>CM075197.1:28653649-28861149 GCA_037577475.1 Chaunax sp. Z400
TTACGAACCAACCTTGTGGCTCGTAGAAAACATCTGAACCCAGGATGACATCCAGCCCAGGGAGCAGAATGAGGTCCGGTGAGATCTCCCCCCAGGTGAGACCCAACACAACGACGTCACTCAGCCCGTTAGCCTCACAGCTACGGCGGCAGTTCTTCAGACACAGAGGAGTCCGAGCGCTGTCCGACAGGATCACCTTCGCTCCACACCTGGCTGCCACCACACCTGGTAGACCCACACCTGCACCGATCTGTGGAGACAGACATCCACATCCACTACTCTGACGGGACACTTTGTCCAAAATGAAGTTACCTTCTTCTCACCTCCAGAACTGTCTTGACCCTCAGCTGCTGCCTGTTGGTCCACAGATACTGAGCCAGCACCACCGCACACGGCCACACGTACATACCATACTGGGGGTCCAGGACCTGATGGAGGATCACAGGTAAACTGCAGGTTACATATGACTGAATGAGCATCATCAACATTTGAAAGACGTGACAGATGAGTTCATGAGACGTTCTATCAGTCGCATCGTCTGTACTGGAATCTGATTGGTGGACGAGCAGGAATCCAGTCCAGATTCTCCATAAAGACCTGAACCTGATGTCTGCTGGATGAAGGAGAGGAAACACTCAGGATTTAAAACTCCCCCCATGTCACATGACAATAACAACCTGTTGATGATTTGATGATGTCATTTCTCAGGTGATCCCACACTTTGTGAACTGTCCTCTATGAAGCCTCAGCGGTCTGTAAACTTATCATTTAAAAGCACGTTTCACGTGTTTTCAGATTTTCAGGCGGTAACTCGGTGACAGACGGCCACGTTTAAATCGGTTTCACACACAGGTTTATTAGTGTATAAAGTCAACAGACCTCAGGTATGGAGACAGACAGAGACTCCTGGCTGCTTTTCTTGCTTTCTTCAAACGTGAGAACTTTATAAGCTATGCTAAATGTGTCGGCTCCGCTGTGCTCCATTGTGCGGGTTAATATCTTCTGAAATAACAAAAATACATAACCAGCATTATCGTGCATCTCTGTCTCCTGGTCAGAAACTCCCATTAACCATTTTAATTCATATTTATATAGATTTTATAATACTGGCAGCTACTCTTACGTCTATTTCCTGAAACATAAGCAAGACGCTTCAACAACCAATCAAATCCACGTAAATGCCTGGCGGGAAGGAACGATCGACATGCCATCCTATCAACGTTTTGCATTTGGGGACGATGTGACCAATGAGGTTTCTTTTTGCGAAAGGGGCGGGAGCTGTAGAACGTCAATCTGTTGCTTAAGCATTGTGTTGCCTGTCTGCCAGCTAGCTGCTCTTGATAGCTGTCTAGCTAACTAGATCGACCAGGCAGATATTAGAAGTATTCTCACATTTCTTGGTAAAGATTCCAGGGCGTGTTCAATACATTATTCTGTTTGTTGTCTTGTTGTCTAATCAAATACATAAGGTGAGACTGTCACAACAGCGCAGCTAGCCGGAACGCTAGTGAACGTGTTTGTGTGGTAGCTCCAGGTTAGCTCTAGAGCTAGCTGAGCAGCGGTAACACGCGTCTTCTCTTTAAACCCTTCAGGAGGAGGAATGAACCATAAGAGTAAGAAGAGGATCAAAGAGGCCAAACGGAGCGCCAGACCCGAACTGAAGGATTCACTAGACTGGATCAAACACGGCTACCATGAGACCTTCGACCTGTCACACCTCGCCGTAAAGGTAGAAGCTAAGCTAATGTTAGCTACCCGCATGTCACGGTACAAGTGCAGGAGTTCTGCGTCTACGTGACAACCCTCCCACACAGACTGTTCCGGTCCTGTTAGTCCTCCACAGTCTGATATATGAACAGGTCTTCATAATGAACTAAACATGGACATTTATGGTCAGATGTTTACATCCAACTAACTTTAACACACCTGAACACCGCAGGGGTGAACTGTTTTGTAGACCCCTGTATTAACTGAACAGGACTTTATCATTATCATTTTATATCTCATTCATATGGTACACATAAATAAAATATATTAATAATAATATTATAATAGTTTCTTATTCCTGCCTTTATTTTATAATTTAACTAGACGTCACTAGAACATGAACCTGTGTCCTCATCGTGTCATTTCTCCTTAAAGCAACAGTCCCACCATAGTTGACTCTTAATACGGCTCCTACAGTAAGTCCATGATAAATGTATGCATACAGTAAATACAGTATATCCATAGAGTCCATTAAGCATACCTTAGATTAGGCTCAGATGACTGGATCATAACTCAAAAACTGTAAAATTTCACCAAACTTTATGTATACATTTTTAAATATGTTGTGAATTTTAAGCATTTTACTTAGTGTGAAATTATATTTATTTTTCACAGATTTGCATTTAAAAAGAATGAAACAAACAGGGACAACTTAATAACTTCTGTGTTTCTCTATGAAATGCTCCTGTGTTAGGAGCGTCATGAATTCATGCTTGTTAGTTTGATTCATTCAAGAAAACAATATTTCACTCATTTCTTCATGATGTAGCTCCAAAGATTAATGACTTTTTTCAATCGGTCATGCTCCACCCTTCCACCAGTTTCATGGTTATCCATTATTTGTATCCACTCCAAAATTGAATGAGCTCTTCTGTCACATGACCAACCCTTCTACCAAGTTGTGACAGTTGTGACTGTGACATCATACTAACGTATGTGTGCTGTGTTACAGGACAACGTTGAGCGTGTGGACACCCTCCATCTCAGTTCTGAGGAGTTCATCCGGCGCTTCGAGCGCCCCTACAAGCCTGTCGTCCTGCTCAACTGCCATGAGAGCTGGCCGGCTCGGGAAAAATGGACACTGGAGCGCCTCAAACGCAAATACCGCAACCAGAAATTCAAGTGTGGGGAGGACAACGACGGATACTCTGTGAAGATGAAGATGAAGTACTATACAGAGTATTTGGAAACCACCAAGGACGACAGCCCACTCTACATCTTTGACAGCAGCTACGGTGAACACGCCAAGCGCCGGAAGCTGCTGGAGGACTACCAGGTGCCTGTCTTCTTCAGGGACGACCTATTCCAGTTTGCAGGAGAGAAGCGCAGACCACCTTACAGGTAGGATCTTTGTTTCAGCCAATTAAATGATCCTGTGGAGTTTCACACCTATTGTAGCACTATGGCACTGTGTTTGTACTACACAACTAGTGTTGGGTAAATTTTTCAGCTCTGTAACATGTGTACTGAAGTCAGATCTGTCCAGGATGACACGTCCCACCTGAGAAACACCTGGTCAAACACTGTAGCTAACATTAGCACGTCTCACCTGAGAAACACCTGGTCAAACACTGTAGCTAACATTAGCACGTCTCACCTGAGAAACACCTGGTCAAACACTGTAGCTAACATTAGCACGTCTCACCTGAGAAACACCTGGTCAAACACTGTAGCTAACATTAGCATGTCTCACCTGAGAAACACCTGGTCAAACACTGTAGCTAACATTAGCACGTCTCACCTGAGGAAACACCTGGTCAAACACCGTAGCTAAAATTAGCACGTCTCACCTGAGAAACACCTGGTCAAACACTGTAGCTAACATTAGCACGTCTCACCTGGTCAAACACTGTAGCTAACATTAGCACATCTCACCTGGTCAAACACTGTAGCTAACATTAGCACGTCTCACCTGAGGAAACACCTGGTCAAACACTGTAGCTAACATTAGCACGTCTCACCTGAGGAAACACCTGATTAAACACTGTAGCTAACATTAGCACGTCTCACCTGAGAAACACCTGGTCAAACACTGTAGCTAACATTAGCACGTCTGCGCTCATTCATGGAGTGTTGAATCCTCCATGAAAACTTCAAATGAAGCATCAACAACTTCATGACATCATCATGACATTTACAACCCTGTTTCCAAAAAGTTGGGCCGCTGTGTAAAATGTAAATAAAAACAGTACCAATGATTTTCTAACCATTTAACCCCATATGTAACTGAAAATAGCACAAAGACAACATTTCAAATGTTGAAACAGAAAAATTTAATTATTTTTGAAAACGACATCCTCATTTAGAATTTGATATCAGCAACACGTTTCCATAAAGTTGGACAGGGTCATGTTTACCTCTGTGTTGCATCACCTCTTCTTTTAACAACACTTTGTCAGCATTTGGGAACTGAGGAGACCAGTTGATGTCATTTTAAAGTAGAATGTTTTCCCATCAGGGTCTGGGGTTGTAATTAATTAGCTGGTTGGATAGTTGTTGATGGAGATAACTGGGCTTTTTTTTACTGTCTTGATGATGTTAGCTTAGCATTCTTACTTGTGTTAGTCCCAACACAGCCACCACTGAGTCTGAACTTCCTTAGCAACATGCTATTTAGTAGTAGTAGTAGTTCAGTGAGAGGATGAAACCAATAGGTTGAGTACAGAGTTCAGAGTAAAATCAGTTTCTCCAGCTGATCCCAGATCTGTGGACAAACTCCTCCTCCTCATGTGGTCCATTGTAGTTACTCCAGACAGAGTAAAGTAGTGGTTAAAGGTACCGCTGGACTCCAGTTCCCTACATGTGACTGTCTGGAATGATAAATGTTTTAAATGTTGACAGATTCTCACACTTTAACTGTATCCATAATCAGTAAGTATGTAATAAATGCCTTCTGTCATGTGACCAGGTCTAGGTTGACCTGTTCATATAAACACTGCTGGTTTTAAATGAAGACTCTGCTGTGTGAACATTTATGATGGCGACTGTAGTCTCAAACATTACAGATCAAATCGTCTTCCTGCAGGTGGTTTGTGATGGGCCCTGCCCGCTCCGGCACCGGCATCCACATTGACCCGCTGGGCACCAGCGCCTGGAACGCCCTGGTTCAAGGCCACAAGAGGTGGTGCCTGTTCCCCACCAACACCCCCCGCGAGCTCATCAAGGTGACCAGAGAGGACGGCGGCAATCAGCAGGACGAGGCTATCACCTGGTTCAGCGTCATCTATCCCCGAACACAGCAGCCCAACTGGCCCCCAGAGTTCACTCCGCTGGAGATCCTCCAAAGACCCGGGGAGACCGTGTTCGTGCCTGGTCAGTGATGAACTGGCTTTTTATCAGATTTCACTTAAGATTCTATCGTTTGACATGATTATGGTTTCCAGTACAAATGTAAGATTTTCTTCTTTTGGTCTCATGAAAACATCTGAACCATTAATGAATGGATGCTGATGAGAGTCCCCTAACATTCTCTGGTCTGTCTCATATCCACCTAAATGTTGATTAGATTGCTCGACCCAAAAATCTAAATTCAGTCGTTATTCTTTGGTTTCTTCGTTCGCCAAACGTTTCTGTAGCGTTTGGCATTAAACACCTGACTAGTTTTAAAAATGAAATATAAAAGTAGAATGTCACTAGAGCCTCCACTGGGGCGAAACGATCCACCAGATCTGGACTGCCACCAAAAACCAACACATAAATCATGTGGATGTATTTAAACTGTAGGAGACTCTAAACCTCATTGTCTCAGCTGGCCGTTGTGTTTCCACTGTTTGTTAGCGTGTAGCAGCTAAATGAAGATCACCTCCTACAAACACATATTTAGGTTCATCAGATCTGGATCATAATCTGGATCAGCTCCATACTGTACACACAAACAGACCAACCCCCTGAATGATTTCATACATCATGATTTATGGATTATGACCTGAGAAATTAGAAAAATGTCTTAAATGCATTCTTTCAATGATGAGAAAAGTTGTAATAAAGATTCCTATCTCTGGATAAGGAACCCTCCGCGATCTGCTAACTGCTGCCTCCCCCAGAGGAGCTTTAAACCAATCTTTATTGACACCAGGATTATTTTAGAGTGTGGCTCCACCTGTTCTGGTAGCAGTAAACCTGTGGATGGAGATTAGCGCTGAGCTCCTGTGATCATGAGGATGAAGAGCGCTGAGCTGCAGTGATAATGAGGACGAAGAGTGCTGAGCTGCTGGGATAATGAGGATGAAGAGCGTCAGCGCTGAGCTTTTGTGGTAATGAGGATGAAGAGTGTTAGCGCTGATCTGCTGTGATAATGAGGATGAAGAGGGTTAGTGCTTAGCTGCTGTGATAATGAGGATAAAGAATGTTAGCGCTTAGCCGCTATGATAATGAGGATAAAGAGCATTAGCGCTTAGCTGCTGTGGTAATGAGGATGAAGAGGGTTAGTGCTTAGCTGCTGTGATAATGAGGATAAAGAATGTTAGCGCTTAGCCGCTATGATAATGAGGATAAAGAGCATTAGCGCTTAGCTGCTGTGGTAATGAGGATGAAGAGAGTTAGTGCTTAGCTGCTGTGATAATGAGGATGAAGAGCATTAACGCTTAGCTGCTGTGGTAATGAGGATGAAGAGGGTTAGTGCTGAGCTGCTGTGATAATGAGGATGAAGAGGGTTAGTGCTTAGCTGCTGTGATAATGAGGTTAAAGAGAGTTAACGCTTAGCTGCTGTGGTAATGAGGGTGAAGACTGTTTGTGCTGAGCTGCTGTGATGAGGATGAAGAGGGTTAGCGCTGAGCTGCTGTGATAATGAGGATGAAGAGGGTTAGCGCTGAGCTGCTGTGATAATGAAGATGAAGAGCATTAGCGCTGAGCTGCTATAATAATGAGGATGAAGAGCGTTAGCGCCGAGCTGCTGTGGTAATGAGGATGATGAGTGTTAGCGCGTAGCTGATGTGATAATGAGGATGAAGAGCACTGAACTGCTGTGGTATTGAGGATGAAGAGCATTAGCGCTGAGCTGCTGTGGTAGTGAGAAGCTGAGGGGACGTTTGTTTTACTCAACATGTCCTGACTTACATCCCTCTAATGCTGACACAGCTGATGAATATGACGATGGATTAAACCAGGATTTAGACCTCACCCATCTCACCTGTCTGGAGGTTAAACCACAGACAAGTCAGTCGACCCCATGAGGTCATGTGACTGTCTGGTGATGTGTTTACAGACTGTTTATGGTATAATTTGTCTCACTGACACCTTTAAAATGTTAAGATATAAAACTGAATCAAATATTAGCCCTAACCCTGTCGATGAGAGGGTTGGTTTGTTTCTAGTGGGTCGCACACAAAACGCATCATCAATAGGCCATCCTGTCCTACTGCCTTGCTGGCTCAGATGTTGATTAGGTGCTGTTACTTCCTCTGCTATTGGCTCAGAGGAGGACTGAAAATGATCCCCCATTCCTCCCTTATAGCTTTGATACAAGAGGAGAAGGAGCTTTGACAGCTTGTCTCCAGCAGCAGAGACAGTGACGGTTTAAGATGTTATTTTTCTGTCTAATGTTGATGCTAACTAGCTGTGTGTCCACAGGTGGGTGGTGGCATGTGGTTCTCAACCTGGACACAACAATCGCCGTGACTCAGAACTTTGCCAGCACGACCAACTTCCCCATTGTGTGGCACAAAACTGTCCGAGGACGTCCCAAACTGTCCAGGAAGTGGTATCGGTAAGGACCGACACAGTGAGGTTTAGTAGGTTTAAGAGAGCAAACACTGACCCACAGATACTCCACACATCCCACCAGAGGGAGGACCTAACCTCTCACATGTTGGTAATAGGTTTTCATCACACCCAATGAGAATGACCGAATGTCAGTTGTCATCATGATCTGTTGGTGACTGAAGACAAACTTGTGTCTGCAGTATTCTGAAGCAGGAGAGACCTGACCTGGCAGCTCTGGCAGACAAAGTGGACCTTCAGGAGTCGACGGGCATCGCGTCAGACAGCTCCAGTGACTCCTCCTCCTCCTCCAGCTCGTCGGACTCCGAGTCTGATGTATGTAAACACACTCTGATCATGTCAACCTATGGTTCCTTTGTAGCGACACACACCGGAGACATGTTGAATTAAATGGCTGCTAATCGATTGATTTAAAGTCGGTCTGTTCTGTTAGCACCAACCAGTTTGGTACCTGACCCGAACACCTGCTGCCTCATCCTCCTCAACTCTAAAGATGGACACAGGTGCAGTACCACCAGAAACTGGGGGCAGTAAGGCCATGATGCAAGCAAGACATGACAAAAGTCTATGGACACGACGAAGAAGACATTTAACAAGTGGTTTTAAAAAATCCCTTTTTGAAGGGACCCATATAATGTCACTGCATCCGGATTTTGGGACAGGCTGTTATGGAACAGCTGGGAGGGGATTGGATGAAATTAAGTGTTAATTGGATGGTAGTGAAGGAGAGGTGAGGGTCTTTCCAGGACTGATTTGTTTGCACTCTCAAAATGTTAATTCGTCACCATTTCCCCTCATTGGCAAAATACTTAATAAACAACTCTGCATCCAATCATGGCGATGTATTTAATGACCTCTTAATGACCACCCCCGAGTACATTCCTGCCTCCGCTTCTGATGTACAGGGTACATGATCACAATCTCCTCCACCGTCACCATTTTGGTTGACTCTTCACTGCCCTCTAGTGGACATATCAACACCAACGTAAGGATGAGGAGGAGAATGTGGGCGTCGACCGATACATCGTTTGAAACTGCCGTTATATTCATCCCCAGAGGTAGAACAAATGAGCCTTTAGTCCTACATCTGTGACCGGGTCTGAGTCCCCGTCCACCTGGGTCTGAGTCCACGTCCACCCGGGTCTGAGTCCCCGTCCACCCGGGTCTGAGTCCCCGTCCACCCGGGTCTGAGTCCCCGTCCACCCGGGTCTGAGTCCCCGTCCACCCGGGTCTGAGTCCCCGTCCACCCGGGTCTGAGTCCCCGTCCACTCGGGTCTGTCCTGACAAGTGTGTGCCATTTTGACGATGTGTTATGTGTGCAGCCGTCAATTGTCTAAATGGCAGCTAGTGGCCTTTAGCAGCTAACTCGTAGAAGGAGATGTCTGTAGATCGTAGATCTGTAGATGTATCTAACATCACACGCTGTAGCAGCGTGATGACGCCGTTGCTTTGCTCAGTGTAAACAAACGATGGCGGCGTAGAGAAGCGTCTTCCTTGTGGGTCTCTTCCATAATCTGTGTGAAACGGGTAACGATTCGCTGTAGCGCTCATCAGTCACAGCATCTGTCCGCTTTGTCCCATCAGGAGGAGTCGAGCTCTGAGGGCGACACCATGTCTCACCGCCGGAAGAAGAGACGGACCTGTGGAATGATGGCCAACGGAGACACCAGCAGCAAGGACGACTGCGTCAGCAAGGAGAGGAGCTCGTCACGGTGACCCCTCTACTCACTAACAAACAGCTGCTCTGTCTGGTTTGTCCAAAGATGGTGGCTGCCTTTAGAGACAAGATGGCTGTGGATCAGAGGAGGAGGATCTACGGAGGCGAGGAGGAGGATCTACAGTGGCCTGCAGGAGATCTGCCACAAACACTGATTGATATCTTTGTCTCTGTTGCTTCTGTAATGCGAGGCTTGTACTGGGAACTGTGGGTTTTAAATCGTCTTTCTGGTGTGAGTTAGTGGAGGTGACCATTTGCCATCAGATCTCGACACTCAGGACTGTAGATTGACAGGTCCATAAAGGCATGGCCACAACAGATGGCGAGTCGCAGGGCTAGCTGGTGAATGAGCTAATGGCTAACATGCTAGTGCTAATCAGTCACATCGCTGTGAGCTTCTTAGGGTCTCTGTTCTGGAACTTTTAATTTTATGAATTAGGGGGAAAGCTCTGCTAGCGTTAGCTCTCTAGCTAACGTGACAACAAGCTCACAGTTAATTTGTATCATGGACTCATCACTTCCTGTTTGCTGTGGCTCATATTTTTACTAATTGGAGGTGTGAGCGCTATGGGTGCACATAGTCAGTGGAGGGGCGTCGCTCAAGAAAACGTGAAATTTTTCAATAAAAATAATTAAACATAATTTTGGGCCATTTCTGTTTCTGTATCTGTGTACAAACATTTTGAAATGCTAGAATTAATGATAAAACCAATGAAGTCCAACCATCAGACCTGGGAGAAGTCAGGCTTGATATTTGTTGTTGAAATCCCATGATGCACTGTTCTGTAGTTCTGTAGATGCTGGAGGTGATTTGGTCTTGGTTCTGCTCTACATCAGGTCAGATCCAACCTGGATCCATTTTAAATGATCTTTGGTTTCAGTTTAGAACAAAATGCATATTTAAAAAAAAAAAAACTTTTGGTGGACAGAATGAGACGTTTAAGGACTTCATCTAATTAACCTGTGTGGCGTTCAGGTCTGTGGGATCATTCTTAATGTTTCCTGGAAGAAAAATTATTTAATGAATCATTTTTAAACCTGAACCAGGTCTTTATTTTGAAAGAACCCCGGAAGTGTGCTGTGTCGTCACTGTTGTCATCTGTTGAGTTCAGATAGTGTCGGGCTCAGAGTGTGTGTGGCTGCAGCCCGATAAACACGCTCAACCTTCCATCATGGACCTGGACCCGGCCGTATTCATCCCCGCCATCATCTTCACCGTCGTTGCCCTTTACGTCGCTTCATCCTTCCTGAACAAGAAGGCCGACGCTTCATCCTCCTCCTCAGCCGCCGACAAGAAGCCCAAAGTCGGCTACGGAGACGACATCCCTCCGTCCAGAGCTCTGGGACAGCCGCTCCGACCCGCGACTCAAGCCTCTCCGCCGATAGAGCCTCCAGCTCCCGCTGTACAGGACACCGGAGCCGCCGACAAGATCCAGGTACGATCGATCGATTCTGATTAATTTATTGGAAAATATCCAATAATGGCATGGATATTGATTTAAAACCAGATGACTTTTCTGAATAAATATAAACATCCAAAAACAAAGTAGACATTTAGATAAACTCAACTCTAACGACTGTCAGGAAAAGTAAATGAAATATATTCATTTACATCGAGGGATTTTAACCAGTATTTTATTTAATTTTTTTCTAAACCTTTTGTAGTTTTTTAATCTAAACTTCAAATCAATCCACCAGTAGATTAAAAAATTATTGACAACAGAAATTATTTACACAGAACAGATTATCAGGTCTGAATCAATCAATCAGTCAGTCAGTCAGTTCTTTATTCACCTGATGCCCGTTGTTACATTGTTCTCTGACACTATGAGCCACTGAGGTTATCATTAGAACCATTGAGGTTAGCATTAGAACCACTGAGGTTATCATTAGAACATCTGAGTGTGTGGAGAACCACAGAGGTTATCATCAGAGCCACTGAGGTTATCATTAGAACCACTGAGGTTATCATTAGAACCACTGAGGTTATCATTAGAACATCTGAGTGGTGGAGAACCACAGAGGTTATCATTAGAACCACTGAGGTTATCATTAGAACCACTGAGGTTATCATCAGAACCACTGAGGTTATCATTAGAACCACTGAGGTTATGAGAACATCTGAGTGTGTGGAGAACCACAGAGGTTATCATTAGAACCACTGAGGTTATCATTAGAACATCTGAGTGGTGGAGAACCACAGAGGTTATCATTAGAACCACTGAGGTTATCATTAGAACCACTGAGGTTATGAGAACATCTGAGTGTGTGGAGAACCACAGAGGTTATCATTAGAACCACTGAGGTTATCATTAGAACCACTGAGGTTATCATTAGAACATCTGAGTGGTGGAGAACCACAGAGGTTATCATTAGAACCACTGAGGTTATCATTGGAGCCTCTGAGGTTATCACTAGAACCACTGAGGTTATCATTAGAACCATTGAGGTTATCATTAGAACCACTGAGGTTATCATTAGAACATCTGAGTGTGTGGAGAACCACAGAGGTTATCATCAGAGCCACTGAGGTTATCATTAGAATATCTGAGTGTGTGGAGAACCACAGTGGTTATCATTAGAACCATTGAGGTTATCATTAGAACATCTGAGTGTGTGGAGAACCACAGAGGTTATCATTAGAACCACTGAGGTTATCATTAGAACCACTGAGGTTATCATTAGAACATCTGAGTGGTGGAGAACCACAGAGGTTATCATTAGAACCACTGAGGTTATCATCAGAACCACTGAGGTTATCATCGGAGCCACTGAGGTTATCATTAGAACCACTGAGGTTATGAGAACATCTGAGTGTGTGGAGAACCACAGAGGTTATCATTAGGACCACTGAGGTTATCATTAGAACCACTGAGGTTATCATTGGAGCCTCTGAGGTTATCATTAGAACCACTGAGGTTATCATTGGAGCCTCTGAGGTTATCATTAGAACCACTGAGGTTATCATCAGAACCACTGAGGTTATCATCGGAGCCACTGAGGTTATCATTAGAACCACTGAGGTTATGAGAACATCTGAGTGTGTGGAGAACCACAGAGGTTATCATTAGAACCACTGAGGTTATCATTAGAACATCTGAGTGGTGGAGAACCACAGAGGTTATCATTAGAACCACTGAGGTTATCATTGGAGCCTCTGAGGTTATCATTAGAACCACTGAGGTTATCCTTGGAGCCTCTGAGGTTATCATGACAACATCTGAGTGTGTGGAGAACCACAGAGGTTATCATTAGAACCACTGAGGTTATCATTAGAACGAACCACTGAGGTTATCATTAGAACCACTGAGGTTATCATTAGAACCACTGAGGTTATCATTCGAACGGGGGGGGGCGCGCATGAAGTTCATGGATAGATAGACGTCATGTCAACTTTAAATCCATCTAACATCAAATTGTTTACTTGCTTTACATTGGTTGAGACACTCTGTGTCTGACCAATCACAACATAGCAAGGCGGGACTGAACAAATATGATATAAAGCTTCTATACTTTTTCATTTAAGTCCTCAAAAACCAATTATACGTCCAAAAAAAGGAGACATTCAAAAGAAAGCAATGTATAGTCAGAAATGCTCAACAGTTTGTCCCGCCTCTCATTAGCTATATAGCCAATCATAATTTAAGATAATGGGTTGGTCAGTAAGATTTCAAGGGTGGTTGGTGGTTCCCCTTCTGGATGCACCCATTTCTAGAGCATTCATCCGTGGCTCATCACCAGGTTAGCCAGAGTCCTACATACATCCTACCAGGAAGATAAGTTTTAAGCATTGAATGTATTTTTATGACACTTTTATTAACCTCTGTCTTCCGTGAAATGCTCCAGTGTTGGGGATCCAGAGGATTGTGTTCTTGTTTGTGGGTGATAACTGATAATGGAGCTCGTCTGCCAATCAGAACCCCCAGATATGATGTGGTTGTTTTTTGACTGTTGACCGTCTTGTGGTCGTCCATCAGCTGATTGGTGGAGTTGCTCCTGTTGTAGAGGAACTGGTTTCTGGTCTGCAGGTCTCTCCCTAGCGAGTTGGATCCTTCCTTCTGGAGGAGGAATGTGTCGATGGCGGCTGGAACAGGAATGCCACAATATTATTATCGTCTATATTTGGTGTGGACATGAAGCCTATATTTACACCTGTGTATGTTCATGGTGTCACATGGGAACGGTTGACAGCTGGGACGTCTGCACTGTTATTTCATCCTGCTGATTGAGGCGGAACAGTAAAGTCTCATTTCACCATTTTCACTGTTTCATAACATCCTGTGTCAAAGTGAACGTGTTGATCTGAGACCAGTTAAAATCTGTGAAACCACCTCAGACAAAATCATTGTGTTAGTGAGCAGCTAAACATCTGCGGTCACGCCCTCCTCTCCACTGATAACCAACACACTGAGACGTCGCCTCCACTGTCTACTGCAGCAGCAGAGCATCATGGGACAGTTGTCCTCATACAGAAGGTCTCTGTGTTCGTCACCCTGTGGAGCTAAAACACAGTCCTGTTGTTTCACTCTGTTCTAACTGAAGCTGTGTGGGAGTCAGAGCAGTTAGCCTACAACTGTAGGCTGTCACAAAGGTACATCAATTGTTAATTTCCTTGTAATAGATTCAAAGTAGATCTCAATATTTCTCCACATTCACACTCAAACAAACTGAATGTATCTACAAGTTTGACTATTAGCTTTAGCATCAACCTGTTACCATGATATAACGATGTGGATCCTGTTAGCCTTAGCCACAGTCTGTTAGCTTGACATTGTGACCTGGGACCTGTTAGCTTTAGCCTCCTTCTACATGAGTGCATTAGTCATAGTATTCTAATGCTGTGTAACAGTATGGATTGTGCACATATGCCAACTGGTCTGTGGGACTCCACTAGAATAAATAAAGAGGTTCTCCTGACACTGAACCGTTGCAGCCGGCGGTGTTCTCAGTTCCAGACTGTCACAGCTTCCTCCTTATAGATTTACAACCTGCAGCCGCTCCACGTGTCTCTGCCATCCGACCCAGAGCCCAATGTAGCTGCTGACATTTATGTTCTTAGTATGTTGTCCTGGTCCCTCGTCTAACGTTACCGCTCCACCTCCATCAAGCCTGCAACCTAAAAAGGCAAAAACCAGAGTTCTACACTGAGCAGTTCTAGTGTTGATCCTCATGTACTGGATTAAAGAACACAGAGAACCGTTCTGCATATAAAGGAGGAACGCTTATTTACACTCAGTTACTTAGACGGTTTCCTCTCCCTCCTCTTTGTTTTGGTTGTGGTGATGCATGTCCATATATGGACATGTGAGTCGTCTGTTAACGTGAGGCAGTAGAAAGTGATTGAACCAACAACAACCTGCTCTAAAGTCAAAACTGCAGTATTTTTACTGCTATTTAAAGGAAGCATCAGATGAAACTACATAGGAGGCTTCACAACACAGAACACTCTGGTTACACACTAGTGATGATGAACACTCTGCTGGTTACACACTAGTGATGACGAACACTGCTGGTTACACACTAGTGATGACGAACACTCTGCTGGTTACACACTAGTGATGACGAACACTCTGGTTACACACTAGTGATGACGAACACTCTGGTTACACACTAGTGATGACGAACACTCTGCTGGTTACACACTAGTGATGACGAACACTGCTGGTTACACACTAGTGATGACGAACACTCTGCTGGTTACACACTAGTGATGACGAACACTCTGGTTACACACTAGTGATGACGAACACTCTGGTTACACACTAGTGATGACGAACACTCTGGTTACACACTAGTGATGACGAACACTCTGCTGGTTACACACTAGTGATGACGAACACTCTGGTTACACACTAGTGATGATGAACACTCTGCTGGTTACACACTAGTGATGACGAACACTCTGGTTACACACTAGTGATGACGAACACTCTGGTTACACACTAGTGATGACGAACACTCTGGTTACACACTAGTGATGACGAACACTCTGGTTACACACTAGTGATGACGAACACTCTGGTTACACACTAGTGATGCACGGATCAGCTCTGACATCATCACATTTTCACCCACCTGAACCAATGACCGTCTCTGATTTAAAGACTCCGCCCTCATGGACATGTGATGTCACCTCTCGCGGTGCCTCAGGGTTTATCATTCTGCAGACACACCTGTCCTTTAAAAGGAACGGGAGATGAGACTCTGATGGTCTCTGATCACACAGACCTGCGGTCCAGCCGCCTGTTTCTGGTGGGCTTTAGACCCTTTTCACAGTCCTCCAATCAGAACTATTGTCTCTGACATACATCTGCTGGTATTCCCCCCTGTCTGGTCTGCACTGTTCTGGTTCTGTCCGGTCTGTGTAACAGGACTTGTGTAATTTCACTGTTTGACCTCCCATGATGCCACTAGTTGGCCCTGTAGTGAGTCGTCAGAGGCAGAGCTGTGTCCTAGTCCTAGCCTCCATCAAACAGTCCCAAGGCTGTTGGAGCTACTTGTTAGCAAAGTAGTCACCAGTCCATCCTGTAGTTGGCAGTTGGGAAGCCTTGAAGCTAACTCTCTGCTAAAGGGACATAAAAGCTAACCCTAGGAAAAGGGGCTGGAGGTTAACTCTGAGTTAAAAGGCCCTATAAACTAACTCTTTGCTAATTGGTCTTATAAGATCACTCTAAGCTAAAGGGCCCTAGAAGCTAACTGTGATCTAAAGGGCCCCATGCTAACTGCTGCACTGTGAGTGATCCAAACATCCCAATGAAACAGTTCTGAGTCAGATTCCTGAGCTGAATGGGGACGACAGTATAGATCAGGTGTTTCTGGTCCCTGGTGCTCGTCATGGATCAGAGGAACATTCTGTTATCTCTCTGCTGGACTCTTGACCTCTGACCTCTGACACACTACCTCTGGGGGGTGGGGGGTGCGGGACTGCTGTCAGTTGCAGCTCCTTGTTGGGGATCTGCCACCGGCTGCCGCTGACAACAGAACAAATTGAACCCTCTTCAGTGCTCGTCTGTCCTGACACACCTGTCGGTGTCGCCTGTGACGAGTTTGACATGTGAGCAGCAGATCTGGTTTCTGCATCCACCTCTAAGCCGGTACAGCAGACAAATGTGGCAGATTCAGGCTAACCCTAACCCAACTCAGGCTCTAAAGAATCTGACTGACTTTCTTCAAAAGATATATAGAAGACAAAAAAACACTTTCATTGTTCCTATAAGACACACCTGATGTTGGGTCCAGATGATCTGGATGATGACATTACTACTTTCTGAACTATAGCCAATGATAAAGACACCCTGGAGCAGCCAATGGTGCTGCATTGCAATAGTAAATATGTTAGCCTTTTATGCTAACGTTAGCTAGCATGTTAACAGATATTAAACCTCCAGTTCTCTCTGAAGGATAGACGGTCCGTGTTGACGGCGTCTTTCCAACCATCTCCTCATCCTCACTCATTTCTTCTGTTTTTTTGTTTTCTAAAGTCGGGCCAATCGCTATGGCGACGTCATCAGTCATTTAGTTTACGTCACACAGCGGCTTCTCCAGAGATTGGTGAGGCGGTGCGTTCACTGCTCCCTCTGACACCAGACCCTTAATGAATCCTGTCGTGATGAAACTTTATTTTCTGATCTTGTAGTTTGTGAATGTTTGAGATTAAAGAGAAGATAATCTGTGGAGATTCTCATTATGAGAATTTGATCCGATTTAATGATTGGACAGGATTTAAAAACCCTGTCATCTGAACCCACCATTAGTGAGAACAGAGAGATTTTCTGAAACACAATTGTTTGATGTTAAAGCTAAGTTTTTTCTACCCCATTAGCGATAAAAGGAGCTAACTGAAGCTATTTGGAATAACAGGAGGATTTCTTGTAATTCTTTTTTTTTCCCCTGTGTGCTGACATTACATAAAGAAAGCATAAGCAGTGGGTCCTACAAGCTAACTGTTTGCTAATGGGACCTAGAAGTTAGCTCTTTGCTTATTGGACCTAGAAGCTAACTCTTTGGTAGCTAGATGTTACTGTAAATGAACTTGTGAGATGTCTTTTGAGGACAAACTAATGGAGACACGTTAAATATTTAGTTTTTCATAGGTTGATGGTTTGTCTCTGTTGTCGATCAGAATTGGGCGTGGCTGTATTCGGTCTCAGTTTTTTAAATGTTTTTGAGGTTCGTTCGTCTTTGTCTTTGTTTTGAAGCTGAACTCTGTCCACCATGTTGTTAGCGCTCAGTGAAAACACAGTTATGTCAACGGCTGTGTTAAAGACACAGATCAGAAAAACTGTTTACCAACATTTAATAAGTTCATGTCTGAAAATCTGTTGCTAGTAGTACTGCACTGAAGTACTGTATTAAGTACAAATGTGAAGTACTTGAAGCTGTCGACGTCACAACAGTCAGAAAACAACCGATGAGACGTTCACAACAAAACGCTGATTGAATACTTCAGCTGTCTCTGGTACGTTTATGATTTACCTTTGATAGAAGTGAACTGCTTTAAAACTCTTTGTCTCTTCAGGCTGTCCCAGGACCCACACCAGCACCAGAACCTGTAAAGATACCAGAACCCGCCCCTGAACCTGAGAAAATACCGGAACCTGTCCCTGAACCTGAGAAAGTACCGAAACCTGTCCCTGAACCTGAGAAAGTACCGGAACCTGTCCCTGAACCACAGAAAGTACCAGAACCTGTCCCAGGACCAGAGAAAGAACCAGAACCTGTCTCTGAACCAGTAAAAGAACCAGAACCTGTCCCTGAACCAGCAAATGAACCAGAACCTGTCCCTGAACCAGCAAATGAACCAGAACCTGTCCCTGAACCAGCAAAAGAACCAGAACCTGTCCCTGAACCAGCAAATGAGCCGGAAACTGTTTCAGAACCTGTCCCAGCAAATGAGCTGGAACCTGTTTCAGAACCTGTCCCAGATCCTGTGGCTGAGTCTGACCTGGTAATTGATGTAGTCCAGCCAACTGTGGCTGAACCAGAACCTGTTGAGGACCCACCAGAACCAGAGATCGTACTGAGCAAAGGTAAGGCTGCTGTAGAAGCTTAGATGTAACGGGACGTTTGGACGCTAACCTTTGTGTTGTGTTTAAAGGCAGATGGGGCGTTAGGATGTTAACTTTTGTGTTGTGTTTAAAGGCAGATGTAACAGGACATTTGGACGCTAACCTTTGTGTTGTGTTTAAAGGCAGATGTAACGGGACGTTAGGACGCTAACCTTTGTGTTGTGTTTAAAGGCAGATGTAACGGGACGTTTAGACGCTAACCTTTGTGTTGTGTTTAAAGGCAGATGTAACGGGATGTTAGGATGCTAACCTTTGTGTTGTCTTTAAAGGCAGATGGGGCGTTAGGATGTTAACTTTTGTGTTGTGTTTAAAGGCAGATGTAACGGGACGTTTGGACGCTAACCTTTGTGTTGTGTTTAAAGGCAGATGTAACGGGACGTTAGGACGCTAACCTTTGTGTTGTGTTTAAAGGCAGATGTAACGGGAAGTTAGGACGCTAACCTTTGTGTTGTATTTAAAGGCAGATGTAACGGGATGTTTGGACACTAACCTTTGTGTTGTGTTTAAAGGCAGATGTAACGCGTTTAGACGCTAACCTTTGTGTTGTGTTTAAAGGCAGATGTAACGGGACGTTTAGACGCTAACCTTTGTGTTGTTTTTAAAGGCAGATGTAACGGGACGTTAGGACGCTTACCTTTGTGATGTGTTTAACGGCAGATGTAACGGGACGTTTGGACGCTAACCTTTGTGATGTGTTTAAAGGCAGATGTAACGGGACGTTTGGACACTAACCTTTGTGATGTGTTTAAAGGCAGATGTAACGGGACGTTTGGACGCTAGCCTGTGTGTTATGTTTAAAGGCAGATGTAACGGGATGTTAGGATGCTAACCTTTGTGTTGTGTTTAAAGGCAGATGTAATGGGATGTTAGGATGCTAACCTTTGTGTTGTGTATAAAGGCAGATGCAACGGGACGTTAGGATGCTAACCTTTGTGTTGTGTTTAAAGGCAGATGTAACAGGACGTTAGGATGCTAACCTTTGTGTTGTGTATAAAGGCAGATGCAACGGGACGTTAGGATGCTAACCTTTGTGTTGTGTTTCTCCAAAAGAGGCGGGCGCTGAGGATAAGGTGATGTTCACCCCTGGAAAGAAACAGAGTAAGTTTGAGATGCTGATGACGAAAGAGGAGATCGAGGAGGAGCAGAGGTCAGTTCAAATTGAGCGTCATATGTGATGATGTCATTTGTATGCTAACGCAGTAACAGTCCCGCTCTCTGCCCCGTTTCCATTTGTTTCATCTTGCATGAAGCAGCTGCTGCATGTCCACATTACTAATGCAGGTTGTGATTGCCTACATCTCCCAGGGTGCCTTTCTTCTTTTAACCTTAAAACATTAAGCAGAGCTAAAGGAATTTCTTTTGTTTCTTTTTTTCACCATCACTAAAACAACGTTGTGTTTTTACATTAAAAAAAACCACCATGGTGATGTCATCAGGTCATAGTAAATATCATGGTGATGTCATCAGGTCATAGCACACACCATGGTATCTCTACCCCTCTCTGTTACTGTGACCTCATACATACTGACCCCCTCCACATAGAGGTTTAATCTACCAAATCTAGATCTGGATCTGGATCCACATAGTGGTGGAACATCAGAGTTCTCCATGTCTGGTTTGATGTTGGTAAAATGTGAAAAGTCTCATTGTTAAAAACTGATCCAGAATCCACATCTGAATCCGGGTCCAGATCAACATTCAGAGACATTTAGAGGATAAATAAACAGGAGATCACATGACCTCCCGCTGTGGTTG
The DNA here is from genome assembly GCA_037577475.1 of Chaunax sp. Z400. Classification (NCBI taxonomy): domain Eukaryota; kingdom Metazoa; phylum Chordata; class Actinopteri; order Lophiiformes; family Chaunacidae; genus Chaunax; species Chaunax sp. Z400. Next base: position 28,673,675 of record CM075197.1, read on the forward strand.
GTGGAGGTTCTAAAGGTTCTTTAACGGTTCCTGTGGTCCAGAAACTCGTCTGCAGCACCAGTAACTAGAATCTGTTTTATTCCTGCACAGGTTCGCGGTTTTACATGTCGTGGAGAACCTCGTGCACGTTCATTAACCATGGACGTGCACGAGGTTCTCCCTGGTGTTCCCTTCTATAAACATGAGGTTCTATGATGGTCCACCCTTCATCTTCAGTCCACCTATTCCCAGACTTTACTGGAACCAGTATGACCAGTTTATACCCTGATAAATGGAGTCTGACCTCCAGCTGATGTTTTACCTGTGTGATTGACATCAGTGTGTGAGGAGGGGCGTGGCTTTTCACAGATTGATGACCTCACAGGTCAGGTGTTCCTGACAGACATAGATGATTCTCTAAACGTAGTCGAACCTCAGCAGAAGCAGATTGATGTAAACATCAGAGCTCAGGACGTTTGTTTGTTTGTGTGATCATAATTAGTTTATTTACATCGTCTGATCGTTTTTCTGAAGGCTGAAGAAATATTATCATCTATAGATTCAAGTTTATTTAAAGTCAAACGTCAGCCGGACAAACCAATCAGAGCTCATCTCAGTCCAGGTGCGTTTTAAACCAATCAGAGCTCCGATCAGCTTTTCTGCATGTCGTTGATCAATAACTGCTGGTGCTGTAGATGTTTCCATGTTTCTGTCAGTCATAGATATAACCAATCATAATCACTGATATGGAGGTGGAGCTAATGTTAATGACATCATATAGTGATGGTTGTCACCAGAATTAAAATGTTGATTGAAAAGACGTCACAGAACGAGAGTGAAAATCTGATCATTTACACCTTTAAACCTGATCATGAAATAATGATTGATAAGAGGCTCCTTCTGACCCAAACCTGGAATCCCTTGGAATCACCTGGAATCACCTGGAATCCCTTGGAATCACCTGGACCAATAGCTATGGGTGGACCTGAGTTTGAGGATGGCAGGAGGAATATTAGAATGAATGAATGAATGTGTAAAATGACATTTTATAGTGACGTGTCTGTCAGTTAATATTATATATTGTAGTATTAATACTTTAAAGATCTGAGTACTGTCAGTACTTTACTGTTAGTACTCCAGCTGTTCTCCACCACCTGACAGAGAACACTACTCAGTAAACCATCTTATAAAATGTGATTTAATCATTTATTCTACATTAATCTCTATTTTATTCGAATGTTCCTTCAGCCTCAGACTTTAAACCATTAAGAACCAGAACTATTGGTCCACAGGAGGAGGTGTGTTCAGGTCACATGACCTGTTTCCTCGTCACTCTGGGACAAACAGGAGCCTCGTCTTCATACTGTAAACCTTAAAATATGAATTTGAAGAAGAGACATAAATAGCAGTGCTCCAGGTGAGACACACCTGGCTGTTATGAATGGGAGGTGAACTCTGATTGGTTGACTTCATGTTAAAACACACCTATGAATAATTCAGCGTCTTTGTGTAGATTATGGGCTGTTTAACTGTCTGAACAGAGGTGGAGACTGAATGAACTCTAGACCAGGAGCTGTAGACCTGATGGAACCCGGGGTCTGTTCGTTATTCACCTGTGTGTCCCTCCAGGTGTTCATGTTCTATTGTTCCCCTCAGAGAACCCATCTGGTTCAGGTTCTGCCTCCGTCTGCTGGTTCTGGTTTACTGAGCAGCTCACTTCCTTCACTTCACTGATTTATTCCAGCTGCTCTCCTGCTAACCTGCATGCTACATGCTAACAGCTAACGGTGAGTGCTGTCAGAGGTCGGAGTCTCTAAATACCTGTCATGTTTAGGGGAAGCTGGACGGTCTTCACTGTTTTCCAATTGCAGGTGTAATGTCTGGATTAGCAGCTGGTTTAGATGAGAACATGGTCCAGTGAGTTCAGAACACCTGAACTGGCTCCAAAACATTTGGCTGAATTATAATCATCTCTTTGTTTTCAGAGTCCAGGCTATGATCAATAATCACTGATTTATACCCATAAGAACCAGAATCAATCACAGTCTATGTACAAATGTACGGAAGCCCTGACAGGCCAATCAGAAAGGCCAATTTTCACCTGGCTCAAAGATTTATAAAAAAAAACAAAATTTTTTTTTTTATAAATCTTTGATTGTCATAATATTATGAGAATAAATTCATAATATTCAATTCAATTCAATTTATTTATATAGCGCCCAAATCACAACAAAAGTTATATCAAGGCACTTTACAAAAAGAGCAGGTTTGGAGTATTATGAGTATAAAGTCATAATATTTTGAGAATGAAGTCATAATATTAGAATAAGGTCATAATATTAGAATAAGGTCATAATATTAGAATACGGTCATAATATTAGAATAAAGTCATAATATTAGAATAAGGTCATAATATTAGAATAAGGTCATAATATTAGAATAAAGTCATAATATTAGAATAAGGTCATAATATTAGAATAAGGTCATAATATTAGAATAAAGTCATAATATTATGATTATCCCTAAAGGCATCTAATTACTGCTTATTTGACATTTTATGCCTGTTTCAGTCAGTTTGCTGACATTCTGGGTTTTTCCAATAGTGTCTGTGTCCTGTGTCTCTTGTTCTCCAGTGTTTCCTCAGCATGTTCTGGATTCTCCGTCGTAGGATAAAGGGATCCATGATTCCTCTGGTCCTGTTGGAATTTGGATTCAGGTTTAACTGAATTTAACTTGTTTTTGTAATTCTTATTTTGGCCACTAGAGGCTGACATTCTAAACAGAATGTTCATGTTTTCTTCCTGGTCAGGTTAAATTTGTCAGACATACAGTACCAGTCAATAGTTTGGACATACCTCCCCATACACTTGAATGGGAAACTATGTCCAAATTTTTGACTGGTACTTTATGTCAACATATATTCACTCTAAATTGATTCTGACATGTTTTTTCTGCAACAGATGGAGAAAACTGGATGAAAATAGATTATCAGATTGTCTTTTGGCTCTCAGGGCTTCCGTATGATGTTGTGACCCAGAATTATAAGCTGCTGATTTCAAACAGTGAAAACATGTTACAGTATTTATAATTAAGAAATGTTTTCTTTATATTCAATACTATCTGTGATTTTTTTCTTTAAACCTGAATATTATTTTTTTGTGACATGTAAAGTATATTAATGCCTGAGCATGAATTAATGATCCAATTGAATAATTAATCATTATTAATAACTGCATTTAAAGGACCATTCAGGCCAGTTTCTCCTTAAATTACACTGTAAAGTTTTACATTTCTGAATGTATTTCCCACATTTTCCGGTCTGTTCATTTTCCTAAATGTATCTTGAATGCATTAAAATGTTTAAGATTCTTTTTTAATGATTCAAACTGGCCGGTTTGGCTCTTTGTGTTTCGGACATATATTTTAGGTTTATGGGATCAGTAAGTCTTTTCTTCTCTTCCAGAGTCCCTGAATGATTCACAGACGGATCCTGGAGTCGATCTGTCAGCTGATCTGTCTGCTGATGTGTGGAGACGAGCAGTGCTGAACAACCAATCAACTGCTTGTCCGTTTATTGGACGTTAAATTTATTTAATGTCTGCGTTTCGGTCGTCAGAGGTTTCCGGTGTGAGCTGCGTGTGAACGTCTTCAGGAATCCGTTTCTACCTTTCTGCTTGTTGTGTTGAACGTTTTTAGAACTATTAAACTGGGATTTAAGTTTAGCCTGAGTTTAGTCTAGTCTAAGTTTAGACAGTATGCTAACAATAACCGTTCTGCTAGTTAAATGTTGAGTCAAAGTGTTCAGGTGACGCGTACCTGCTGCTGTCTGCAGAATAGGGCAGAGTTCAACCTTTGAGGGTTTAGCCCCACCCACCACGGTTTGATGCGTTTAACTGTCACATTTGCGTGGGATTAATTGCAATTTCATGCTGTGAGCACTGATCGTCTGACAAGTGAATTAGCTGTTTGCTCCTAAGAGGCTAATGTCACTACAAATAATAATAGTTGCACTTTAGTGGCAAAGTAGCTGACAAATTAAGTAGCTTGTTAGCTGCTAATCGGCTAATATTACTACAGATATTAATAGTTGTTCCTTAGTTGTGAAGTAACTAACTGACAAGTGAACTAGCTGTCAGTAGACATGTAGACATAGTACATGCAGTATAGTACTTTGCATCGTCTAAGAGACCAGTTAAAATATCAGAATGACGGCAGGTTTGTTAACGCTGACAATTAACCCCACCCAAATATGACTGGGATTAAATTTGACAGTTCAACAAATCAAACCAGGTTGAGTTAAATAGTCAAAAGTTAAACCAATGAAATCACAAAGTGTATATTATATGCAGCAGTTAAATGACAGTGGGTGGTATTAAACCTGAACCCCGCCACGTCCAGCAGGTGTTTCAGGTGTCAGTGGTGTGTTTGAGTGTTTCTGTTGAAATGGGAAATAAATAAAGGTGTGAAACCGAGCAGGTGTTGTTCCCGTTTGTTCCAGCAGATCTCCCTACAGTCTGGATTATGAGGTTAGATTTAGTTAAACTTTCAGTTTAACACCGAACCCGATCTGAAGTCTGTGGACATCCACATGTGGCCGAACCTGGTTTCCTGACACTTAGTCCTCTGCTGTAAATAATCTGCTGCACTAAATTTATTCATATATTTCTAATCTAATCTTCATCCCTTCAGATGAGTACAACAACCTTTTAAAGATTGACTTAAAAAAATACATATGTATATATATATATATATGTATATATATACATATGTATGTATATATGTATGTATATATATTTATACATATGTATATACATATGTATGTACATACATGTATGTACATATACACATGTACATGTACATGTACATGTATATATATACATATGTATATACATATGTATATACATATATATATATATACATACGTATATACATGTATATATATATATATGTATATACATATGTATATACATATGTATATATATACATGTATATACGTATGTATATATATATATGTATATACATATGTATATACATATGTTTATATATACGTGTATATATACGTGTGTATGTATATATACACGTATATATATACGTGTATATATATATACGTATATATATACGTATATACACGTGTATATATATACACATATATACACATATATATATACGTGTATATATATATATATATACGTGTATGTATATATATATACACGTGTATATATATATATATATATACGTGTATATATATATATATGTGTATATATATATGTGTGTATATGTATATATATATATATGTGTGTATGTATATATATATATATGTGTGTATATGTGTATATATATATATATATGTGTGTATATATGTATATATATATATATGTGTATATATATGTATATATAACATATATTATGTGTATATATATGTATATATAACATATATTATGTGTATATATGTATATATAACATATATATGTGTATATATATATAACATATTATATATATGTATGTATATATGTGTATATATAAAAAAAATCTAAATATTAAAATGGAAAATATAAGTAAAATAACACAAGAAAATAAAACTATATAAAAATACTTGTAAAAAAAATATTTGAATAATAAAAAATAAAAACTATTTAGGTATTAATGATTTAATTTACATTAACTCAAATGCTACATCATTTATTATAAATATATGAAATATGCATTAAATATTTTTATGTGATACTTAATCAAAATGTATTTTCTTGAAACATTCTGAAATTATTATTATTATATTTTCGGGTGACTTTTTCTGAAATATTTTTTGGAAATTTTTCGTATCGTCGTTGACCTCCCAGGGTGCAACAGGAGCAGCTGGCGGCCATCTTCCTGCTGCTGAGGGAGAACCAGGAGGCGCTGGGGGAGGTGACAGAGGGAGACATGGAGGAGCAGCTGAAGCTCTACTCCCTTTGAGACGCTGCCTGTCCTGTTACCACGGCAACGCTGACTCAGATAACCTGAATGTAAAATAATATAGATTTAAACTTTTAAATATTAACTTGTTCAAAAGTATTATTTTCTGTCTTCATTTAATTTGATTGATCTCAATTTTCTGATCAATGAATTAAAATTGATAATGATGTTTTAGATTAGTTTTACTACTATAGGGAATCAATAACATCTAAACATGAGGTTAGGGTAGAAATGAATTTATATGTAAAGATGTATTTATATTGAAAGGTTTTTTTATAACTTAGGTTTTAGGTCTGTTTTAGTGAATATCTACTGTTTTATTTTATTATGATTTATTTACAGTTTATTTATTCTTGTTTTCAGGTTTCATTCATTTTTTATTCACACATTAGTCTTTATTTTATTTCTGTTTGTTGTAAAGGTTTAGATCAGCTCTATACAAATAAACTATTATTAATACTGTTAGAATGACTTCACTGGAATCAATAAATTACACTGAAATAACTTCATAATTACTGGATTCACTAATATAGAAAGTCTTAATATTAGACAGAGATAAACTGTAAAGGGGAATGCACCATTCATCTAAGTCCCGCCTCCAACCGGAAGATAGCCAATAATACTTAAGGAGTGGGGTGGACCAGTATCAGATTACATAGTAATAGTTCAGTATTCAAGATATTTACGAAAATGTTGAAAAAATCTCTCAATTTTGTTGAAGACAAAAAAAGACAACCAACCATCAACCCAACAAACCAACCAACAAACAAACCATCAACCCAACCAACCAACCAACCAACCATCAACTCAACAAACTGACCATTCAACCAACCCTCAACTCAACAAACCAACCAGCCAACCATCAACCCAACCAACCATCAACTCAACAAACCAACCGACCAGCCAACCATCAACCCAACCAACCAACCATCAACTCAACAAACCAAACCAGCCAACCATAAACAAACCAACCAACAAACAAACCAACCAGCAACCCAACAAACCAACCAGCCAACCATCAACACAACCAACCATCAACTCAAAAAACCAACCAACCAACCATCAACTCAACAAACCAACCAACCAACCATCAACTCAACAAACCAATCAACCAACCAACCAACAAACAAACCATCAACTCAACAAACCAACCAGCCAACCATCAACCCAACCAACCAACCAACCAACCATCAACTCAACAAACCAACCAACCAACCACCATCAACCAACCAACCAACAAACAAACCATCAACCCAACAAACCAACCAACCAACCAACCATCAACTCAACCAACCATCAACTCAACAAACCAACCAGCCAACCATCAACTCAACAAACCAACCAACCAACCACCGTCAACAAACCAACCAACCATCAACTCAACAAACCAACCAGCCAACCATCAACCCAACCAACCATCAACTCAACCAACCAACCAACCACCATCAACAAACAAACCATCAACCCAACAAACCAACCAACCAACCATCAACTCAACAAACCAACCAGCCAACTATCAACCAACCAACCATAAACTCAACAAACCAACCAACCAACCACCATCAACCAACAAACCAACCATCAACCCAACAAACCAACCAACCATCAACCCAACAAACCAACCAACCATCAACTCAACAAACCATCCAGCCAACTATCAACCAACCAACCATAAACTCAACAAACCAACCAACCAACCACCATCAACCAACCATCAACCCAACAAACCAACCAACCATCAACCCAACAAACCAACCAACCATCAACTCAACAAACCAACCAGCCAACCATCAACCCAACCAACCACCATCAACTCAACAAACCAACCAACCACCATCAACCAACCAACCAACCAACAAACAAACCATCAACCCAACAAACCAACCAACCAACCATCAACCCAACCAACCACCATCAACTCAACAAACCAACCAACGAACCAACCATCAACCCAAGCAGCAAAATTCAGCACGTCAAACTACCAAACTTCCTGTGAAGGAGAGCGCAGACCTCCGCCAAGGCAGCTCAGTTTCCCCATATTTCCATTACTTCTATGATAATTTAACCATCATAATATGATTTTTTTGACCCGGAAAATGTTGATGTCATTATTAGTTTGAAAATTATTTGACCAAAACACTTGTACGGTAATGGCGGTTTTTCAGATCACCACCAAAATCTAATCGATTTTTCCTTGGGCCACTTCCGACATCTCCTGAAAATTTCATCAAAATCCGTCCATTACTTTTTTTTAATCCTGTTAACAAACCAACAAACCAATGCTGGCAAAAACATAACATCCTCCCTTGGCGGAGGTAATAACACACAGCAATCTTACCTCTTTTCAACACCTTGGTTTCATGGTGCACACCAAAGACCCTGTATTAATTTAATAATTTACGGACCACCCAAGCCAAACAATGTTTTTATCCAAGAGTTTGCGGAGTTTCTATCCCATTTTATATCACTGTATGACAATATCCTCATTTTAGGTGATTTTAATATCATGTCTGCTGTCCTTCTCAGATGTTTGTGACTGATGTTTTGGACATTCTTGAAACTTTTAACCTCACACAGGCAGTACATGAACCCACACACTCCAAGGGTCACATTCTTGACCTTATTCTGCACAGTGGTCTCAGGCCTGACAATACTGAGATGAGGGTTATCTGTATGTCTGACCATAAAGCAATTTTATTCAATATGGTTTAAATCACTCAACTTTTAATAATAGTACATCCGTCCGTTTTAACACTTCTTCTATGGCAAATTCTCCGAGCCTTTTACCACTACCTTTTTAACTGCCTTTAATCCCCATTTTAACAGAGGAGCTGGTCTCCCTTTTTAACCACTCTTGCCAGTCTATCCTGGACTTGCACCCTACAAAACAAAAACTTACCAAGAGCACCACAGCCCTGGCTAAACGAAGCCACCTCAAGACTAATAGAGAGATTGCAGGAAAAAAAGAGCGCAAATGGAAAAAAAATCAGGCCTGCATGTATTTTATGAGATCTGGAAAGAAGCAGTGAAACATTATCAGAAGGCAGTTAAAGAGGCTAAAACATCTTTCTTTTCTGACTTGATTTTAGCTAATCATTTTAACCCTAGAATTTTATTTAAAATAATCGATTCAGTTACCACCTCATCCCCTCGTTCTTTCATTGATGCCTCACAAATGTGCGAGAATTTAAAAATTTTTTTAATGAAAAAGTCACCGACATTAGACAACAAATCTGGCCCCCATCTCAGGTTTTACATACCTCTAGGGATATCCATTGTTATTTTAGCCATTTTAAACCTATATCACTACCATTTTTATTGGATATTATTACACACATGAAACCCACCACGTGCAGCCTTGAAGCTATCCCAACAACATTTCTCAAAGAAGTTATTGACGGAGTTGGGCCCAGTATTTTATCAATAATCAATAGTTCTTTACAACATGGAGTCTTTCCAACACGCTTTGGTCCAGCCTCTTTTTAAAAAAGCTAACCTCGACCCTTCTGTTTTGAATAATTTTAGACCAATCTCTAAACTTCCCTTTTTAAGCAAAGTTTTAGAAAAAGGGGTTTCAACCCAACTTTTAGCTTTTATGTGTCAAAACATCTTTGAGAAATTCCAGTCAGGTTTTAGAGCTTTACATAGCATGGAAACCTTTTAGTAGCCGAAAATTTTAATTCTTTAAGACTTAAGCTCAGCTTTTGACACAGTAGACCACACCATTTTAATTGATTGTCTTAAGACCTGGGTGGGCATCAATGACACTGCACTTGATTGGTTTTATTCATACCTTTTAGACAGAACCTTTGCAGTCACCATAGGTAACTACACCTCTTCCTCAGCCCGTATTACCTTTGGTGTACCGCAAGGTTAAATTTTAGGTCCAATTTTATTTTCCATCTACATACTTCCTCTAGGCCAAGTCATCCAACAACACAATGTTTCATTCCATTGCTATGCAGATGACACACAGATTTACCTGAGACCTTGTTACCCAAGAAGCTTAGCTGCTGCTATAGACTGTCCTCGCGATATCAACTGTTGGATGGTGCAAAATTTCCTTCAACTTAACAATTCAAAAACAGAAATCTTATTGTTTGGCCCACCACATCCAAAAAAAAAACATCAGTCTCAGTCCCCTTTCCACCTACATTAAACCCACTGCCAGAAACCTTGGAGTTCTATTTGACACAGATTTGAGCTTCGAGCCACATATTAAAAAGGTCATCCAGTCCTGCTTCCTCCAACTACGTACCATCTCCAAAATCAAACCAATGCTCTCATACCCCGACCTATAAAAAATAATTCATGCCTTCATATTCTCCAGATTAGACTACAACTCCCTCCTGTCTGGTATGAAAAAAAGTCTCTCTCTCACCTCCAACTAGTTCAGAATGCAGCAGCTAGGCTTCTTACTGGTTTTAACAGACAACATCATATCACCCCAATTCTGGCATCTCTCCACTGGCTTCCTGTAAGTTTTAAAATTGATTTAAAAATTTTACTGATCACTTTTAAAGCACACCTGGGGCTGGTTCCCAGCTACATAACAGACATGGTGACCCCATACGAGCCAGCCCGCAGCCTTAGATCCTCAGGTGAGGCCTTTCTGGTTGTTCCAAAGATCTTCGATCTAAGTGTGACCATGCCTTTGCCATTAGGACCCCTCGGCTTTGGAACAATCTGTCTGAGGAGGTAAGGACTGTGGAATCAGTAACTTCTTTTAAATGACTTCTTAAAACTCACTTTTACAGACTTGCTTTTATGTGATGATGTCCTTTTTATTGTCCTTTTATTGTTCTCAAGGATTCATTGTCCCTCCATCTTTTAATTCTTCCCTTAATTTGCCTTTGCCTTCTTCTCTCAACACCAATCCATATTGTTTTATGTACTTTCACTTTTGTATTGTTTTGCTCTGCCTTTGCTTTGTCTATCAAAGCACTTTGTAAAGGTGATATACAAATAAAGTTATTATTATTATTAATAACATTAGTTAACATCAGTTAGCTTAGCTTAGCCAGCTTAGGTTGACGTGACCATTTTGGGTGTGGACATTGTTAGCAGTTAGCATGGTGATGTGCCTCTGTCTGGAGGTAATGGTGTATGTGCTGTAAATGTTCCACCATGAACTCTGGATGCTGTTCTAGAAGGTTCTCCGGAGAACAGGTTAACCAACAGAGCAGTAGCACAACCCACAATCTGGAGGATGACCTAGCTGAACTGGAATCACCTGTGGACACGTGAAGGTGTGACTTCTTACCTGCTAATCCTTTGTCTGCTATCTGGTCACCTGACTCCTCCTGAACGTGGACTTTAACCTGGACCCAGCTGACAGGAAGCAGTGACAGAAGAAGAATGAGAGCGTCCTCCATGAAGACTGTCGTCCTCCTGCTGGCCTGTTTCATCATTTGTTCCATTGTTTACCTGAAACACAGCGGCAGGTAGGTGGGCGCCTGTACCACCGGTACCAAAGTACTCAGACTGGTAGAAATACTCAGTTACAAGTAAAAGTCTCCATTAGAAATTGTGCTTACAGTATTCACAGTAAAGGTACTGTCTCCTGTTACTGTAGTATAACTACTGATTATTTTCATTCTGGATTCATCATCAGATTTTTCTCCAATCAATCAATCAATTGTAAAATAGAAAGTACAAGTACCCGGGCTGTGTACTTAAGTACAGTACTACATGTACTGTGTTACATCCTTCATGTGAGTCTTGTTTATGTAACACCAGCAGCTGGAACCAGAACCACTGGATCTGATGGGTCCAGGTTCAAACAGAGGAGACTTTCCCAGTTTAACCAGTTTAACTGTGAGAGCTGGTTCAATGTGTCCACACGAGGTTTGTCACCAGTCTAACTGGTTGTACTGGTCTCAGTGGTCACTTTATGTGCACTGTTACCAGTTTAATTTAACCATAGTAGATATCAGAGCAGTTCCCACTATGGAGTCATCTCCAGATTCATCTGGTTTAGATTTATTATACAGGAAACAGACGATGTAACCAAAACATGTTTTATTGTAAACGCAATAAACATAAATTATCAAAGTAAGAAAACAATCAGATAAAAAAGGTTTAAACATCTTTTTAAGAACAGTTCAGTTCTTTCCTAGGACCAGGTGTTTCAATCCCTTGGTAGGTATACTATGCTAATGGGACCTGGGCTTGTGGGTGGGAGCCGGTGGGGGGGGGGGGGGGGGGGGGGGGCGGCAGCTGGGGGTTGAGGCCTTGTTGGAGCTGGTTGCATCCTCTGAATGGTACAAGTGCGTTGGTACAAGATGAGGTCATCAGGAGGTGCCCAACCTTCACTGAGTGTTTCGGCCTTTATCCTCAACGCTCTCTGGTTGGCGGGCCGGCAGCAGTGGCCAGTGGCCAAGCACTGCCCCTCTTATCCAGGTCTGCAGGCTGTCCCGGCCACCCCCAGATTAAAATCTGTCCTATTGATTTTAAAACTGTCTAAAATACTCATATACTCAAGGAACTGATTACTACCTGACTAATCAATTACTGTTGGTAACTCCTGTGTGTTGTGATGTCAGTCAGCAGACAGCAGGGGGCAGTGTTGAGTCTCCAGGTGAGGATCGGAGAATCTCTGCAGCAGCTCAAGAAGAAGAAGAGACGGTCAGTGTTTCCCTCTATGATGGTCAACCAGAAATCTTTATTTACAATAACAAGAACCATAAAACTCTACAAACCAGAGGTAAAGTCTGGAGGACTGAGAGCCAGGTAACGTGTTCTCAGGTAATGTCAGGTGATCAGCCGTACTTCTAAAGGTGGACTAGTTTCTCCTGAGGTCTGCTGCCATGGGAACAAATCTGTATCTCTGAAGATAGTGGTTCACACAGGTAGCTGTACACTAGAGGCTAGATCCATCACATGTTCCCTGTTTTAACATGTTCTGTGTTCTATGTTCTGTGTTGTATGTTCTGAGTTCTATATTGTATGTTCTGTGTTCTATGTTTTGTGTTGTATGTTTTGTGTTGTATATTCAGCATTCAATGTTCTGTGTTCTGACTTCTATATTGTGTCTGGAGCTGCAGTCTGAATCTGCTTCTTTACTTCCCTTCTTAAATCCAGTTCTTTCAAATAACATCCAACAGTTTATCAACATTTCTGACCTCATCTTTCTGAAGATGAGGAAACAGATCATGTGACCTAAACCACACCTCTCCTCCTATGGACCAATAATTGTGTTTCTTAATGGTTTAAAGTCTGAGTCTGACAGAAGGAAAATTAGAATAAAACAGGAGATAAAGAATAGGAGAATAAATGTAGAATAAATGTTAAAATGACATTCATTCATTCATTTTCTATAACCTCTTATCCTGTGTAGGGTCGTAGGGGGGTGGAGCCTATCCCAGCTGACTTTGGGCAGGAGGCAGGGTTCACCCTGGACAAGTCACCAGTTCATCACATAGAAAGACAAACAACCATTCAGACTCACATTCACACCTACGGTCAGTTTAGAGTCACCAGTTCACCTCTACTGCATGTTTTTGGTGGTGGGAGGAAGCCGGAGAACCTGGAGGGAACCCATGCAGACACGGGGAGAACATGTAAACTCCACACAGAAAAGTCCCAGGTCCTCAGGTGGATCTAAACCCAGGACCTTCTTGCTGTGAGGCAATAGTTCAATCCACTACGCCACCGTACCGCCCGACATTCAGTAATATTTAGCAGAAGTGTTGTCTGTCTCTATTTTCACCAGAAGTTTAATTGGAGCTTTCTTCTTGGCATTCTATTGGTCACTGTTAGTTACGTATGATGTCATGAGAGTAAAGACGAGGAAGAGGAGGGTCTACAGATTCCAGAAACATTTAAACCACATTTAGACAACATCCAATCACATGACAGAATGAAAAAGAACCAGTGGTTCTAAAAACGGTGAACCACAGGGATCCATGGTTGGACCCTCATTATTGGTAATGATCTTTAACATGGTAGTAGTCTACAGAGGACTTTCTATCAAATATACAGTCAACAAACAAACTAACAAATAATATTTACTGATTACATTCAATCCAGTTTTTTGGACTCTCTTTCCATCCTGAAAACTGGATAAAACCTTTTCTCTGATTGGTCTGTGTAGAACGTCAGCTGCTGGTTTAAACAGTAGAGAATCTTTGAACGTCTCCTGATCCCTCGTCTCAGACCGTCTCCGTTTTAAATGTCCTCAGGTAGAGGCAACGTGTTCTCACAGAACAGCTGTGAGGAACGATGTTCTCCTCAGAGACAAGTTCAGGTTCTCAGTGCCGGTCCTTCAGTGGGCAGGAACCTTCTCCAAACCTGACTCGGAACGGCTGAACAAGCGGGCACCTCCTTATGGCTGGAAGGGACTTCCTGTCAACGGTAACGCCAGTGGCTGCTGTTGACTAACGTACAATGAACAGTTAACACGAAACGTAAATCCAGTCGTCATCTCCTGTAGATTAACACCAGGTGATGTTTCTGATCCACCATCATCTCTGAACAGTTAGAGTTCTGCTAAACACTTGATTAAGATGGAGACTAGTTTAAAAACACCTGAAGAAGATGGAGACTAGTTTAATCCGGGTCTGTAGAGGATCTAAAGTGAAATTTATTTAATCCCTTTTTAAGATGAATTCGTTGCTGTAGCTTCAAAGTTAAAAGTTAGCACATTCCGTCTGAGGGCGGGGCATGAGCTGAAACACGTGGCTCTAGATGATTCTGTACCTACTTAGCTCCTGTATGTTCCTCAGGTGGGGTCTGCTAACGCTTTTAGCTTAGAGGCTACAGAGAAGATTGAAGACATCATCAGGTCAGACGACTGGACTTTCACTGGTTGCTTTTGTTCTAGTGCTGATTAGCAGGAAGAGTCACAAACTGAAATCAGGCTGTTTTTAGAGACTGAGGGGGGACGGCCCCGCAGTTCTAAAAACACCATCGTGTGACATAAACTGGATCTTCTCTTTCTCCAGCTGTGGGATCAGCGCTCTCTCTCCTCAACAGTTCACATCTCTTCAGCCGTGGCTCAGCTGACAGGTGTGTCCGCTGTGCTGTGGTTGGAAACGGGGGCATCCTGCGAGGGTCCCGACAGGGGAACAACATCGACAATCACGACCTGGTCTTCAGGTTCGTTCTGATCATTACACATTTCATCAGTTATTGATCAGCTGGTATGAATGATGGTTTAAAATCTTTGGCAGGATGAACGGAGCTGTCATCAGAGGTTTTGAAGAAGACGTGGGGACGAAGATTTCCTTCTATGGGTTCACCACCAACACCATGAAGAACGCCCTCGTGTACTACCACCAAGACGGGTTCACCCAAATCCCTCAGAGTCCGGTGGGAACAGCATTTTACCCATACGTTAGCATTAGTTGTTTCAACAGGCTAGCATATTAGCATTAGCTAAAGCATCGTCTTCTGCAGGAGATCATATACATCTTCATCCCATCAGACCTCAGAGATTATGTGATGCTGGCGGCGGCTGTCGAGGATCGGACCGTCGACTCCGGTAAAGACCAGGGGGACCGGTGAGTTCATGTCCGGTTCAGTTGAACTACAATCATTAGATCTACGTTTAAACTGTTGATGTTGAACTGATAAAATGAATGAAGCTTTTCTTCATTTTCATTTGTTTTCTGTCTGTTTTTGTCTGTCAATCATTTTAAGAGGGAATTTAAGGAATTAGAGGTGCAGCAGTGCTAACGGGTCGTCCCGCCCTCCTGTCCGCTGAGCGGCAGTAGCGTTTAGTGGACACCAGAACTTTTGGGTGCTAATGCTTCTACTGCTGCTAATCTAAACACAGACAGTACTCATTTTATTTTAGAGTAAACATGTTTTCTTTTTTATCAAGTATTCATTTTATTAACTTATTTATAGGATATGTGTTTTTATTTATTGCTTTTATTTTATCTATAGTAACTTGTCCCTCCTACTGTCCCATGCCTTGAATATGTTTCCTGTTGAAGTTGAATGACTGGGAAGCTACCAATGAATTGCCCATTTGGGATAAATAAAGTTGTCTGAACTGAACGAGAAAACATCCAGTAATGTTTCCTTCAGTTCATAACAAAGAGATTAAAAGAAGGAACCCGTGATAAATATTCTGATTATTGATCATTGAAACTCTTGTGACATCACACGTCGTGTCTCCAACAGGCCTTGGAAGTATTTTGGTCACAAACGTCCTGAAAACTTCAAGATTCTCCACCCAGCGTTCATTTCCTACGTCACTGACAGGTGAGGGACCATCGGTGATGTCACAACACTGATCTTCGCCACACCTCTAATTATTATTATTATTCTGTTCTCTCAGCTTCCTGTCGTCTCACCTGCTGACCAACAGCAGGACGCGACACCTGTACATGCCGAGCACTGGAGCTCTGATGCTGCTGACGGCCTTACACACCTGTGACCAGGTGAGCACCCGTCATGGTGGTTTCATGAGCTGAGAATACTGGTGGCTTCAGCGCCTACGTAGACGCACCTGGTGTCTGGGAGCAGGTTTGTGTCAGTTTAGTGCATAGAACAAACAGAAAAAACGGAAGAAACATGACAGCAGAGAGAAACAAGAGACTAAAGCTCCTTTTTTACCACCGTTATTCCATCATGGCATCCTGCACGAAAGTTACAAAGGTGTAGCGGGGGTCATTGTTGTTCCTCCTCTGACCTGCAGCGGACAAAGTATCAAAGGCCCTTTTTACACAGTTCAACAGCGCTACAATAAAGACCTGTCTCTACGCCGCCTTTGTTTGTTTACGCTGAACAAACCAATCGCGGACCAACGCTGCCCCAGCATGTGATTTTGTTCCACGAGCAATAGATGCGTGACGTGTAACACAGCACTGTCAGCATCTAGTGTAATGATTTACATCAGCATCCAGCAGCTCTTTGTAAACAATGAATCACATGACAACAACAATCTTTTAGTGTCTGTTACATGGAGGTTGGTCTCCTCCTCTGATTGGAGGGTAAGGAGCTCCTGGACCTCAGACTGTCTCCTCAATCTGAAGACATTTTCTTCTTCTTGAAGTTAGCTGCTAACTGCTACTAGCTGCTAAATACTGCTAGCTGCTAACTGCTACTAGCTGCCAACAGCTACTAGCTGCTAACTTCTGCTAGCTGCTAAGTGCTATTAGCTGCTTTTTAAGTCTTCTGATTGGGGGCGGCACACATAATATGTTGTCTAAACGTCACACCAACATCCTGCCTTTCTGCCTCACCTCTGTCACTCCCTCCACTGCAACACAGACCCCTCCCGATTACACCTTCATTGTGTTTATACAGAACGGCGGGGTGGAATAAGAGAGCACCAGCCCCGCCTTGAACATGATATGATAAAAGTTATCCAGCAATCATTGCCTAGCTAAAAGCAGCTGCTAACAGCTAATTCGTCACACTTTTAATGGAGCCATTCTAACAGAAGTTCAGGACGTGGTTTCGTCTCCCTGCAGGTTTCTGCTTACGGCTTCATTACCAGGAACTACGCAGCGTTCTCCGATCATTACTACGACTCCTGGAGGAGGCCGTTGAGGTTCTTTGCCAACCACGACTTGCTAATGGAGAGCCAGCTGTGGGAGACGCTGCACCGGCAGAGGATCATCAGGTTGTACCAGAGGACCGGGGGCAGCTGAAGGAGACGATGCATTCAGAGTCTCTGTTTTCTTTTCTTTTTCTCCCACCATTTTTAGCTCTTGATGTTTGTAGAGACCTCAGACTGTTGAATACATCTGATTAGTGATTATTTAGTTTGTAAATGTACAGACGTCTGTTTAGAAGGTTTGTTAAGTTCATTTTTATGCCTCACAGTCTGACTTCATCCAGCTGGATTCTAGTTATTTATGAATGGAAACAGGTTTTATACAGAATGTAGCAGCAAATTTTATGTCAAATGATTTTCTTTTCATCTTTTGATAACTTGATTTTGTGGATTCTCTGCTTTTGTAAAAATATCACTAATGTAATAAAGGAGAAGATGTGAATAAAGTAAACATTAAATCCGTACTTTATGAGCTCATCTTCGTTTGGTTTGTAAACTGTTGTCAGGTTTGGTCTTTAAATGGAGATACAGCAACAAAAACTGTTAAAGTGTCACTAATCAATACTTAAAGCATGAATAACTACGGATGCTGAGTGAGATCATATAGAGCTGCTAACAGATCAATATTTTAATGAGGTGAAAGGAAGGATCATTTTTAAAAATAAGTAAATAATGAAATCAGATATTTAGTTTAGAGCTGAAGCAGCCGGAAAACAGTTAATTTAAATATTCAATATCATAAACCTGAATCAGTGACATAGATTATAGATTATATATTATAGATGGTGATCATAAACATTAACCTCTGTCTGCCTGCAGAGGGAGACATTCAATGGAAGGGGTCAAGAATATTTCATTAAGTCACACTGCCAGAACAGGAAATCAATTAGTTGATTCTCCAAAATAAAAGCGCGACAGTCAACGTTTCATTTCTCACGTTGATCTTTCATTCTTAATGTTGTGCACAGGTATGTAAAGGTAATCATAACATTCCAGAGCCAAAGGTTACCCATTCATATGACCTGCTTTATCAGAGCATCAGTCTAAAGATGATATAAAAACGTCTCATACAGAGGCTGAAACTAGGGATGATTGTCTGCTGGTAAATTTAATGCACTTCAAATAATTCATCTTAGAAATTGAAAAGTTACTGAATTTAATGTTGAAGTAGAAATCTCTTTGTTGAGGTTTATTTTGAAGACTTGAGACGGAAGTTCCGTGTAGTGAAATGTGTAACTTGACACCGTGGCCTCGCTGGAGGACGTAGCGGGGAGAATGAGGCATTCGCGGCGAGGAGGGAAAACCTGAAGACACGCCAACCAGCGAGGTGTTGAACAAACTACTAAAGTCTGAAAACATACATTACTTTTGATGTTTTATCTGCGTGAGGATTAAATCATAATCTAATTAGTTTGGAAGTTAAAACTCCTGAAACAAACAACTGTAAGAAGACCGACTCGTCTGGAACACCAACCCTCTGCCAGCTCCTCCGAGTTTTCCTACAAACTGCCCCGCGGTCCGCTCACTCCCACAGAAGTTTCTGGATAACTTGGCAAAAAGGTAAATCATATATAAAATGAATCTCTCCTTCTTCCCGTTATGAGTCCAGGAACTAACTTTGGTCCAAAGGTCGTCGGTGGCGGAGGTGACGGTCTGTTTACATCCAGACTCCTGTCGGGAAATGTCCGATTCTCCTGGTGGGAGACAGCTTCACGCAGAGCGTCCTTCACATCTCTGTAATCTGGACAATGTCACATAAACATGACCGTAATGTTTCAAAAATACACACTAGTTTATATCTCCAGAAGCAAAGCTTCCATTCGGCTGACATGGACATCACCAAAGATCATGAAAATTTAGGAAAATTCCAAGTTAAAATTGTTCACAAAGCTCTGACTCACGACCCCGCTGCGCTCAACTCAATTACAGACTTCAGTCCGAACAGTTTAACGGAGGTTTTTACTGCTTTAAGTGTCTCCGAATTTGTAATTGACTCTTTAAAATGATGTTAAAGAGGTAATGACTTGTTGCGACCGTGTTTTGTGTGGGTATGAGCCCGGGAATATAGAAAGAGTAGGTTTTTTAAGGGAGTCTGGTATGGCACCATCTACACATCAGATAAAACGGAACCTCTCCCACAGACGTTCATGAGGTTCAGACTCTGGACTCATGGCTGCTCAGTGATTGTTGTTTCTCTTCAGTGAGAATTAAACCGCCTTGAGGAGGGGGGAGACAAAGGGGGACGTGATGGGTGTAAATGGGAGTGACAGCTCCGCTTTCTCCCTGCGCTCCTCTGTGGCTGTTGTTATGTAACCAGTTCAGAACTCCTCCAGGGCCGGACCAGCTCCTCTCTGGACTCTGTCAGTAGGAAACTGGAGCAGAGATGGGTCCAGCCTCTCCTGCGGGACGGGGTCAGTGGGCTGGAAGAGTTTAAGGAGCTCAGTGTCTTCTCTGTCCCAGAGGCCTGAGGGGAGCAGAGCCGTCCCACTCTGGGATGTGACGGGTCACTTCCTTAAAGATGTGAAAACCTCAGTGAAGTTTAGTGTTAGACTTGTCCTGCAGCCCTCCTCAGTGTTTCCACGTCCCTCAAGGGAGGAGTGAAGGTTTGTTGAGATGTAATTAAAGCTCTCCTCTCCTTCACCTCACCTGTGACGGGTGTGTTCAACACATCTTCAACCCCCCAGGTCTGAACACTTGGAAAAAGCCCAGAAAAATCAGTTTAGTTCACATGTTTATGAAATAAAGTATAAAATATTTTACAGGAACGTGTTTTTGGCAGGTCTGCGCTTTAACATTTAACTGTTTTTGAACCTTTGTCTGTCTTCAGGATGCTTGAAAAATATAAATGATGAATAAAGTCAAACAGGCACAAACAAATAGACTATAAGGACCGATAGAAAACATCAGTCTATAAACACGACATCCTTGAACGAGAACTAGAAAAAGTCTCTTTTCGGCTGGTCTTTGTTCACATGCATCGTCTCTCCGTCCAAAGTCCAGGAAAACTCCCCACTGTTCTCTCAATGAAACAGTCAGATCAAAAACCCTTCAGCAGAGATCCAGTACCTGTCCACCTGTAGATCTGTTCATCCTCCTGTGAAACAGTGGAGACGTTTCTGACCAGGAAGATTCGGGATGAAAAGAAGGAGCTCAGCTCCAGAATCTTCAGCTCAAAGTTCAAACGGGAGCTGATGAGGCAGTAGGTTGGACTTCCTGTTGCTCAGGGCCTCCCTGAGCCATAAGTGTTTGTCTGTTAGCTTCCAAATTAGCATCACTAGAACCTGCAAAAATTTTACTACGTTTTCATGTCAACATTATGAATGTGGAGTAAAAACTGAGGGAGTGAGAACAATTTAAAGAGAAGATTTTAGACCATTTTACAGCTGCCCTCCACTCTAATGATGATGTCACCCACTCTAACGATGATGTCACCCACTCTAACGATGATGTCACCACTCTAACTGTCGACATTCCTGCTGATATTGTGCTAACGATGTAACAGACAGATTCAAACATGTCACCTCTGCTCCGGTGTGTCTTCCTCACCTTCCTCCTCTGTTGGATGAACTGATCTGGTTTTCTCATTTCTTTTCAGTCCTGACCACGTCCCCCCCCTCCGTCAGCCTCCGACCCCCAGCTGACCCGGAAGCATCTCCTCCACACAACGAACAGAAGAAAGTGTCAGCAGGACGTTAACCAGCAGCGGCTCTGTGGACTCAGGTCGTGGTGAGTTTGTGTGTCTCCTGAGCGTCAGACACAGGAAGTGGAGAGTCTCACCTGAGGCAGGTCCATGTCTCCGGGCTCAGCATGAGGCTCTGAGGAGGGCGACGGGATTTTAAATAAAGCTGGTTGTCAAGTGAGGAGGAGGAGCATGGGGAAGGAGCAGGAGCTGCTGCAGGCGGTGAAGAGTGGAGACCTGCTGTCCACTCAGAAGCTGCTGTCCAAACTGAAAACCAACAGGAACAGTAAGTCCATGGTTTTATTGTGAAACATGTCTGTCTGCCTCTCTGTTTCCTGTTGGTCTGAATTAACTCCAGTCTGACCAGTTACAGATTCTGGACTGGTCTTTGAGCTGATTGGTTGCTTGAATTTCGGCTCTTCTAATCGGATGTTGTAGCTGTTTTCACATTAATGATACTTCATTGAACATGATGTTTTACTGCTACGAAAGAATTGATCCAGCATAGATTATAATAATAATTATAATAACACATTTTATTTATAAAGCGCTTTTCAAAATACTCAAAGACGCTTAACATGTCCAGAAATAACAGGAGAACAACATATTTAAAAATGAATCAATATCAGATATTTTTAAAAAGCAAATGTAAACAGATCTAATGACAGCAACAAATAATAAATTACATCACACATAAACATTAAACATTAAAATCACATTTAAACAGGTGAGTCTTGAGTAGTGATTTGAATGTTGGGGGGGGTCAGTGCAGTCTGAGTTCTTTGGGAAGGGAGTTCCAGAGGGAGGGGGCAGCTACAGAGAAGGCTCTGTCCCCCCAGGTCTGGTGCTTGGTCCTGAGTGGTACAAAGAGGAGGTTGGCATCAGAGGAGCTGGGGCAGTGGGAGGGAGCATGACGGTGAAGGAGGTCCATGAGGTAGGAGGGGGCCTGGTTAATGAGGGCTTTGTGGGTGAGGAGAAGGAGTTTAAAGTGGATGTGCTGTGAGACGGGGAGCCAGTGGAGGTTCTGGATGACAGGGGTGTTTATCTACAAACACTGATTTAGTGAAGGTTTCCATCCTTCTGACCATGTGTTTAAACTAGTCTCCATCTTCTTCAGGTGTTTTAAACTAGTCTTCATCTTCTTCAGGTGTTTTTAAACTAGTCTCCATCTTCAGGTGTTTTTAAACTAGTCTCCATCTTCTTCAGTTGTTCTAAACTAGTCTCCATCATCTTCAGCTGTTTTAAACTAGTCTTCATCTTCTTTAGGTGTTTTTAAACTAGTCTCCATCTTCAGGTGTTTTAAACTAGTCTTCATCTTCTTCAGGTGTTTTTAAACTAGTCTCCATCTTCTTCAGGTGTTTTTAAACTAGTCTCCATCTTCTTCAGGTGTTCTAAACTAGTCTCCATCATCTTCAGGTGTTTTTAAACTAGTCTCCATCTTCAGGTGTTCTAAACTAGTCTCCTTCTTCTTCAGGTGTTTTTAAACTAGTCTCCATCTTCTTCAGTTGTTCTAAACTAGTCTCCATCATCTTCAGGTGTTTTAAACTAGTCTTCATCTTCTTTAGGTGTTTTTAAACTAGTCTCCATCTTCAGGTGTTTTTAAACTAGTCTCCATCTTCTTCAGGTGTTTTTAAACTAGTCTTCTTCTTCAGGTGTTTTTAAACTAGTCTCCATCTTATTCAGGTGTTTTTAAACTAGTCTTCTTCTTCAGGTGTTTTTAAACTAGTCTCCATCTTCAGGTGTTTTTAAACTAGTCTCCATCTTCAGGTGTTCTAAACTAGTCTCCTTCTTCTTCAGGTGTTTTTAAACTAGTCTCCATCTTCTTCAGGTGTTTTTAAACTAGTCTCCATCTTCTTCAGGTGTTCTAAACTAGTCTCCATCATCTTTGGGTGTTCTAAACTAGTCTCCATCTTCTTCAGGTGTTCTAAACTAGTCTCCATCATCTTCGGGTGTTCTAAACTAGTCTCCATCTTCTTCAGGTGTTTTTAAACTAGTCTCCATCTTCTTCAGGTGTTCTAAACTAGTCTCCATCATCTTCGGGTGTTCTAAACTAGTCTCCTTCTTCAGGTGTTTTTAAACTAGTCTCCATCTTCTTCAGGTGTTTTTAAACTAGTCTCCATCTTCTTCAGGTGTTCTAAACTAGTCTCCATCATCTTCGGGTGTTCTAAACTAGTCTCCTTCTTCAGGTGTTTTTAAACTAGTCTCCATCTTCTTCAGGTGTTTTTAAACTAGTCTCCATCTTCTTCAGGTGTTCTAAACTAGTCTCCATCATCTTCGGGTGTTCTAAACTAGTCTCCTTTTTCAGGTGTTTTTAAACTAGTCTCCATCTTCTTCAGGTGTTTTTAAACTAGTCTCCATCTTCAGGTGTTTTTAAACTAGTCTCCATCATCTTCAGGTGTTTTTAAACTAGTCTCCTTCTTCTTCAGGTGTTTTTAAACTAGTCTCCTTCTTCTTCAGGTGTTTTTAAACTAGTCGCCATCTTCTTCAGGTGACCAAATGAACACACCTGACAGGTGTAGCAGTCATTTAATCACTACAAACCATTGCTGTTTCCTGATTCTGATGCTGTTTCCTGTCAGACAAGAAACTCAATGTATTTGTGTACCTGACGGTCCTTGGAGGCATTCAGGGGCAGATGAATCGATGAGGATACTATATGTACATTGTTGGTTGTAATCAATCATCACGTTCAACAGTAAAAGGTCAGTCTTAGACGTGATGGTTTCAGTCATCTTTTTATGAGCTCATCATCATCATCACCTCTTCATCTCCGTCTCCTGCAGCTCAGCGAGCTTGAACTGACTTTAATCCTCCAGCTCATGGTGGGACCAGACTGAGATTTTGTTCTGATGAATACGTCTGGTTCTCCTGCTGACAGAGGAGTCACTGCAGTATTTAACTGGAACACATGCTCTGCTCAGTCACACAAACCCAGAAGTTTCCTTAAATGACGTTTATTCTGCTCTGAAAAGGTCAAACAAACACACTTCAACCAATCAGTCAGCTCCTCTGTTTGCTGTTTCCTCCCCCCATCTCTGAACTCCCGACCGACGGATGATGGCGAGGACGTTTCTCCTCCAGACGGGACACACTTTAGGGAGAGTGTTAAACCCTGATGCTGTTTGTCTGTCAGCTCTGATGTTGGTGTGTTAAATGCTGAAATCCATTCAGCACATGGGACCTAAAGTCGGCAAACAAACCTCATATGTGGAATGACTGAGGGGGCCCTCAGGACCTCTGGCTGTCCAAGGCCTGTATTCATCAGTGATCACAGAATAATAGGGATCACTCTGAGAGGTAAACCTCCTCAGACTGGTTTTAGTACTAGTTTAACTGTCTATGAGGTAAGACTGGTCTTAGTCCTGATTTAACTGTATGAGGTAGGACTGGTTCTAGTCTTGGTTTAACTGTCTATGAGGTAGGACTGGTCTTAGTCCTGGTTTTACTGTCTATTAGGTAAGACTGGTCTCAGTCCTGGTTTAACTGTCTATGAGGTAGGACTGGTTTTAGTCCTCGTTTAACTGTCTATGAGGTAGGACTGGTTGTAGTCCTGGTTCAACTGTCTATGAGGTAGGACTGGTCTTAGTCCTGGTTTTACTGTCTATTAGGTAAGACTGGTTTTAATCATGGTTTAACTGTCTATGAGGTAAGACTGGTTTTAGTCCTGGTTTAACTGTCTATGAGGTAGGACTGGTCTTAGTCCTGGTTTTACTGTCTATTAGGTAAGACTGGTTGTAGTCCTGGTTTAACTGTCTATGAGGTAGGACTGGTTTTAGTCCTGGTTTAACTGTCTATGAGGTAGGACTGGTTTTAGTCCTGGTTTAACTGTCTATGAGGTAAGACTGGTTTTAGTCCTGGTTTAACTGTCTATGTGGTAGGACTGATTTTAGTCCTGGTTTAACTGTCTATGTGGTAGGACTGGTTTAGTCCTGGTTTAACTGTCTATGTAGTAGGACTGATATTAGTCCTGGTTTAACTGTCTATAAGGTAGGACTGGTCTTAGTCCTGGTTTAACTGTCTATTTGGTAGGACTGATTTTAGTCCTGGTTTAACTGTCTATAAGGTAGGACTGGTTTTAGTCCTGGTTTAACTGTCTATGAGGTAAGACTGGTCTTAGTCCTGATATAACTGTCTATTAGGTAAGACTGGTCTTAGTCCTGGTTTAACTGTCTATGAGGTAGGACTGGTTTTAGTCCTGGTTTAACTGTCTATGTGGTAGGACTGGTTTTAGTCCTGGTTTAACTGTCTATGAGGTAAGACTGGTTTTAGTCCTGGTTTAACTGTCTATGTGGTAGGACTGATTTTAGTCCTGGTTTAACTGTCTATAAGGTAAGACTGGTCTTAGTCCTGGTTTAACTGTCTATAAGGTAGGACTGGTTTTAGTCCTGGTTTAACTGTCTATGAGGTAGGACTGGTTTTAGTCCTGGTTTAACTGTCTATGAGGTAGGACTGGTCTTAGTACTGGTTTAACTGTCTATGAGGTAGGACTGATTTTAGTCCTGGTTTAACTGTCTATGTGGTAGGACTGGTTTTAGTCCTGGTTTAACTGTCTATGAGGTAGGACTGCTTTTAGTCCTGGTTTAACTGTATGTGGTAGGACTGGTTTTAGTCCTGGTTTAACTGTCTATGTGGTAGGACTGATTTTAGTCCTGGTTTAACTGTCTATGTGGTAGGACTGGCTTTAGTCCTGGTTAAACTGTCTATGTGGTAGGACTGATTTTAGTCCTGGTTTAACTGTCTATGAGGTAGGACTGATTTTAGTCCTGGTTTAACTGTCTATAAGGTAGGACTGGTCTTAGTCCTGGTTTAACTGTCTATGAGGTAGGACTGGTTTTAGTCCTGGTTTAACTGTCTATGAGGTAGGACTGGTTTTAGTCCTGGTTTAACTGTCAATGTGGTAGGACTGATTTTAGTCCTGGTTTAACTGTCTATGAGGTAAGACTGGTTTTAGTCCTGGTAAAACTGTCTATGAGGTAAGACTGGTCTTAGTCCTGGTTTAACTGTCTATGAGGTAGGACTGGTTTTAGTCCTGGTTTAACTGTCTATGAGGTAACACTGGTCTTAGTACTGGTTTAACTGTCTATGAAGTAGGACTGATTTTAGTCCTGGTTTAACTGTCTATGTGGTAGGACTGGTTTTAGTCCTGGTTTAACTGTCTATGTGGTAGGACTGGCTTTAGTCCTGGTTTAACTGTCTATGTGGTAGGACTGATTTTAGTCCTGGTTTAACTGTCTATGAGGTAGGACTGATTTTAATCCTGGTTTAACTGTCTATAAGTTAAGACTGGTCTTAGTCCTGGTTTAACTGTCTATGAGGTAGGACTGGTTTTAGTCCTGGTTTAATTGTCTGTGAGGTAGGACTGGTTGTAGTCCTGGTTTAACTGTCCATGAGGTAGGACTGATTTTAGTCCTGGTTTAACTGTCTATGTGGTAGGACTGCTTTTAGTCCTGGTTTAACTGTCTATGAGGTAAGACTGGTCTTAGTCCTGGTTTGACTGTCTATGAGGTAGGACTGGTCTTAGTCCTGGTTTTACTGTCTATTAGGTAAGGCTGGTCTTAGTCCTGGTTTAACTGTCTATGTGGTAGGACTAGTTTTAGTCCTGGTTTAACTGTCTATAAGTTAAGACTGGTCTTAGTCCTGGTTTAACTGTCTATGAGGTAGGACTGGTTTTAGTCCTGGTTTAATTGTCTGTGAGGTAGGACTGGTTGTAGTCCTGGTTTAACTGTCCATGAGGTAGGACTGATTTTAGTCCTGGTTTAACTGTCTATGTGGTAGGACTGCTTTTAGTCCTGGTTTAACTGTCTATGAGGTAAGACTGGTCTTAGTCCTGGTTTGACTGTCTATGAGGTAGGACTGGTCTTAGTCCTGGTTTTACTGTCTATTAGGTAAGGCTGGTCTTAGTCCTGGTTTAACTGTCTATGTGGTAGGACTAGTTTTAGTCCTGGTTTAACTGTCTATGAGGTAGGACTGGTTTTAGTCCTAGCTTAAATGTCTGTGAGGTAGGACTGGTTGTAGTCCTGGTTTTAGTCCTGGTTTAACTGTCTATGAGGTAGGACTGGTTTTAGGAACATTGCCTGATTAAAGTGTTTAGGGGAAAAGGAAGGAGTGTTTTTTCTCTGATATCAGCCGGTCTCGACGGTTAGGATGTTTTGGGGCTTCCTTGTTTCGACTGATATTTCTTAGCGTCAGATATTAAACGTCTGACGGTCGACTGAAGACACCAGAGACCATGATGGGTTCTATTAATGCTTTGTATGAGTAAATCGGTCCAGCAGTAGCGGTGCAGAAGGAATCTGTTGTGGAAATGCAGCGACCTCACAGACGCATCAGTTCACCTGAACATTGAGGACGATGCATTCACTGTCACTTCACATAAGCTCACTGCTGTTCAGTCGTGTGACGTCTGAGCAGATAAAAGGCAACCAACAGGAGAGTGGAGGCTGAACCTTGGTTACATAAGACAGAATAAAGGAAACACCAGCAGCCATTACTGCTCCCGTCATTAAACACAGCGCCTCAGTGCACAGTCATCAGCCTCCACTTTCCATTTCAAAGACTCCGTAAAGACGAAGGAGGGTTCCATCACCGCCCAACAAATTAGGACGTTTGCTGCCCCGACTGGACCCCGAACATGCTTTAATATTTTAAGTGAGTTGGGTTAGATTAAAATGAGGATCCGGTTTCATCAAAGGTCTCCAGACTGATTGAGGTCTTTATAAGTATCAATAAATAAGATGCAGGTTTTAACCCGCCTCCTCAGATGTTGACGTCTTTACCTCCACCTGGGAGGTCATGTTTTCAGGATTAATCTAAACCCTCTGAACTGGTTTCCAGTAACCTTCATGGAGGCAGGATCATGGGTCAGACGAGCTAAACAGACAGTTTTCATTCAGAAGTAGGGCAGGGTCTATGAAACCAGTGTCACCAGTAGTACCTTGATGATGATATTTTATGTGCTGAGCTGTGGGATATTCTGTCTGTCTGTTCGGAGGAGAACCCTCCATCTGGTTTTACTGGCCTTCTGTAAATGCTGGACCTGGCTGCTGATGAACACATTCACCAGTAGAATACCCAGAATCCTTTGATGATGTCTGTATGGTCATGTGTTTCTGGACCAACTGTCATTTTCTGCTGCCTTGTTTCAGATTGGTTCGTTTGTTTCCCACCGCGGAGCATGAGTGGAATTCAGAGATCTCTAATTAGGGTCAGGATTGTGGTCCGATGCTAGAAAAGGTTTATTTCCAGTCTTCTTAGAGCGTATGACGTTCAGGTCCACCGCTGCAGAGACCCACAGCTGAGCAGTTACTCTCCCCCAGAGCTGATTGTGTGCCAGCCATTGTTGGTGCAGCAGAGTGAATGCAGAGGAAAGAGAGGTGCTGATGTCATGGCATTGGTATGTGGACCCCATAGCGCAGCCTTGGACCCCCCCTCCAAACTGGAATGTGACTCCGGTGAAACACGGCGAGCCGTTTCCTGAAGGCTTCAGAGAAAGGCGAGTGCGGCCTCGTGGGATTTCAGCACTGCCAGCAGACTCACTGCTCTCTTCAAATGGAGTCTTGGTTGGAGAAACAGGAAGTGGTGGAGTTAAAGGGAGGAGAAACAGGAAGTGGTGGAGTTAGAGGGAGGAGAAAAGAGGAAACCTCATACATAGTGTTCTGAAATGTGTCATTTTTCACCCCTGTTTGAGTCTAATTTGTGTCTTTTGGTTCTTCTGTAACACATTTTAATGATCTGTTGAAGGTTTCAGGCTTGGGTGTCGCAAAAAGGCTCCACAGTGCCCCCTAGAAAAATTCAAATAAACACCCCCGGCCTCTATTTTACCTACCAGTAGGAACGTTTGTACACGTCTTATCAAGCTCTACAAAAAAGCCTTGGTTGAGACCCAACAGGAAGTCGGCCATTTTGAATGTAGCGTTGTTTATTTGTACTGTAACAAACCCCCCAGAGAATGGATCAGCTCAGTCTTTAACCCAGAATGAGGAAAAGGTTCTAGAAGATGTGAAAGGTGCGGCACATTTTGATGTTTCTGCTTGAAACAGTTGTTGCGAGGACAGTTCAGACACTACTTCTGTCTGTAACTGTAATAGAAGCAGTGAAAGTAATAGTTTGATCACTGCTGAAGAAAGAAGCTTCCAGAAAGTGAACCCTGATCTCTGCTGTAGCTGATTGGTCTTCTTCTCTGTGGAAACTGCCAACAGACATGCCCGGTCACATGCTGGAGGCGGGTCAAGGAGGAAGGGGTGTGGAGGTCAGCCCATCCCCTCAGCAAGAAGTGTGGAGTTAGAAACAGGAAGAGGTGACGACCCGCCCTGAACCTTGACCAGGACGTTGTTCAGCTCTGTGACATCATGCTGTTCATGTTGTTTTTAACATAGAAACATGTGACATGTGAACTAAAAGGGTTAAAAAGATGTTTCATAGATAAACAAGGAATTTATTTACTGAGACAATAATTGGTGATGATGATAATGATGATGGCAGTGATGATGATGGTGATAGTGATAATAATGATGCTGATGATGATAGTGGTGATGATAATGATCGTGGTGGTGATGATAATAGTGGTGATCATTATGATGATCATGATAGTGATGATGATGATAATGATGATGATGATGATGGTAGGGATGATAATGATATCAGATTCGTCTCCACCAGCCTCAGAAGAGGAAATGAAAAAACACATTCAGACTAAATAAAAGGTGGTTTTATACCAAATGTCTCAAATCAAACCAACAAACTCAACATGATTGGATCTTTGTTCTGTCAAAACAATCTGCTTATCAATCAATCAGGATGATCTTTGATTAGCTGCCTCTCCTGACCTGGGAACTACAGACATTTTTCTGATATTGCATGTTGTGGAGACTTTTAATGAGGCCTCGCTCCCTGCATTCTCTGTGTGTCTGGGTTTAATTCATGTCTGCTGATAGAGATTCCAGGTCAGTATCAAAGCAGCGATCCCAGAGGGAGAGCCTGCTCATCTGGAACACTGCTTCACAGCTACAGGATGTCAGCAGCACCTAGTCAAACACTGTAGCTAACGTTAGCACGTCTCACTTGAGAAACACCTGGTCAAACACTGTAGCTAACGTTAGCACGTCTCACCTGAGAAACACCTGGTCAAACACTGTAGCTAACATTAGCACGTCTCACCTGAGAAACACCTGGTCAAACACTGTAGCTAACATTAGCACATCTCACCTGAGAAACACCTGGTCAAACACTGTAGCTAACGTTAGCACATGTAACCTGAGGAAACACCTGGTCAACACTGTAGCTAACGTTAGCACGTCTCACCAGAGAAACACCTGGTCAAACACTGTAGC
This sequence comes from Chaunax sp. Z400, assembly GCA_037577475.1. NCBI lineage: Eukaryota > Metazoa > Chordata > Actinopteri > Lophiiformes > Chaunacidae > Chaunax > Chaunax sp. Z400. The sequence goes on from CM075197.1 coordinate 28,704,126, forward strand.
TAACATTAGCACGTCTCACCTGAGAAACACCTGGTCAAACACTGTAGCTAACGTTAGCACGTCTCACCTGAGAAACACCTGGTCAAACACTGTAGCTAACATTAGCACATCTCACCTGAGAAACACCTGGTCAAACACTGTAGCTAACGTTAGCACATGTAACCTGAGGAAACACCTGGTCAACACTGTAGCTAACGTTAGCACGTGTAATCGAGGAAACGCGAGAAGGAAGATTCAGAATTAAGAATGAAACTATCAGTGCAAGTAGTGTACAGAGGAGTACAAAACATAATTGGTGTTAATGAGCCTCCAAATAACATCCACAGGGTTAAAAGACAATATGGTCCAGAAACCAGAGTATATTTAGATATGATAAATCAACCAAATTAGATATGATAAATTCAATCAAAATTCGTGGATTGAGGCAGGAGCTTAGAGAGAATGCTGGCAGGGATAACTGGTCATGGGATTGACTAGACAAAACTTTGGGAAAATAGGGATCAGTTTTGTTAAAAATAGGAACCAGTGCATTAATAGTTCTAATTGTAGTTTTGCTATCGACATGTTGCATCATACCCGTGTTGAGGAGGCAATGTCTGAAGGCCATGGACAAACAGATGGATGCTCAGGCTGGCTTTCAAATGGCTCAGGTGATGGACTTGATGACAAATGAGAGAATGGCTGAAATGGTGATCCGACAACCTGATTTTTTTCCCTATCCCTAACTTCCTGAAGGACTTTGATGATGCTCCTATGGGATAAAGGATTCAGGAAAAGAGACACATGGACTCTGTGGTATCACCACATGTCATATGTTTTTGCTTTGACATTGAAATAGTTCTGTGTGTCATTTCATTTTAATTAACATTCAAAAATCAACATACACTAAGTAATCAAGTTTAAGCAGCTCATACTTTGCATTACCATATTAATTTTACAGCTTCTTTTAAAGTTCCAAGTACAATTCAGTTCAGACTATGTTGCATATTCATGTTGAGGGTTAATCACTTAATCATTTTAATCATTTTAAATGTGCAGTTATTGTTTGTTATGATTTTTAAAGGTTACCTGACATATGTATTCATTTTAAAGGATCATTTTACATATTCATTTTAGTTTTAGTCATATAGTTAATAAGTTCATGTTCATAGAGTATACAGGTTCATCACATGTCAGAAGGCCGTCGCTCTAACGGGAAGAGGACGATAAAGAACTTTCCCTGCAGATGAGAATGAATGCAGTCAAGCAGGGTTTTCATCTTTATATGAAATGAACCTGTATAATTAGTTATAGTTACTTAGTTATTATTATATTTATTATTATGTGTTTATTATGTTTATTATTATGTTTGTTATTATGTGTTTATTATGTTTTTATTATGTTTATTACCGCAATTTAAATGCAGTCTTTTTGGGAGTTTTTACTCCCAGAGGGGGGATATGTAGGGAGTTTTACTTGTATTGACACAATGGTTCAAGAAGTTCTTGTTTGAACTCTCAATCCTTCAATAACATGTTGTTCTAACCACATGTGAAGATATGATAAGATATGTTGTTGTAACCTTCTGTGGAAGATATGCAGACCAGTCATGGAGCCAGAGTGATATGTAAACCATGAGTGTGTATTGCAGACCAAAGAGACCGTGACGTGTGTATTGATGGGTATAAAACTGCAGCAGAGTCACTATTGAGTTGATCATGTCATGAATCATGTTTTGAAGATAATGTTGAACTGACAGTAAATGATCCTGTCGACTGCAAACCAAAGTCTCCCCGTCTTTCTTTGACTTTCTGCCACAACACTCTCTGAGCCAAGCCATCGTCCCCTCATGCTACAAATCCTCCACCATCATACCGGTGCCAAAAAGATCCACAGTCACCTGCTTCAACGACTATCGTCCTATAGCACTAACATCTGTCATTATGATGTGCTTCCAGAGGCTAGTCAAGGACCACATCACTGCCTCACTTTCCCCTTCATTTGACCCATACCAGTTTGCTTACCGCAGTAACCGCTCCACTGAGGACACCATATCCTCTGAGCTACACCTGAGCCTGGCACACCTGGAGGATGAAAACACACATGTGTGGATGCTGTTTGTGGATTTAAACTCAGCATTCAACACAATTATCCCCCAGCACTTGGTAAGCAAACTGGGTTCCCTAACCCTTAGTACCCCCCCTCTACAACTGGGTACTGGACTTTTTAACCGATAGACCACAGTCAGTGAGGGTGGGGAGCAACACCTCAGCTACCATCTCGCTTAGCACCAGCTCCCCCCAGGGCTGTGTTCTGAGTCCACTGCTCTGCACCCTGATGACCCATGACTGTTGTGCCAGATTCAGCACGAACCACATCATCAAGTATGCAGACGACACAACAGTTGTTGGACTCATCTGGGACGACAACGACTGGGCCTACAGGGAGGAAGTGAAGCACTTTGAGGACTGGTGCTCCACCAACAGTCTGGTCCTGAATGTCAACAAAAGAAAGGAGATCATTGTTGACTTCAGGAGAAACAGACCAACTCACCCTCCTCTGAGGATCAACGACTCTGTGGTGGAGTGTGAAGAGCACCAAGTTCCTAAGGGTGCACATCACCGACAACCTTGACCTGGACTCAGCACACCTCAGCTCTGACCAAAAGAGCACAGCAGCGTCTGCACTTCCTGCGGCGAATGAGGAGAACACACCTTCCCCTCCCATCCTCACCACCTTCTACAGGGCCACATAGAGAGCGAGCTGACGAGTTGCATCTCTGTCTGGTACGGGAACTGTTACACCTCAGACCGGACGGCCCTGCAGAGCGTGGTGAGGACAGTAGAAAAAATCATTGGGACCTCACTCCCATCATGACATCATCATGTAGTTAATTTGTTGTTGTTGTTGGAGATAAGGATTTTTCTCTCAAATGTAGATGATGTCAGAGCTGGTCCGTTCATTACTAGCGTGTAACTAGCATTTACATACATATCTATGGTTTTTAGACAGGTTTAATGTGGTCACATGATCACATGTTCATACTTTGTGTTGTTGTGTTTTCAGAGCTGCTGGGCTCCACCAAGAGGCTGAATGTGAACTACCAGGACTCAGATGGGTAAGTGATGAAGTCCACTCTAGTCTGCTGCTATAACCATGAAACAGTTTCTAGTTCAGTTTCTAGCTGCTGCTGAAACTGCTGTTAGCACATTCAGTGTCTAAGTGCCAGTCCAGCCTTTGTTTGCTTTGTAAAACTCTATTTAAAAGCAGCATCAGTAACATAAAACATTGTGAAATTGTCCTTTAAGTCGCGTCCTTTGTTTACCTCAAAGTTTTCCTGACACAGAGATAGCTCTGCTGATCTCATGTAGTGCATGATGGTTCACGCTAACGCTGAAAACAACCATGAAATGACTCCATCGTATGGCTTAATCCAAGTCTGTAGAAGATCCCAGAATGTTAGCTCAGAAGCTTCAGTGAAGAGTTCATCTTAAAGGGTGCAAATAACGTGTTTTCAGGTCAGGGTAGATCTGCTGGAGACATGGATGACGTCATATGAGCTGTATGAAGTCATTTTATGTTTGTGATTTTAAACTAGTCTCCATTCCATGTGTCAACTGTTCCTTTAATGAAGGCTTTTATCTGGAGGTGTTTTGTTTTGCTGCTCTCAGACCAGCCTGTCTACTTAAATCACCCTGAAGCTCGTTAGCCTGCAAAAAACATGAAGACATTTTCCTCATCAATATTTCTCTTTGTTCAGAGTTTATATTCTGGTCTGTTTTTATTCTAATATCTTCCTGCTCTGGAGGAGTGTCGTCGTTAACCTGAGCCAACAGAGACCAGGACCGGCTCAAATACTAACCAGTCTCTCTGGGAACTGTCTCTCCCTGTCTTTGTTTCTCACGCTGGATATAAAGACAAGTACTCTGAGTGATGATTGGTCCACCTGCACTCAAACCAACACTGACACTGATCCATGGTGATGTCATGTTTGTTCTGTCATAGATGAAGTGATGTTTTTAATCGGACTTCTCTCTGTCTCTGCTGTGACCTCTGACCTGTGTGGTTCAGGTTCTCGGCCCTCCACCATGCTGCTCTAACCGGGACCACTGAGCTGCTGTCTGCTCTGCTGGAGGCTCAGGCCACTGTGGATGTGAAGGACACCAACGGTTAGAACCACAACACAGAAGAACCACAACACAGAAGTAACACAACACAGAAGAACCACAACACAGAAGTAACACAACACAGAAGAACCACAACACAGAAGAACCACAACACAGAAGTAACACAACACAGAAGAACCGCAACACAGAAGTAACACAACACAGAAGAACCGCAACACAGACGTAACACAACACAGAAGTAACACAACACAGAAGTAACACAACACAGAAGAACCGCAACACAGAAGTAACACAACACAGAAGAACCACAACACAGAGGAACCACAACACAGAAGTAACACAACACAGAAGTAACACAACACAGAAGTAACACAACACAGAAGTAACACAACACAGAAGAACCACAACACAGAAGTAACACAACACAGAAGTAACACAACACAGAAGTAACACAACACAGAAGTAACACAACACAGAAGAACCACAACACAGAGGAACCACAACACAGAAGTAACACAACACAGAAGTAACACAACACAGAAGTAACACAACACAGAAGTAACACAACACAGAAGTAACACAACACAGAAGTAACACAACACAGAGGAACCACAACACAGAGGAACCACAACACAGAGGAACCACAACACAGAGGAACCACAACACAGAGGAACCACAACACAGAGGAACCACGACACAGAAGTAACACAACACAGAAGAACCACAACACAGAAGTAACACAACACAGAGGAACCACAACACAGAACAACCACAACACAGAAGTAACACAACACAGAGGAACCACAACACAGAACAACCACAACACAGAAGTAACACAACACAGAGGAACCACAACACAGAGGAACCACAACACAGAAGTAACACAACACAGAAGAACCACAACACAGAATAACCACAACACAGAAGAAACACAACACAGAGGAACCACAACACAGAAGTAACACAACACAGAAGTAACACAACACAGAAGTAACACAACACAGAGGAACCACAACACAGAAGAACCACAACACAGTAGAACCACAACACAGAAGAACCACAACACAGAGGAACCACAACACAGAAGTAACACAACACAGAAGTAACACAACACAGAAGAACCACAACACAGAAGTAACACAACACAGAAGTAACACAACACAGAAGAACCACAACACAGAAGTAACACAACACAGAAGAACCACAACACAGAAGTAACACAACACAGAAGAACCGCAACACAGAAGTAACACAACACAGAAGAACCGCAACACAGACGTAACACAACACAGAAGAAACATAACACAGAAGAACCACAACACAGAGGAACCACAACACAGAAGTAACACAACACAGAAGTAACACAACACAGAAGAACCACAACACAGAGGAACCACAACACAGAAGTAACACAACACAGAAGTAACACAACACAGAAGTAACACAACACAGAAGAACCACAACACAGAAGTAACACAACACAGAAGTAACACAACACAGAAGTAACACAACACAGAAGTAACACAACACAGAGGAACCACAACACAGAAGTAACACAACACAGAAGTAACACAACACAGAAGTAACACAACACAGAAGTAACACAACACAGAGGAACCACAACACAGAGGAACCACAACATAGAGGAACCACAACACAGAGGTAACACAACACAGAAGAACCACAACACAGAAGTAACACAACACAGAGGAACCACAACACAGAACAACCACAACACAGAAGTAACACAACACAGAAGAACCACAACACAGAAGAACCACAACACAGAGGAACCACAACACAGAAGTAACACAACACAGAAGTAACACAACACAGAGGAACCACAACACAGAAGAACCACAACACAGAAGTAACACAACACAGAAGAACCACAACACAGAAGAACCACAACACAGAGGAACCACAACACAGAAGTAACACAACACAGAAGTAACACAACACAGAAGTAACACAACACAGAAGAACCACAACACAGAAGTAACACAACACAGAAGTAACACAACACAGAAGTAACACAACACAGAGGAACCACAACACAGAGGAACCACAACACAGAGGAACCACAACACAGAAGTAACACAACACGTAAGAACCACAACACAGAAGTAACACAACACAGAAGTAACACAACACAGAGGAACCACAACACAGAGTAACCACAACACAGAGGAACCACAACACAGAAGTAACACAACACGTAAGAACCACAACACAGAAGGACCACGACACAAAAGTAACACGACACAGACGTAACACGACACAGAAGTAACACAACACAGAAGAACCACAACACAGAGGAACCACAACACAGAAGTAACACAACACGTAAGAACCACAACACAAGAAGGACCACAACACAAAAGTAACACGACACAGAAGTAACACGACACAGAAGTAACACGACACAGAAGAACCACAATACAGAAGTAACACAACACAAAAGTAACACGACACAGAAGTAACACGACACAGACGTAACACAGCACAGAAGTAACACAACACAGAAGAACCACAACACAGAAGTAACACAACACAGAAGTAACACAACACAGAGGAACCACAACACAGTGGAACCACAACACAGAAGTAACACAACACAGAAGTAACACAACACAGAGGAACCACAACACAGAAGTAACACAACACAGAGGAACCACAACACAGAGGAACCACAGCACAGAAGTAACACAACACAGAAGTAACACAACACAGAAGTAACACAACACAGAGGAACCACAACACAGTGGAACCACAACACAGAAGTAACACAACACAGAGGAACCACAACACAGAAGAACCACAACACAGAAGTAACACAACACAGAAGTAACACAACACAGAAGTAACACAACACAGAGGAACCACAACACAGAAGAACCACAACACAGAAGTAACACAACACAGAGGAACCACAACACAGTGGAACCACAACACAGAAGTAACACAACACAGAAGAACCACAACACAGAAGAAACACAACACAGAAGTAACACAACACAGAAGAACCACAACACAACATTCAGTCTTGTCCTACATACCTACTCCATCTTTACTTGCCCCATCTCTACCTGCTCCATCTTTAAACGGGTCTGATGAGCAGTACTCTTTGCTACTAATATTTGTACACATTCTTGTACTAAAGGGTTGTACTTTTCTGTGGTACTCTTACTCGAGTAGAGGTGTGGGTACCCTGACAGTCTAAATGTTGACGTGTGCAGGAATGCGACCGTTGCATTATGCAGCCTGGCAGGGTAAAGCTGAATCGGTCCTGATGCTGCTTCGCTCTGGGGCGTCCGTCAATGGCGTCTCTCTGGACGGACACATCCCTCTGCACCTGGCAGCCCAGTATGGACACTACGACGTGGTGAGTTCCTATCAATAACTGATAAGTGATCAACGTGTTCAGCAGCTTTCACCACTTCTCCTGAAGCCTCCTTAGATGTTTGACTTATTTGGTCCATCTACTACAGTAAACCCTCACAGCCCAGTAGGGTTACTGGTGGCAGTAAAAGTTTCAGCTGTGACCTCACTATGGGGGAACATTAGAGCTGTGTAGGCATACGTAGACCTGATCCAGGAGCTGTGGTCCACGTCTTTGTGTTTGCTCTTTGTTGTGCTGTACCTCTGCTGAGATGATGAGTGTGTGTCTGTCTCCAGTCGGAGATGCTGCTGCAGCATCAGTCCAACCCTTGTCTGGTCAACAAGGCCAAGAAGACTCCTCTGGACCTGGCCTGTGAGTTTGGAAGAGTCCAGGTGAGTTCTGAGTGTCTATGGCTACAATGAACTGGTGTTCCCCGTTAAACCAGTAAACTCTGGTACTAGTGGCTGGTTCAGGACTGAGAGTTAAACCAATGACCTCCTCAGTGAAAACACACAGTAGCTGGTTGTGTTTCTAAAGCTGGAAACACTGGACCAGTTTCAGTGTATGCATAAAGAGAAGAAGAAGAATTTATATATATATATATATATATTTATATATATATATAATCCATACACACTGCAAAAAAAGACGCAGCTAAAACACAAGAAACAAAATGTCTTCATACCGATGACATTATCTGTTCATTTTTACTTTACATGTTAACTTGGCAGAAATCTTAAAATACTTTGCTTCAAAACTCATAAATAACTTTAGAAACAACATAATTAATGTTTCCAGATCTAAGATTCTTAAGTGTAGATGAGTACAGAACAGTTTGTATGTGTTTTAAACTCGTCTCCATCTTCTTCAGGTGTTTTAAACTCGTCTCCATCTTCTTCAGGTGTTTTAAACTAGTCTCCATCTTCTTCAGGTGTTTTAAACTAGTCTCCATCTTCTTCAGGTGTTTTAAACTCGTCGCCTTCTTCTTCAGGTGTTTTAAACTAGTCGCCTTCTTCTTCAGGTGTTTTAAACTAGTCGCCTTCTTCTTCAGGTGTTTTAAACTAGTCTTCATCTTCTTCAGGTGTTTTAAACTACTCTCCATCTTCATCAGGTGTTTTTAAACTAGTCTCCATCTTCTTCAGGTGTTTTAAACAAGTCTCCATCTTCTTCAGCTGTTTTAAACTCGTCTCCATCTTCTTCAGGTGTTTTGAACTAGTCTACATTTTCTTCAGGTGTTTTAAACTAGTCTCCATCTTCTTCAGGTGTTTTATAAACTAGTCTCCATCTTCTTTGGGTGTTTTAAACTAGTCTTCTTCAGGTGTTTTAAACTAGTCTCCTTCTTCAGGTGTTTTAAACTTGTCTCCATCTTCTTCAGGTGTTTTAAACTAGTCTCCATCTTCCTCAGGTGTTTTAAACTCGTCTCCATCTTCTTCAGGTGTTTTTAAACTAGTCTCCATCTTCTTCAAACTAGTCTCCATCTTCTTCAGGTGTTTTAAACTAGTCTCATTCTTCTTCAGGTGTTTTAAACTTGTCTCCATCTTCTTCAGGTGTTTTGAACTAGTCTCCATCTTCCTCAGGTGTTTTAAACTCGTCTCCATCTTCAAGTGTTTTAAACTCGTCGCCTTCTTCTTCAGGTGTTTTAAACTAGTCGCCGTCTTCTTCAGGTGTTTTAAACTAGTCTCCATCTCCTTCAGGTGTTTTTCAACTAGTCTCCATCTTCTTCAGGTGTTTTAAACTCGTCGCCTTCTTCTTCAGGTGTTTTAAACTAGTCGCCTTCTTCTTCAGGTGTTTTAAACTACTCTCCATCTTCATCAGGTGTTTTTAAACTAGTCTCCATCTTCTTCAGGTGTTTTAAACAAGTCTCCATCTTCTTCAGCTGTTTTAAACTCGTCTCCATCTTCTTCAGGTGTTTTGAACTAGTCTACATTTTCTTCAGGTGTTTTAAACTAGTCTCCATCTTCTTCAGGTGTTTTATAAACTAGTCTCCATCTTCTTTGGGTGTTTTAAACTAGTCTTCTTCAGGTGTTTTAAACTAGTCTCCTTCTTCAGGTGTTTTAAACTTGTCTCCATCTTCTTCAGGTGTTTTAAACTAGTCTCCATCTTCCTCAGGTGTTTTAAACTCGTCTCCATCTTCTTCAGGTGTTTTTAAACTAGTCTCCATCTTCTTCAAACTAGTCTCCATCTTCTTCAGGTGTTTTAAACTAGTCTCATTCTTCTTCAGGTGTTTTAAACTTGTCTCCATCTTCTTCAGGTGTTTTGAACTAGTCTCCATCTTCCTCAGGTGTTTTAAACTCGTCTCCATCTTCAAGTGTTTTAAACTCGTCGCCTTCTTCTTCAGGTGTTTTAAACTAGTCGCCGTCTTCTTCAGGTGTTTTAAACTAGTCTCCATCTCCTTCAGGTGTTTTTCAACTAGTCTCCATCTTCTTCAGGTGTTTTAAACTCGTCGCCTTCTTCTTCAGGTGTTTTAAACTAGTCGCCTTCTTCTTCAGGTGTTTTAAACTAGTCTCCATCTCCTTCAGGTGTTTTTCAACTAGTCTTCATCTTCTTCAGGTGTTTTAAACTAGTCGTCTTCCTCAGGTGTTTTAAACTAGTCTCCATCTTCTTCAGGTGTTTTATAAACTAGTCTCCATCTTCTTTGGGTGTTTTAAACTAGTCTTCTTCTTCAGGTGTTTTAAACTAGTCTCCTTCTTCTTCAGCTGTTTTAAACTCGTCTCCATCTTCTTCAGGTGTTTTGAACTAGTCTACATTTTCTTCAGGTGTTTTAAACTAGTCTCCATCTTCTTCAGGTGTTTTATAAACTAGTCTCCATCTTCTTTGGGTGTTTTAAACTAGTCTTCTTCAGGTGTTTTAAACTAGTCTCCTTCTTCAGGTGTTTTAAACTTGTCTCCATCTTCTTCAGGTGTTTTAAACTAGTCTCCATCTTCCTCAGGTGTTTTAAACTCGTCTCCATCTTCTTCAGGTGTTTTTAAACTAGTCTCCATCTTCTTCAAACTAGTCTCCATCTTCTTCAGGTGTTTTAAACTAGTCTCATTCTTCTTCAGGTGTTTTAAACTTGTCTCCATCTTCTTCAGGTGTTTTGAACTAGTCTCCATCTTCCTCAGGTGTTTTAAACTCGTCTCCATCTTCAAGTGTTTTAAACTCTTCGCCTTCTTCTTCAGGTGTTTTAAACTAGTCGCCTTCTTCTTCAGGTGTTTTAAACTAGTCTCCATCTCCTTCAGGTGTTTTTCAACTAGTCTCCATCTTCTTCAGGTGTTTTAAACTCGTCGCCTTCTTCTTCAGGTGTTTTAAACTAGTCGCCTTCTTCTTCAGGTGTTTTAAACTAGTCTCCATCTCCTTCAGGTGTTTTTCAACTAGTCTTCATCTTCTTCAGGTGTTTTAAACTAGTCGTCTTCCTCAGGTGTTTTAAACTAGTCTCCATCTTCTTCAGGTGTTTTATAAACTAGTCTCCATCTTCTTTGGGTGTTTTAAACTAGTCTTCTTCTTCAGGTGTTTTAAACTAGTCTCCTTCCTCTTCAGGTGTTTTAAACTAGTCTCCTTCTTCTTCAAACTAGTCTCCTTCCTCTTCAGGTGTTTTAAACTAGTCTCCATCTTCTTCAAACTAGTCTCCATCTTCTTCAGGTGTTTTAAACTAGTCTCATTCTTCTTCAGGTGTTTTAAACTTGTCTCCATCTTCTTCAGGTGTTTTGAACTAGTCTCCATCTTCCTCAGGTGTTTTAAACTTGTCTCCATCTTCTTCAAGTGTTTTAAACTCGTCGCCTTCTTCTTCAGGTGTTTTAAACTAGTCGCCTTCTTCTTCAGGTGTTTTAAACTAGTCTCCATCTCCTTCAGGTGTTTTTCAACTAGTCTCCATCTCTTCAGGTGTTTTAAACTCGTCGCCTTCTTCTTCAGGTGTTTTAAACTAGTCGCCTTCTTCTTCAGGTGTTTTAAACTAGTCTCCATCTCCTTCAGGTGTTTTTCAACTAGTCTTCATCTTCTTCAGGTGTTTTTCAACTAGTCTTCATCTTCTTCAGGTGTTTTAAACTAGTCGTCTTCTTCAGGTGTTTTAAACTAGTCTCCATCTTCTTCAGGTGTTTTATAAACTAGTCTCCATCTTCTTTGGGTGTTTTAAACTAGCCTTCTTCTTCAGGTGTTTTAAACTAGTCTCCTTCCTCTTCAGGTGTTTTAAACTAGTCTCCTTCTTCAGGTGTTTTAAACTAGTCTCCATCTTCCTCAGGTGTTTTCAACTTGTCTCCATCTTCTTCAAACTAGTCTCCATCTTCTTTGGGTGTTTTAAACTAGTCTTCTTCTTCAGGTGTTTTAAACTAGTCTCCATCTTCCTCAGGTGTTTTAAACTCGTCTCCATCTCCTTCAGGTGTTTTAAACTAGTCGCCTTCTTCTTCAGGTGTTTTAAACTAGTCTCCATCTCCTTCAGGTGTTTTTCAACTAGTCTTCATCTTCTTCAGGTGTTTTAAACTAGTCGTCTTCCTCAGGTGTTTTAAACTAGTCTCCATCTTCTTCAGGTGTTTTATAAACTAGTCTCCATCTTCTTTGGGTGTTTTAAACTAGTCTTCTTCTTCAGGTGTTTTAAACTAGTCTCCTTCCTCTTCAGGTGTTTTAAACTAGTCTCCTTCTTCTTCAAACTAGTCTCCTTCCTCTTCAGGTGTTTTAAACTAGTCTCCATCTTCTTCAAACTAGTCTCCATCTTCTTCAGGTGTTTTAAACTAGTCTCATTCTTCTTCAGGTGTTTTAAACTTGTCTCCATCTTCTTCAGGTGTTTTGAACTAGTCTCCATCTTCGTCAGGTGTTTTAAACTTGTCTCCATCTTCTTCAAGTGTTTTAAACTCGTCGCCTTCTTCTTCAGGTGTTTTAAACTAGTCGCCTTCTTCTTCAGGTGTTTTAAACTAGTCTCCATCTCCTTCAGGTGTTTTTCAACTAGTCTCCATCTTCTTCAGGTGTTTTAAACTCGTCGCCTTCTTCTTCAGGTGTTTTAAACTAGTCGCCTTCTTCTTCAGGTGTTTTAAACTAGTCTCCATCTCCTTCAGGTGTTTTTCAACTAGTCTTCATCTTCTTCAGGTGTTTTTCAACTAGTCTTCATCTTCTTCAGGTGTTTTAAACTAGTCGTCTTCTTCAGGTGTTTTAAACTAGTCTCCATCTTCTTCAGGTGTTTTATAAACTAGTCTCCATCTTCTTTGGGTGTTTTAAACTAGTCTTCTTCTTCAGGTGTTTTAAACTAGTCTCCTTCCTCTTCAGGTGTTTTAAACTAGTCTCCTTCTTCAGGTGTTTTAAACTAGTCTCCATCTTCCTCAGGTGTTTTCAACTTGTCTCCATCTTCTTCAAACTAGTCTCCATCTTCTTTGGGTGTTTTAAACTAGTCTTCTTCTTCAGGTGTTTTAAACTAGTCTCTTTCTTCTTCAGGTGTTTTAAACTAGTCTCCATCTTCTTCAGGTGTTTTGAACTAGTCTCCATCTTCTTCAGGTGTTTTATAAACTAGTCTCCTTCTTCTTCAGGTGTTTTAAACTAGTCTCCATCTTCCTCAGGTGTTTTAAACTCGTCTCCATCTTCTTCAGGTGTTTTTAAACTAGTCTCCATCTTCTTCAAACTAGTCTCCATCTTCTTCAGGTGTTTTATAAACTACTCTCCATCTTCATCAGGTATTTCCTCAGGTGTTTTAAACTCGTCTCCATCTTCTTCAAACTAGTCTCCATCTTCTTCAGGTGTTTTAAACTAGTCTCCATCTTCTTCAAACTAGTATCCATCTTCTTCAGGTGTTTTGAACTAGTCTCCATCTTCTTCAGGTGTTTTGAACTAGTCTCCATCTTCTTCAGGTGTTTTAAACTAGTCTCCATCTTCTTCAGGTGTTTTGAACTCGTCTCCATCTTCTTCAGGTGTTTTATAAACTACTCTCCATCTTCATCAGGTATTTTTAAACTAGTTTTCTTCTTCAGGTGTTTATAAACTAGTCTCCATCTTCTTCGGGTGTTTTAAACTAGTCTCCATCTTCTTCAGGTGTTTTAAACTCGTCGCCTTCTTCTCCATTATGGTGAGGAGATTATGACTGGATGTCTAATTTTGGGTGGACTGTTCCTTTAAAGCACCATAACCAGATAACTCCAGCTGCTGTCAATCACTGAGGTATTACCTCACATTGATGCTGTGTCTGTCCCCTCATTGGTTCCTCTGTCTTCAGTGTACGCATAAAGAGAGGAAGAAAATGTTATATATATATATATATATATTTATATATATATATATATATAATCCATACACACTGCAAAAAAAGACACAGCTAAAACACAAGAAACAAAATGTCTTCATACCAATGACATCATCTGTTCATTTTTACTTTACATGTTAACTTGGCAGATATCTTAAAATACGTTGCTTCAAAACTCTTTAGAAACAACATAATTAATGTTTCCAGATCTAAGATTCTTAAGTGTAGATGAGTACAGAACAGTTTGTGTGTGTTTTAAACTCATCTCCATCTTCTTCAGGTGTTTTAAACTTGTCTCCATCTTCTTCAGGTGTTTTGAACTAGTCTTCTTATTCTTCGGGTGTTTTATAAACTAGTCTCCATCTTCATCAGGTGTTTTTAAACTAGTCTTCTTCTTCAGGTGTTTTAAACTCGTCTCCATCTCCTTCAGGTGTTTTAAACTAGTCTCTTTCTTCTTCAGGTGTTTTAAACTCGTCTCCATCTTCTTCAGGTGTTTTTAAACTAGTCTCCATCTTCTTCAAACTAGTCTCCATTTTCTTCAGGTGTTTCGAACTAGTCTCCATCTTCTTCAGGTGTTTTAAACTAGTCTCTTTCTTCTTCAGGTGTTTTAAACTAGTCTCCATCTTCCTCAGGTGTTTTAAACTCGTCTCCATCTTCTTCAGGTGTTTTTAAACTAGTCTCCATCTTCTTCAAACTAGTCTCCATCTTCTTCAGGTGTTTTGAACTAGTCTCCATCTTCTTCAGGTGTTTTAAACTAGTCTCCATCTTCCTCAGGTGTTTTAAACTCGTCTCCATCTTCTTCAGGTGTTTTGAACTAGTCTCCATCTTCTTCAGGTGTTTTGAACTAGTCTCCATCTTCTTCAGGTGTTTTGAATTAGTCTCCATCTTCTTCAGGTGTTTTATAAACTACTCTCCATCTTCATCAGGTATTTTTGAACTAGTTTTCTTCTTCAGGTGTTTATAAACTAGTCTCCATCTTCCTCGGGTGTTTTATAAACTACTCTCCATCTTCATCAGGTATTTTTGAACTAGTTTTCTTCTTCAGGTGTTTATAAACTAGTCTCCATCTTCCTCTGTGTTTTAAACTCGTCTCCATCTTCAGGTGTTTTGAACTAGTCTCCATCTTCTTCAGGTGTTTTGAACTAGTCTCCATCTTCTTCAGGTGTTTTGAATTAATCTCCATCTTCTTCAGGTGTTTTATAAACTACTCTCCATCTTCATCAGGTATTTTTGAACTAGTTTTCTTCTTCAGGTGTTTATAAACTAGTCTCCATCTTCCTCGGGTGTTTTAAACTCGTCTCCATCTTCAGGTGTTTTGAACTAGTCTCCATCTTCTTCAGGTGTTTTGAACTAGTCTCCATCTTCTTCAGGTGTTTTAAACTAGTCTCCATCTTCTTCAGGTGTTCTAAACTAGTCTCCATCTTCATCAGGTATTTTTAAACTAGTTTTCTTCTTCGGGTGTTTTGAACTAGTCTCCATCTTCTTCAGGTGTTTTGAACTAGTGTCCATCTTCTTCAGGTGTTTTGAATTAGTCTCCATCTTCTTCAGGTGTTTTATAAACTACTCTCCATCTTCATCAGGTATTTTTGAACTAGTTTTCTTCTTCAGGTGTTTATAAACTAGTCTCCATCTTCCTCGGGTGTTTTAAACTCGTCTCCATCTTCAGGTGTTTTGAACTAGTCTCCATCTTCTTCAGGTGTTTTAAACTCGTCTCCATCTTCTTCAGGTGTTTTGAACTAGTCTCCATCTTCTTCAGGTGTTTTGAATTAGTCTCCATCTTCTTGAGGTGTTTTCAACTAGTCTCCATCTTCATCAGGTTTTTTTAAACTAGTTTTCTTCTTCAGGTGTTTATAAACTAGTCTCTATCTTTGTCAGGTGTTTTAAACTCGTCTCCATCTTCTTCAGGTGTTTTTAAACTAGTCTCCATCTTCTTCAAACTAGTGTCCATCTTCTTCAGGTGTTTTAAACTAGTTTTCTTCTTCAGGTGTTTATAAACTAGGCTCCATCTTCTTCAGGTGTTTTAAACTAGTCCTCTTCTTCAGGTGTTTTAAACTAGTCGCCATCTTCTCCATTAGGGTGAGCAGATTATGACTGAATGTCTAATTTTGGGTGGACTGTTCCTTTAAAGCACCGTAACCAGATAACTCGCTGCTGTCAATCACTGAGGTATTATCTCACATTAATGCTGTGTCTGTCCCCTCATTGGTATCTCTGTCTCCATGTGAACCCCCCCCCCCCACCAGGTGGCCCAGCTGTTGCTGAGCAGTAACATGGTGGTGGCGTTGTTGGAAGGAGAGAGGAAGGAGCCGACGGACTCCTCCTTCATCACCCCGCTACACCTCGCCGCCCGCAACGGACACAAAGATGTCATACGGTAAGACCTCATATAAACATAAAACACAAAAAAACCACCTGAATCCATGTGACTGGTTTTGAGGTTCAGGAATCACAGGTGGATCATGTGTTTGGTTCCAGGCTGCTGCTGAAGGCCGGCATCGACATCAACAAGACCACCAAGTCTGGAACAGCTCTACATGAAGCTTCACTGTATGGAAAGACGGAGGTGGTGCGACTGCTGCTGGATGTAAGTTGATCTCAGCAACATGTCCAGGGATCTGTGCTTAACCTCCATCCTCCACCTGAACAGTGGCATACAGACCTGACACCAGTTGTTTTTTGTATTTAGGATGAGGTCTATGCCATCCTATCTTAGTTAATAACCAAATTCCCATCCTAAGATTTGCTGTCCTGAGAGCTGCAGTATGACTTTACTGTATTTTCCTGACATTGTGACATCATCAGTGAGTCACTAGTGACACTGATGAGTGGCTCCTCATCTACAGGAAATGCTGGCTGTTAGTCTGTCAGAGGTTTTAACATGGCTGCTGTTGTAGCGCCCTGCAGCTACGCCTCTCATTGCAGCTCCACGCTGATGTAACCTCAAGTCAACCTCTGACATCACAGCGACGGGACGGCATCACAAAGAGAGCTCATGTCTTTGTCCTCTGTGTTCTTCCTGCAGGCTGGAGTGGACGTAAACATCCGTAACACCTACAACCAGACAGCGCTGGACATCGTCAACCAGTTCACCACATCGCACGCCAGCAGGGACATCAAGCAACTGCTGCGAGGTTCTTCTTCTACTGCTTTCATTCCTCCTCCCTCTTCTTCACCTCCTGATCTGTCATCCTGCCGTCGTTTGATGGAATAATGAGCGCTTGTGTTAAGACGTGATTTAAACGTTGACATTTTCCCATCTTACAGATGGATGACGAATTATTGATGTGTCATGTTAGCATCACCTCTCTGTGGTTAACCTGACCCGTTTGATTTTTTGATTTGATTTTGATTTTGGTCATCAGTACTATATTTTGGTCGGTCCAGTCTGACGAACGAAACGTTACTAAAACCATCAGTTTCCATTTAATAACTGTGATGAAATCTGATGCCTCTCAGGATTGGTTGTGGCAAAATAACCACCCTGCAAAATGTAAACGAAGCAGCCATCACAGTAGCTTTGACTTGACCTAAACCCAACAGGAAGTCGGCCATTTTGAACTTACATTTGTCACTTTTTTCAGAGGCTGTAGAACCAAATTCTGAGTATTCAGTCAACAGCCATTAAACAGGAAGTTGTTTTTGATGTTTGGCCATTTAACAGGAAGTTGAAACATGTCAGCCGTGTCGGTGACGGCGTAAACAGGACATGTTTACACAGCGGTCATTTTCCATTGATATCTTGCATAGAGCAGGAAGGTTGAATGTCGTCTACATGTAGCCAATCAGAGGAATCGTTGTGATGTCACAGCTTCCTGACTGACCATTCACATTCAGTATCAATAATACTTGACCAGTGTGTCCTCAGCGTTTCTCCACCCTTATCGTTTTACCCCACGTCTCACCAGGTTGGTAACGTCTCCAGGCGTAAACGTCCTGTGATCATGTGTTCGTCTGGTATCACCGGGTTTGGATGATATTTGGTAGAGGGAGGAGTTGATCAGATTTTGAGGCGGATCCAGGATTGTTTTTTTGTTGTTGCTTTTTTGTTTTTTTGGACACATTTTAATATTTTCCTGAATTTTCCAATAAATAAAAAAGCTGCTGGTAAAATAAAAACGATCAAGTTTATTTAATCAACTAATATTTATGACTGTCTAATTTAATGTGGATCCAGACTAGTGTTAATCTAGTCTCAGTCCTGAGTCATGTGACCTCATCAGTTTTTATCATATTTAGTCTCATGATCCTGTTTTTAGTCCAGTTTTGAAAGTCTGGATATTTTAGTCTGATTGTATCAAAGAAAACCGTCAGTATTTTAGTCTAGTTTAATAATACTAATAAGTGTTGAAATTTGAGTCTTTTCTAAGACATCAGGTTATTATTAACATTTCAGTCAATCTAGTAGAGACCAAACCAATATTTTTGGTCATTTTCCTCTGATGTCACTGATTCCACATCATGACGATGGTGGAGGGATACACTGAGGATAAACTGTTTGTTTATCTAAATGTTTGGGTTTATTTCCTGGTCTGACCTTTCACACAATCTGTTTCCTGTTCCTGTTTCCTGTTTTCATTTTCATTTCACTGAAAACTAAATCAAGATTAAGATTATCTGAAGAATAAAACTGGTTGTTTCCTCGCCAGATGCCACGGGGGTTCTGCAGGTCCGAGCTCTGAAGGATTACTGGAACCTCCACGATCCGACCGCGCTCAACATCCGGGCCGGAGACGTCATCACGGTGAGACGGTTTTCACTCCTCAGTCATCAACAGCTAGAAACTGGATGAAAAGGAACTGAGGCAGGGAGTCGGACACGCCCTAAATGAACCTCCACCAATGACCATTAGATGGTTAAATACAACCCATAATATAAATATTAGTAACATGTGACTGTTTCTGACGTTGAGCCGTAAATTAGTCCCACTCTTCATAAAGGCTGATCCCAGTTTGACTCAGAAGCTCCTCCTCTATGTTCTCATGTTTTTTTGGGGGGTGGGGGGGTGGTTGACACCATGTTCCAGGGGCCCTTAATGACCCGTGTCCCCTGCAGGTGTTGGAGCAGCACGTGGACGGACGCTGGAAGGGCCACATCCACGACACCCAGAGAGGGACGGACCGAGTGGGCTTCTTCCCCCCATCCATCGTGGAGGTCATTAGCAGGAGAAGCGGTCAGTGACATACTGAGAAGGCACCGCCATGACGGTGTAATACGTCATGTTGGAGAGAGAGGATCTGGCTCCGCCCCTTAAAGGAACAGTTCACCCAAAAATGAAAAGTCAGTCTTTATCTTCTCACCCACATGCTGATGAAATGTCGGACTCTGGAGCTTCACAGTGAAACGTTAATCCAGAGGCTAACGCTAACACTGTTCGTTCAGCTGCTACAGTGATGATGTCATCTTATAAATGGTGTAAAGAATGTCTTTTAATCAGTCTGGGATCCTCTGGATCTTCTATATGCTGTGTGAGCTGTTTGTTGTTACTTATGTTTTAGTCGCTTTCTTAATTTTCACTGTTTTATCCTCGTTTGAACTTCTGGTGATTTTCTGGTCGGTTAGCTCGTCTATTATGGTCTGTCCAGTGGGCGGGGCAGAATGCTGTGACACTGTTTCACTGTGAAGCTCCACAAACAGCTGAGGAAGGTTTACCTGACCTTCCATCATCATCATCAGGAGATGAAGACTGAAGTTTTAGGTGAACTGTTTGCTGTTCTCTCATTCAGAGCCAACATGTCTGTCTTTCTCTCAGTACCTCCAGCTTCAAGCTCATTGGTTCCTACTGATGATGTCACAGTAAATATGCAGCTTCAGGACCTTTTAGTTGATAGGGGACTATTTTCTGGGGCGGATTAATCCACATGTGTGTTGAAACTAATCCGCCTGCTTCCAGACCATCCCACACTTCCACCTCCTCTTCTCCATCCTGCATCTCTCCATCCTCACCACCTAATGACTGACGTCCATCTCTAACCATCAGCTCAATAACCTCCCCCTCCTCCTCCTCTCTCGCCCTATAGGGGGCACCCTGTCCCGGCACGCCTCTCTGCCCACCCAACGCCAGCAGCTGCTGTCCAGAGCCCCCCTCTCCTCCAGTCTCAGCTCCGCCCCCCAGACCGACGACTCCTACACCCTGTACACCCCCCCCACCCATGTGGTGCTGCCGCTAGCCAACGGCCTCACTACCAGCACAGGTAGACACACCTTCTCCTCTAAAAGAGAATCAGGTAACTCACATTCATATTTTCATCCACCAAAACTCCACACTGCTCTGATCAATAATCAATAACGTACAGATCCAGGATCTGTTTGACATTTCTGAGCAGAGAGGGAATCCCTGAAGGTTCCGGTCAGCATTAGTCTGAACATGAAACATCTCAGCCTGGATCTGTTCCATCAATCTGTCTCTGAGGCCCAACTTCCTCTACAGACTGCAGCTGCTGCTAGACCACACAGCTGTTTTTCACTTGTAATTTTAAGGTGAGGTCATTCAGGTGTGATGTCATGTCAACCAAGAAGGACATAAAATCCATCATCAAACTGTCTTCAGATTATTCTGTTGAAGTATGAAGTGTTGCAGTTTAGCTGATCATGGCGTTTAAGATTTATATTTTTGACAACAACAACAGACTCTGTGTAAATTAGCGCCACCGTCCTCGTGGACTGTTACAGGAAGAATAAATCCGTACTTTTCTGTCCAGTCGACTCAGAAGACGGTTTTCACTCTGAAGCTTCATCATTTTTCATAATCCCATCTTTCACATATGTTGTGGTCTCGGGTGACTGACCGAACTATATGGACGTATGTAGCAGCAGTAGGATCCATTAGGACCCGGGCTCTACTGAGCTGGCTGCATCGAGCCTGTTCAGAATAAAATAGGCTACGTTCCCCAGTCTGCTAATTGGTGAATCCTGTCCTGATCAGTGAAGGTGAGCCTTATGTTTGATTTTTCATTTCACAGAAGGGAGGAGTTTAAGCTTGAAGACTAACTGGTTTAACTGGTAAATATTTGTCTGTTAACTTCCATAAAAGAGCAGCTAACAGTAGCTTCCCTCACTTAACAGTTGTGTTTCCAATGCTAAGGCTAATGTGTTTATCATGCTAAAGCTAATGTCAGCGATCATCACTAATCTCCATGAAGTAGAGAGATGTTTCCTTTTCATTTCCACTGTAAGAATCCCGAGTGCTCAGACAGTTCCAGTCTGTCTAATCTGAGCTCCAACCCAACCCAACCCCTGTCCGCCCTGACAGAGCCCAGTCCATCAGAGTCTTTGTGTTTGGTAGGGTCGCCTCCCAGCCGCCGGTCTCAGTCTGAGTATCCCTTTGAGGACATCTGGGTTCTCAGGGACTCATGTCATGGTAAGAGTCCCCGAACTAATGCTTCTCCTCCTCCCGGCTGTTCTCCGCCCCGCTCAGAGCTCTGTATCAGGACCCGACACACCGAGACAGGAAAACACTGGAAGTTAGAGTCTGTTGGCAGGTTTGACTCACATCATCTCACATCATCTCACATCATCTCACGTCACATCATCTCACATCACCTCACGTCCCGACACGCCATGTCGTCTCATGTCGTCTCACGTTGCTGATGACCTTGTGACGTAAATTAACAGTCTATGACAGTTTCGGCGTGCCGGGTCCAAACTATGATTCGTCTGCTTCAGGCTGAACTTGCAGTCAGAGCATCTGCCTCTCAGTAATCACTCTCCCCATATTGTAAATTTCCCCACTGTGGGACTAATAAAGGGATATCTTATCTTATCTTATCTTATCTTATCTCACTGCCGCCACAAGAGGGTGACACCAGTTCAACCAGTTCTCATTATGAAAGTGTCAGACTGAATGTTACTGAGCTGACTCAGGGTACTGGGATGTAGCCCTGTCATGGACTAGTATATCTATAATCATTCATGTAGTTGCATGAAAATGTTCTTTCATATTAATGAAATAATTGTAACTGAATTATTATAATAATTATTATAGAATATTATATTATATTATCTCTATCTATAAATTTTAATAAATCATCTAAAATAATTATGCTATATTTTGGCTATATGCTTTCCTATTTTATTTAAATTTTAAATGGAAGTTCGGGGATTTTTAATGTGTTTCATTTCCTTTCATTCATAACATTTGAACTCCGATCTTATTGGACCGTGACGGTTGAAGTGTTCTGTCTTTAAAGCAGTATGCCTGTTCATGGACTCATGCCTGCAGCTCTGCCATAGCACAGTTCTTAAAGCAGCAGAAACCTGCATCCTGGCTGTCACCCCCCAGACCCTCAGCCCTTCGCCCCTGCTGGCTTCCCGGCCCACTTCTGGCAGCCTGACGCTGATGACTCTTGACATTTGGCCCCACCCCTCCAAGACATCATGGTTTTCTTTTCTTGGTTGCAGCTGGAGACAGGAACAGTGTCGGAAGCACCAGCAGCGTTGGCAGCACCCGCAGTGCCGGGAGTGGACAGAGCACCGAGAGCAACAACACGCCTAATGGACCCCAACACAACGGTGGTCACCATGACAACACCAACAAGGTACACAATCAGACTAATCCATCATAAAGCAACAGTCCCCTGATAGGTTGACCCCCATCATGTGACTCCTAGACCATGAAAACCTACCCCTAGAATCTGGATCTCATTGGTATCATTATTAGTTTGATAGTTATTCAAGAAAAAGTAGATTTCACTAATGGTGGTTTTCTTCAGGATGTAGCTCCAAAATGGGATTGTTTCTTCCCTGGCAGATGACCCACCCATCCATCCAGTGTCATGTGAAATCCGTCAGGTAGTTTTTGTGTAAAACATCATCTCCTTAGTGCAGGTAATAAATAGCAGTTAGCTGGAAGAAACCATCGTCTTCTCTGTCACTGAAAGGACCGGTAATATGTGTTTGCATTAGATCAGGATTTTTAATGACAATTAAGGATTTGGATGTGGGTCATAAAGGTGCAGCAGACACGTATGACTTTAAATAGCATTAAAAATAAAAATGACCACACCTCATTTAACACAAACACTAACATGGACACACAGATGGACATAACTACATCTGATACTTAGACTACATCTGATAATTAAACTACATCTGATACTTAGACTACATCTGATACTCAAACTACATCTGATACTTAAACTACATCTGATACTTAGACTACATCTGATACTCAAACTACATCTGATACTTAGACTACATCTGATACTCAAACTACATCTGATACTCAAACTACATCTGATAATTAAACTACATCTGATACTTAGACTACATCTGATACGCAAACTACATCTGATACTTAGACTACATCTGATACTCAAACTACATCTGATACTTAGACTACATCTGATACTCAAACTACATCTGATACTCAAACTACATCTGATAATTAAACTACATCTGATACTCAAACTACATCTGATACTTAAACTACATCTGATACTTAGACTACATCTGATACTCAAACTACATCTGATACTTAGACTACATCTGATACTCAAACTACATCTGATACTCAAACTACATCTGATAATTAAACTACATCTGATACTTAGACTACATCTGATACTCAAACTACATCTGATACTTAGACTACATCTGATACTCAAACTACATCTGATACTCAAACTACATCTGATACTTAGACTACATCTGATACTCAAACTACATCTGATACTTAAACTACATCTGATACTTAGACTGCATCTGATACTCAAACTACATCTGATAATTAAACTACATCTGATCTCAAACTACATCTGATACTTAAACTACATCTGATACTTAGACTACATCTGATACTTAAACTACATCTGATACTTAAACCACATCTGATACTTAAACTACATCTGATACTTAGACTACATCTGATACTTAAACTACATCTGATACTTAAACTACATCTGATACTTAAACTACATCTGTTACGACCCCCAGTAAAGCTCAACCTTTACTCAAAAGGAGGACCAACATAAAAGAGTCAGGGTTTAGTCAAAAGGAGATAACTTAAATTTATATCAACATAGGTACATGAAATAATCAATCAACCTAAATAATCTAAACCCAAGCATCTCAAGAACAAAATGAACAAGGCTGATGGGTCAGCCAAAATAAACAAAAGCAGGGCAGCCACCCAGGCCAACCTGCACATAGGGCCGTCGGACCTGGGCACTAGCCCTCTACCCTAAACAAGAAAACACATTCGTACCTAACCTGAAAATTAAGCCACGAAAACAGGACTACAAGACCCACCAGAAATATAACAAACATAAGATGCAATTAACACAAACTTCATAAAGTCAGCCTCCTTACTGACTGCAGGTTCTCCAGCCAGGAGAAGGAAGAGAGAGGAAGAGGCAGGTCTCTTGCCCTCCTTTTATGGGCTGTTCCCTCCATCAGAGCAAATGAAGCTCACCTGAATAGGGGAGGAACACAGGACAATGAGAGACATGTGTGATCAGCCTCTAACCAGTAGGGAGGAGCGTGTAACACATCTGATAATTAAACTACATCTGATACTTAAACTACATCTGGCAATTAAACTACATCTGGTGCTTAGACTACATCTGGTGCTTAGACTACACCTGGTACTTAGACTACACCTGGTACTTAAGCTACATCTGGTACTTAGACTACACCTGGTAATTAAACTACATCTGGTACTTAAACTTCTCTGCTATGAAATTAAAGCCATTCATTGACTGTCCTTATGTGTGCAGGTGGCGCCCTCTGCTGTTGACTCTGGACACTCAGACGACAGCACCCAGCCTGATCCTCCATCAGGTACGTCTGTCTTTGTGATACTCGGTCAGGTTCTCGTTGATAAAGACTGTCAGGAGCTCCTGCTGTCTCATACATCTGTATTCTACCACCGACCTTTGAGCAGGATAAATGAAAAAGCCTTAATATTCTTAGATGTCTATCGACACGTAAAAATATTCCACATACATTTAGTTGTTTCTGACAGTCCTCTACCAGACGCTCTAACACAAATACCCAGATGTTGATGATCTGATCCGTGTTTTACCTCTGATGTCTCTTTCTTTCTAATATCTCAATCAATGTAAACTCCTTTGAAAACTAAAAAGCACAGTCTGTCAGATCTGAAGTGCACCTGTTGAGGTGTGCTGTGATGTCACTGCAGGCGGGGCTCTCCGGAGGCCGACGGTGACGGTGCAGAGACCAGCAGAGCAGAGCTTCTCCCAGCAGTTTGTTCGTCCTCAGCAGCTGCTGGAGGGGAAGGTAACCATCATCATCAGTCAGACTTTCCTCTGGTTGGTTCTTCACATTAATCAATATTTATCAAACGACAGAGAGGAAAGGATAAATAAACAGACTACAACCACAACCCGGTTCACAGGCTCAGATAGTTCATAAGCTCTAGTGGAGAGGGCAGATTCATGTTTATAGATTCAGATTCACTACGACATCCCTCTGCAGAGACCCAACACTCCCCTTTAATTTAATCAGTCTTATCCAAAATCCAACTCATAGACCTGGTACCAGAATTTAAGGTTACTGGATTTGTCTCTGACAAACATTTAAATCTGGTGGATCCAGATTTTTATTTGGATCAGCACTAAATTGCCAACTCTCATAGATACCGACTCTCTAAATATGTCTGATTATTTCATCCTGATCTATCTAATCCTGTATTGTTGTGGAATTCAATATACATGTCAATATACTTTAATATAATATAACCTTAGTGTGAACCTCTGTATAACCACTGTATGACCTTATAGTCATGTAGTTCTGTGTGCGGGAAGTGAGGGGCATACATCATGATAGAGTTGAGCAATTGTCAGCACACACTAACGGGAGGTGAGGTGTGTGCATCCTGCTGGAGTTGATAAACATGAACATGTACACGGATATGGAGGATGTGCACACACACTTCCATTTGGAAGGTTAACTTGACCTAAGTATGAGGCATGTACGCAGATGAGAATAACATATGCACACACGAACATTGGAAGGGTATATAAACTGTTGGGACCTGGGATCGGGGTTCCGGTTTATTGCTGTGTATCTTGCATGGTCTGTGAATAAATTGGGAACCCACATGACTTTGTGTTCCAGAGACTCCTGTGTATTTTTCACGCCACAACAGTATCCGCCCCTTTATCCGGATCTGCACCAATGTTTAATGGTGTTTATTCTGGTCCCAGATCCATCCTCCCACTGGGTTTACTGGAAACCTGTTCAGTTGTTTCAATCCTGCTGACAAACCAACAAAGAAATGGACACGCTTTAAAACAGAACCTGATTGGTGGAGTTAAAAAGGATTACCACATTTCACCGGGGCTTGCAGTCCACAGCGGTGTTTTTCTTATAACCACAGATAATGTCGTTAAAAAACTCCTGCAAAGGAACGACTGATGAGAATGAGGAGAGCCTGCTGTGTCCTCCAGACTGTTGCCGTTTGCTCGCTGTCCTCTTCTCCTTCACTGATTTGCTTTAGAGGAACAACCGATTGTTCGCACTGCTCTGTTGCTCATTCAACATGGTGAATCCGCTCGAAAGCTGCCAACAAGGGCCGACCTGTGCCAACGATGTGGGACGCACCCAAAAACTAGAAGCACAGATGTGAATGAATATTCCTAAATACACAAAGAAGGCAGAGCTTACTCTTTCATTGATCCCTGTATATAGAAAAAGAGGTTGCGCTTCAACAATGGGATTCTTAGTGGATTGCTAAACCCAAAATCCAGTGAGCTTATTCCAAAAAATTGATAAGGTTGCACTTTTCAAGTCAAGGAGGACAAAATACTCACATTTCACCTATTTATTTGGCTCACATCACAATGAAAGAACGCTTATGCGTTTCGGCACAAAGCCTTCAAACGCTCTTATGAAGGCTTTGTGCTGAAACACGTAAGCATTCTTTCATTGATCCTTTTCAGGTTTTGGTACAAGTCTTTAAAACTTGTTGATGACAATGAAAATATCCAGTCATCAAAAAAAAATCTATCATCACGACAACAATTTAGACTAGAAGAAGAGGTTTTGTATGGTTTCTTGTTTCGGTTTTACGTGAGCAGAATTACTGTATTTGTAGAAACATGTATCAGACGTAGGAGAGCACAGGTACCTACAGGTCCAAGCTGGAGCCCACAGCACTGATGCGGTTTTAGCAGATGTTACAGAAGTGATCCACAGAAATGACATCAAGTGGTAAAACATGAAGCTGCTGTGGGTCCAACACATGGACCTTCAACGGAGTCTCAGCTTTAGGTTACAGCTGACACGTAGTGACACCCAATGACTCAGTCCTTGGAGCAAAGTCTGCTCCCAATGCTAAAAACAAGCTGGGTTGTAGCCTCAGTAGTCAAACACCCGTCGTCGAACCTTCCTCAAACCTCCGACAAGCGAACCTAGGCAGTCCAAACATCTGGTGACTAAAACTTTCATCTCAATTAAAACATGTTGGTAGAACAGTAAGAAGCATAAATATAAATCATAAGGCTGATAAAATATCATCCTTTCTGAGATGTCAGGAACTGGTCCTGGGTCTGTGGATACAGAACAGATGTGCTGAATGCTGTTTTGTATTGTAGGATGCAGAGGCCATCTACCAGTGGCTGAGTGAGTTCCAGCTGGAGCAGTATGCTGGGAACTTCATCAGTGCTGGTTATGACGTTCCAACCATCAGCAGGATGACTCCTGAGGTGAATAAAGAAGAAAGGTTGATACAGGAAAACGTTCATAAACCCTCATGAAGATTCAGATCTTAGCTTACATGTCAGTTCATAAACAAGCTAACAATGGAAAGAGATGTAAATGGTGTTTGGTGGTTTAAATACTGACCTGTAAAGCCGACCTGTCGTTACATGTGAAGCCTCTAAAATATTCCTGGACATCTTTTCTTGTGTCTCCAGGATCTGACTGCCATCGGTGTGACTAAACCAGGCCACCGCAAGAAAATCTCCATTGAGATCAACAACCTGAACATCCCGGAGTGGCTGCCGGAGTTCATCCCAGTAAGGCTGCTAACTGCTTCTTGTTGAATGCACTGATTTCCAGACACATCCCAGGTGATGAGAGTGATCTGTTCTTTCACACAGTCTGATCTGGGTGAGTGGCTCGGTGCCATCGGCCTTCCACAGTACCACAAAAAACTCTCAGAAAACGGCTACGACACCATCAGCATTGTCAAAGATCTCACATGGGAGGATCTGCAGGAGATCGGCATCACCAAGCTGGGTGAGGAAATGTTCTCATGCTGGTATGTGGCTCATGACTGTTGGGACCAGTGTTGTTTACTCTGATGGGTTTTCTCCAGGCCACCAGAAGAAACTGATGCTGGCGGTGAAGAAGCTGTGTGACATCCAGAGGGCGATCAATCATGCGGAATCAGACCCAGGCACGTTACGTCGCAAAGCCCCTGTAGCCCTGCACCTGGTCACCATTGAACCACCTGACACAGCAAGTGAAGGCTCTTCTCCTCACACCCCAAAGATGTTGACCTTCCAGGACAGCGAGCTGAGTGCTGAGCTGCAGACGGCCATGTCCAGCAACTATGGAGGCTGCGAGGAAGGCCTGGCCATCAAGAATGCAGTGGGAATGTCCCAGAGCCAGGACAGCATCGACACGCGGTCCAGAGGCTCTGGACGATCCCAGGAGCCTCCAACTGCTTCCATCACCCCCCACAGCTGGTCCCAGGAGAGCCTTGATGGCAGTGCTGCCACAGAAAGGAACCTTCCTGAAGGCTGGGACCAGAGGCCTCTGCAGCAGCAGCCGCTGCCCAAGCAGGTGCCTTTGGGCACGGCAACCGTCTTTAAGTACCCGGCAATCCCGGCCAAGCCCAAACTGTCTGGATCTTGCAGTCCCTCGTCTCATGCCTCCCCAGCATTGAAGGGTTTCAGCTACCTGCATTCTCATTGTGGCTCCACAGACCTCAACTCATCTCCTAAGCATGAGGACTACATCATGACGCTGACTCCTCCCAAGATGCGCACCCAGAGCATGACCCGGTATGCTCTATCGGACGGAGAGCAAGACGAGGATGAAGAAGAGCCAACGTGTCCTTCTGGAAACCTTTCATCCTATGCCACCTTGACCCGCAAACCTGGTCGCAGCCAGCTAGCTCGATTACAGTCGAGCCCAGAAAAGAACATTGGACGCAGTCAGTCCTTTGCAGTCCGCGCTCGAAAAAAAGGTCCCCCTCCTCCACCCCCAAAGAGACTGAGCTCAGTGAGCAGCACCACCAGCGGTGAACTTAGCAACAGCAGCACAACGTCGTCTGGAGGAGCGAAGACTGACAGTCCAATGAACGTTAGGAGCATTGCAGTGTCTTTGGAAAGCAGTACAGAGGGTACAGACCCTCCAAGGCCTAAACCAGACCTCGTCCAGCAGGAGTCGCCTCCCCCCTCCCTCAGCTCTGCAGGACAGGAGTCAAGAGAGGCTTCCGGCATGAGGAGGAGGGTCCAGAGTGAGTGTGTTCACAGCCAGACCAGCAGCACTACAGAGCCAGAACAAGGGGTCAAGTCTGATTCTGAGGAAGAAGAGTCAAAAGGGCCTGGATTGGAGGGCTCCTCATCCCCTCAGAACAGCTCCAGTGAGTGCATCCCCTTTGCTGAAGAGGGCAACTTGACCATCAAACAGAGGCCCAAAGCTCCAGGGCCACCCAGGGCTGAGGCTGTGCTGGAGCCTCCAGAGAAACCAGCAACCAAGAACCTGGAGGTGCCCGAGTTTAATCTGAAGGAGTCGGACACAGTAAAGCGCAGACACAAATCCAAAGACAAGGAGCAGGGAGGAGGCTCCCCCAGCAGAGAGGGAGCAGGGGCAGCTGAGTCTGACAGCAGCAGACCTGTTTCCCAGAGTCAAGAGGGGGTCAGTCTGAGGATCAACGAGGCCAGTCTGGAGAGGCCGGCCAGTCCAGCAACAGGATTCCCCATCAAACCGCCACTCTCCCCAAAACGTCCTGCCGTTGCCCCAAAACCTATCCGCCACAGTCTGCTGGCAGCACAAGGTGAGTTAGTGAGACAATAGATCATCAACCAAAACCATGTGATGCATTTAAATCTGACAAACATGAAGTAACAAATATTAAATCCTAAAGCACCTCATCAGCAGCAGCAATAAAAGTTTGGTTTGGGACCTCATGGTCTTAGTTTGGAACCTCATGGCCTTAGTTTGGGACTTTGTGGTCTTGGTTTGGTACTTTGCATTGTGTTTTCTTGCTGTACTGTTTACATTGTAAAGCACTTTGGTCAACCCTAGTTGTTTTAAATGTGCTATATAAATAACGTTTGACTTGACTTGACTTGACTTAGTTTGAGACTTTGTGGTCTTGGTTTTGGACTTATTGGAATCTCACCTGCTCTTGTCTGTTCAACAGCTGGGCTCCCCTCTCCATCTGTCACCGTCAGTGGGGGCCAAAGTCTGGCCTTTTCCTGTCCTTCCTCTCCTGGTCACGAGCCACTGGCTCCAGCTCCAGCTTCGGCCCCTCAGAGTCCCTCTTTGACATCAGTGAGGCCTCAGGTGTGTGTGGTGGGTCGGGGTCTCGTCCCTGAGTCATCCTGTGGGACTGAGGTGGTTCAGCAGAGACTGGATCGGACCAGCACATCTCTTGAGGCAGCTCTGAAGGCCGTGGAGAGGAAACTGAACCTGGATGACAACTTGGACAGGTGAGTCCGTGAACAAGAGATGCAGACATCAAACAATTTAAAATGAAGTTCAGCTGAGTTAGCAGTGGTTACAGGGTACAGTCTGCTTGTAAGGATTCAGAGCCGTGCCTCGGCTCCGGGTCTGCGTCACGGCTGCTATAGTTCTAGACCATATTCACACAGCGGCCATGTTTACATAGATGATGTCATACTGCTGTGTTCCAGCTAATAAGTCGTATAAACGCTAGAAATTTGACATTTGACATTGACAATCTGACATTGACTTTTCACCTCTTCTCGATTTCTCAGCTACTGAAAACACAACAAACAGACATCAGGAAGTTTTTAACGTTAAACATATATGATAACCCATTAGCTAAAACAGCTAATAGCCCCCTTTACACAGTCTGTTCAAGACAGGACTGGTGCGCCTTCACTCTGCCCCACCCTTCTGTATAAATGATACCAAGGTGTAATGGGGTCTGCATCGCTCCGCCTCTGAGACGGTGCTAAATTCAAACTTTTCGGCCATTGCTATTTTTTCTTACGGATTTTGTACGTATTGTATGACATCAAGGCAGGCAGGAAGTTAGATGCTAAGAGAATCTGGTTGATTTTCAAATTAAAGCACCTTGTGAAGCCGTGTGGAGGATGGACCAAAACGGCATTGCAGCCGAATTGGATGCAGCATTACCGTGGAAACCATCTTTGACTGTTAAACCTCCTTCTAGTGAGATTTTTATGTTATTGACATTTGATCACGTTCATGCTCGCCAGAGGAAGCACAATGAGGAATTTGGAGACTTTAACATGCTCCATAGCGCCACCTGAGTTAAAACTGTAAAAACAGTGACGTCATCAGTCTGTTTTTCTGTTCACTGTGTAATGCACTCAGCATCCTCTAGGGGGCAGTAGCCTCTCTGTAGTGTCAAATACTGCAGATGTGTGTTTGTCTTGTTTTCTCACTAGTGGCTCAAACAGGGTGAAATCTGCCAGGACCATTCTGGACGACATCGGGAACATGTTTGACGACCTGGCCGACCAGCTGGACGCCATGTTGGACTGAAAACTTTTCACAAACGAAATATTCACCCTCAGGAAGAGAAACAGAAGAGAACAGGAGGATGGACAAATGTTTTATGGCTCTGCTCTGAACCACATGACAGACGTAGTCAGTGGAGTTTGAGCCCCAGCTCCTCATGTGATGTTTTACTGTCCCTCTGTGAGGAACAGCTCCTCAGCATCATCATGACTCCTGTTATATAATCTAACACAAGGTTCTATCTTTTCAAAGAGAGCTGAAGTCCTGACACCTCCTCCTGTCCCGCATCTGCTCCTCAGGCTGGATGACGCTGAGTCATCTCTCAGATGCTGAGTCATTATCAGACACAAATTGTTACGGCTCAGGGTGGCATTTATTTTATCTTTAGTCTCAGCAATCACCAGGTTAAAAAAAATTTCATACATACATACATATATATATATATATATATATATATATATATATATATATATATATATATATATATATATATATATATATATATATACATATATGTATATGTATGTATGTGTGACATGAAGAGCAGTATCATCAGCATATTGACAAAATATGACGGGGAAAAGCGTTGAACAGTTTTGGAGTAAAGTTCTAACACCCCCCCACCACCAGCCACCACCAGGTTTGGAGAAAATCCCTCTCGTAGTTTTTGTACAATAGAACACTCTGCAGCTCCTGTTCATCACGTCGGACCGTTTCAGTTTTTATCTCATATTTTTGTATTTCGAATGATCTCAACGTCGTGTTGTTAATCTTCCACTTGTGTCTGTTTGATTGTGTCGTTAAAAGTGTTCATGAAGCCACAACAAACCTGTGAAAGAGGTTTTTATGCAGATGGAAGCAGCGCAGCTCACAGAGGACAGCATGTGATATATTTTTTCATATCTTTTAGCTTAATTAGTATTTAAATGAGAGTTATCTAAATGAATCTATGTATATTGTACACTAGAGGTATATGCAGATATTCAGCCAAAGTGTTTGTACAGATTTTACTCAGATATTTTCACCAATATTTCCTGTTATTGTAAGATGTTTATGAAATGATATTTTCTTTCCATATTTAGCCTGTCGTACCTCTGTGGTAGCCTGGTAGCCTGTCCTACCATGTGTTTGTTTCATGTTCTGCTGCTGACAGAGGCTTTACATTAAACAGAAACGGTAAATTAAACATTAAACGGTAAATTATCACCTTGGCCAGATCTTTTCAATCATGCAGAAAAAAATCTCACCAACATCATGGTTTACTCTGAAATGCACCAATGACTGTTATTTCTATGTTATGAGTAAATGATGGTTATTCATGATTTAACATGTTTTGATTGTGGGTACTTAAAAAAGTCTATTCAGTGATTCACGTTTGTTTCAGTAGATTAGGGCTAGTGAATAGAAAATATTGGGAATATATTTGGGTTTTTTAAATAATGCGTTTCTACTGTTGCTCAGTATATTACCTAGATGGAGCATATATAGGGTGAACAATATTGGTCCAAGCACAGAACCCTGAGGGACTCCATGATTAACTTTGCTGTGCATGGAGGATTCGTCATTAGCAAGTACAAACTGAGATCGATCTAATAAATAGGATTTAAACCATCTTAACGCATTTCCTTTAATGCCTGTTAAATATTCGAGTCTTTGTAGTAGTACCTGATGATCAATGGTATCAAACGCAGCACTAAGATCTAATAAGACGAACACAGAGACAAATCCCTCATCTGATCAAATTGGAAGGTCGTTAGTAACTTTGACCAATGCTGTCTCTGTGCTATGATGCTCTCTGAAGCCTGACTGGAAATCCTCAAATAAACTATTGTTATGTAGAAAATCACATAACTGACCAGAAACTGCTTTCTCTAGAATTTTAGAGTGGAAGGGAAGATTAGATATAGGTCTGTAGTTAGCTAGGACCTCTGGATCAAGAGTAGGTTTTTTAAGAAGCGGTATAATTACAGCCAGTTTAAAGGACTGTGGTACATAACCTGTTAGTAACGACAGATTGATCATATCTAATAGAGAAGTGCTGACTAAGGGTAAAACATCTTTAAGCAGCTTAGTTGGGATGGGGTCAAGGAGGCAGGTTGTTGGTTTAGGTGAAGAAATAGTAGAAGTTAGTTGTTGAAGGTCAATGGGAGAGAAGCGGTCCAGATATACATCAGGTCTTACAGCTGTGTCTAAACTTCCTGTGTTTGAAGGTAAACTGATATCATCAACGTCTTTCAAAGGATACTTTTTACTTTTATACTATGAGTACATTTCTGTACTTTTACTCACGTAACTGTAGTTCTACTTGAATAAAGAATGTGTGTACTTTTGCCAACTCTGGTTACCCCGACCATATTATATCACTAAAACAATAAAGCTTAGAGAAAATAAATAAATGATATAGTGATAAATAAAAACATATAGACCAACGTATCTGTTTAATTTGATGTGATGTCAGACTTTCTCCAGTAGAAAGATAATAATAGTTTATAATAATAATAATAATAATAGTTAATAAAAATATTAGCAATCATAATAATAGTCAATAATAATAATAGTTAATTATAATAATAATAGTTAATTATCATAATAATAATAGCAATAATAGTTAATTATAATAGTAATATAATAATAGTTAATAATAATAATAGTTAATATTAGTAATAGTAATATAATAATAGTTAATAATAATGATAATAGTTAATTATAATATAATAGTAATAGTAATATAATAATAGTTAATAATAATAGTTAATAATTACAATAACAGTTCATTATAATATAATAGTAATATAATAATAGTTAATATTAGTAATAGTAATATAATAATAGTTCATAATAATGATAATAGTTAATTATAATATAATAGTAATAGTAATATAATAATAGTTAATAATTGCAATAACAGTTCATTATAATATAATAGTAATATAATAATAGTTAATAATAATAATAATAAATAGTTTATTTACAGTCTAACTTAACAGCCTGAATCACATGTTTACATTTAATGTTCAGAGTTTTTCTTCACTCAGTTTGTTGCTGTTTAAAAATCCTCCAATAAAACAGTTTAACGTTTGGAACATATAAACAGTCGTATTGATTCTGTTTAGATGAATGAATGTAGTTTCCTGAACATTTAATTAATTTTTACAGAGTTTATTTGATTTTATTTTTGACAGAATAAAAAATAATTTGTGCAAATGTGGAAATAATATTTCATCGAAGAACGTTGTCTATTTTAATAATATTTAAACTGATATGTTTCTCTTTTTCTCCTGTGATTTACTTTAATTGTTTTTTAGTTTGATTAATTAATTTTAATCTATATTATCTTTTAAATCCTGTCTGAAAACATTTTTTTAGCTTGTCCAGAATTTATCTTTGTTGTTCTACTGTGTCTTATTTTTGTTTGTATTTCATTTCTTTCTTTCTTTCTTTTTGTATTTCCCCTCTGTGAACTACTTTGCACTTTATTTTGATAAACATACTGTAAATAAAGTTTATGTTAGGGTCTGCAATACCAGGAAGTGACCACCAGATGTCAGCATTCTCTGCATACGTCACAGGTTCCACGCTGCACAAAGTATCTCCTTACGTCACTACAACGCGTTTTTCGTTAATAACGGACGTTCACGTCTCTTCTATCAGCGTCTCTCGTCGTCTCTTCTATCCTGTATTTGTTTTCTCCACTTAAACATTCTGGCTGTGACGTAGCTCTGCAGCAGTCGGTAAACCACGTGACTGCTGATCTCTCTTCCGGGATTGGAGTTAACGCCCATCAGTCCAGTTTGTTTCCACCAGTTAAACCAGCGTCAGTGCGTGAAGATCCCAGTCTGAGCTGCCTGCCGAACAACCAGGTAAGAATCAGAACCTAGACCAGAACCAGACTTCAAAAGTTGTTTAGTTTGATGTGTGACGTTTTTTTGAGCAGTAGCGGACTCCAGACCAGTCAGAATTCACCAAAAACCTCTGATTTTAAAACCAGTTAGTTTCACGTACTGGTCTCACTGGAGACGTGTCACACCTGAGAACTGATCCAGAAACTGGTCTGAGGTCTGGACCAGCATCAGGTCATGTTACGTTTATTAAAATTAGGTTTGTAACCAGGAAGCTGACTCGATCCCAGTGCCTCCAGTCTGATAAATCTGAGTTTGAACTGGGAGTGTCTCAGAGCTGGAACAGGTTCATGCTGTGAAAGGTCCTGTTAAAAACCAGTCCAGGCGGTCTGATGCTGATCAAACCGGTTTGTAAGGAATCAGGAAGAGACTCCTCCTCTGGTCTTAAAAATATAAATATTCATAATTATATATATATAAATGTTAGAATTTAAATCATTATAATATTTATATTATCTACAGCTCCGTGTCTTAAGTTCTGTCAGGGTGTGTCTCTAAGCCTCAGGTGTGTTTTAATCAGGGCGTCACCTGGCTGGAGCACTGCCAGGTGTGATGACATAACGGGGACGCTGGGGTTTTATTGGTTTGCAGCGTCTGTGTGACGTTTAATTATTTCCTGTTGTCGACACCAGAAGAAAAAACAGGTTTAATTGAAATTAAATTATAATTTAATAAAAGATAAATTCATAGTTTTTAATGCGACTCGTTTCAGATCAGATGATGTCGAAGAAGGGAGGAAACCGCGCCATGGACCCAGAGGCGCCGGTGGAGGCCTCGATCATCCGGATCCCGCCTCATCACTACATCCATGTCCTGGACCAGAACACCAACATCGCCAAGGTGGAGATCGGACCGCTCACCTACATCCGCCAGGACAACGAAAGGTCAGACAGTCTGTTTGAAATGAATGTTAGCCACCTCCAGTTAGCTGTTAGCATAGCACAAATGTACAGAACCACCACTGATGGCGTTCATCAACTTAATGTGAAGAAAAGCACATGAGACATAGGGGGCACTAACAGGACCTTTGGTCATATTGATTATAAGATTAAACGTGATCACTTAATCAACTTGTTGATCAGTGACTATCTCACTGATGTCATCACATCACTAAGCCAATCATGTGACTCCGTATTGATTTCATTATTTTGTAATGTTTTGTCATCAGTTTGTCAGAAGTTAAAGTTAGTTTAGTCCATTAATATGAAAATCTCGTCTTTTCACTGATTTATGAGATGTGTTTTAAACGATGTTAGCAATCCAAAAGAAATATTTATCAAGTAAAAACAGAACAAACAGCAACAAGGTTATCCTGAATCTAATGATAGAAGCTCTTATTGGTAGCTGCTTTCAATTATCATGTTAGCATACAGTATTAAGCATAGCATATTAACTGATGTTTGCGTTAGCATGTCTACATTAACTTGAACAACCTCTTGGGAAATAGTCTTATATTCTGTCTCTATGAGAGTGAAATAATGTTTAGGATGTTTATCTTAGCTTAGCATAAAGACTTGTGACTCACCGTATCTTCGTTATTTAATCTGCACAGCTGGCTAATAGTTAGGCTAGCTAGTTACCTGATTTTCTCTGTTGCTGGTACAAATCTAAGTGAAAAAATGTAATTAGGCTATTCCTTTTGACATGCTAACTATATATGCTGGCAAAAATGCCAAATATGCTAACACTTATGATTAACATAAGATAATAAAATCAAACATAATGATCAGCTGAATGTCAGATGTTTATATATTTACCTCAAATACATGATGACCTTTTATTATGTTAGAAATATTCAGATTAGCGATTAGAGTCTGTCCCTAATCCAGTAATCAGGTTTAAAGCTGGGTTTAATATCATATCTGATATCTGTGCCAGTATTTTTTTCTGATTGTTGATAGATTAATTTTAAAATTGTTGATAGTAGTTAAACTCATATTTCGTATTTATCTACAAAGTATAGCTGTCAAATAAATGTAGTGGATTACAAACACAATATTCACCCACAAAATGTAGCAGAATATGAATATATTCAAAGTAAAAGTACCTCAAATTTGTACTTGAGTACAGTGTATGAGTAAATGTACATTAATGTCAGCAGCAGTTTTGTAGCAGTTTTACTTCTATCTATGTTGCTCTGTGTATTTTGGACAGAGCCAGGCTGGCTGTTTACCCTGCTTACAATCTTTATGCTAAGCTAGTATAATCACATCCTGGCAAGTAGTACCACTGAATGTTAAGATGAAGGGTCATGTGACCTGTTTTTTTCCTCAGAGTGCTCTTTTTCCCGGTTCGTATGATCATGGTTCCACCGCGTCACTACTGTGTGGTCGTCAACCCCGTGGCCCGTGATGATGACAACGAGGTCCTCTTTGACCCATCAGGTCAGGCCAAGCTCCGCCATGCTGACCTGGAGATCCGCCTGACCCAGGACCCGTTCCCACTGTACCCTGGAGAGGAGATCCAGCAGGTCTGTCTCAGCGGGATTGTAAGGGAAATTCTTCCTTGTCAAACTTTGAGAGTTGCTAATTCTCTGAAGAATTACAGACTCGGTGTGATGAACCAGATCTCTTTAATACATGCAGCATGGAGGGAAGACCTGAGGAGAGTGTTCCCTCCCAACTATCAGATTCTCTCAGCTTATATACACTCAGGGACCCACAAGACAACAGATGCATACTTCATTACAGCTGTAAATCATGCTTTCCACAGAACAATAGAGCCACCAACTGTCCTCTGATCTGAACACCTGACCACCTTAGGCACAGAGAATTGCCCTCATGTGAAACTCCTGATAAGAGAATTCCCTCATCTGCTGAAACAGTAGACAATTGCCCTCATCTCCTGATCACCCCACCTTCCAGGCAAAGAGAATCGCCCCTCTTCTGACCTCCTGTGCAAACATTCAGAAATGTTCTAATCCATACACAGATTTCTTCCACATTCCCCCCTTTTGACACAAAGTGTCAACACAGCATACTTAGGGATTACTTTAAAATCTGGTTAAAATATTTGGTTAAAATATCAGTTTCTGTTATCTGATTCTACTCTACAGTCATTTACTTGTAACTTGAAATTGCATGAGTTTTCACAACAAGGAAAAGAAATATATAGCAAAAAACAATAAAAGAAAACACAGTAAAACCAAAAAACCTAATTATACCATGTTATCACTTTCTGAATCGCTGGGTTTCCTGGGGCCCATTCTGACATAGGGTACAAATCTGTTTCACTGTGAATGTTTGGTTCAAGTGGTTTTCGATCTTTTATGAGTGGCACATCAAGTGTCATCTTTTAAGATTGTTGGTTTTTACCCATGTATAAAAAAAAGAACTTTAAGGGAACTTTTTTTTATATGTTGAGAATTAAAGTTAAAATCTTAGCAGTTAAATGTCGAAACAGTTCTTTTTCAAACACCTGGTCAAACACTGTAGCTAACGTTGGCACGTCTCACCTGAGGCAGTGGTTCAAGGAGAGTTGAACCGTCCACGAAAACTTTAAATGAGGCGTCAAGGACTTCATGACATCATCATGTAATTAATTAGCTAGTTGGATAAGCAACATGCTAATTAATAGCTAAAACAGATGAGATTTTTTGTGTGTCTGAAACCTGAGGATGAAACCAATAGTACATGAACTACTTGAACTATGAAGTACTTTTTTATGTTGAAGTTTGAAAATATTTTTGGTTCATTTTGAGACTGTGGCAGCACTAATTAAACTGGCGGGCGCCACATTTTAACACATTACTGGGAAACACTGCATCATGTTTATTTCAGGATTAAGGATGAATTGTTTGCTTTCCTTCCTTATTTCTAGTTATACATGAGTTAAAATTTAAAAATAAAATTATTATTTTTAGCCATTCATGAGAAACAAATAAAGTCATCTGACATCAGAGGATGTCTTTGTTGTCGGGCGCTGGATCTTTAACATGTGGTCTTTGTGTTCCAGGACGTGACTCCGCTGCAGATTGTCTTCCCGGACACGGCGCTGCGTCTTCAGGCTCTGCTGGACTTTGAGGAGAACGGAGGAGAGAAGAGAGTCGCCGGAGACGAGTGGCTGTTTGAAGGACCAGGTACAGTTTGGTTCAGTCCTGTGTCTGCAGCATCATCAGGTCTACGGTACTCGGTGGTTTCAGACCACTGACCACTTCCTTGTGATGTTTCCATCTGAGTTTGTGGTTTATGGTGGAGATGTGTATTCAGTTGTGTGTTCAGATGTGTGTTCAGATGTGTGACATGTTGTCGCTGCAGGGACCTACATCCCCAGGAAGGAGGTGGCGGTTCTGGAGACCATCAAGGCCACAGTGATCCGAGAGAACCAGGCCATCAGACTGAGAGCTCGCAAAGAAGGAGTGGACCGAGGAGGAGTTCGCCGGGTCACAGGTAGCACACCCTGAGGTCATCAATAGTATCAATCAATTTCACTGATACTTTAAAAGGATGGAGGAGATGGTAGAGAAAAGGTGGTGGAACTACAGCAGGTGATGCGTTCAGGGTCCCTGTTGATAAAAAACAAATTAAATTATCCATCCCGAAGATTTTTTCCCCCTTATTCATCGAGATATTTAGAGAATTGTAATGATGATGATGATGATAGTAACGGTGATGATGATGATGATAGTAACGGTGATGATGATGATGATAGTAACGGTGATGATGATGATGATAGTAACGGTGATGATGATGATGATAGTAACAGTGATGATGATGATGATAGTAACGGTGATGATGATGATGATGATAGTAACAGTGATGATGATGATAGTAACAGTGATGATGATGATGATAGTAACGCTGATGATGATGATAATAGTAAGAGTGATGATGATGATAATAGTAAGAGTGATGATGATGATAGTAACGGTGATGATGATGATGATGATGATAGTAACGGTGATGATGATGATGATAGTAACGGTGATGATGATGATGATAGTAACAGTGATGATGATGATGATGATAGTAACAGTGATGATGATGATGATGATAGTAACAGTGATGATGATGATGATAGTAACGCTGATGATGATGATAATAGTAAGAGTGATGATGATGATAGTAACGGTGATGATGATGATAGTAACGGTGATGATGATGATAGTAACGGTGATGATGATGAAAGTAACAGTGATGATGATGATGAAAGTAACTGATGATGATGATGATAGTAACAGTGATGATGATAGTAACAGTGATGATGATGATGATAGTAACAGTGATGATGATAATTGTAAGAGTGATGATGATGATAGTAACAGTGATGATGATGATAGTAACAGTGATGATGATGATAGTAACAGTGATGATGATGATAGTAACGGTGATGATGATGATGATGATAGTAACGGTGATGATGATGATAGTAACGGTGATGATGATGATAGTAATGGTGATGATGATGATAGTAACGGTGATGATGATGATAGTAACAGTGATGATGATGATAGTAACAGTGATGATGATGATAGTAACAGTGATGATGATGATAGTAACGGTGATGATGATGATAGTAACGGTGATGATGATGATGATAGTAACGGTGATGATGATGATGATAGTAACGGTGATGATGATGATGATAGTAACGGTGATGATGATGATAGTAAGGGTGATGATGATGATAGTAAGGGTGATGATGATGAAAGTAACAGTGATGATGATGATGAAAGTAACTGATGATGATGATGATAGTAACAGTGATGATGATAGTAACAGTGATGATGATAATTGTAAGAGTGATGATGATGATAGTAAGAGTGATGATGATGATAGTAAGAGTGATGATGATGATAGTAAGAGTGATGATGATGATAGTAAGAGTGATGATGATGATAGTAACGGTGATGATGATGATGATGATAGTAACGGTGATGATGATGATGATGATAGTAACGGTGATGATGATGATGATGATAGTAACGGTGATGATGATGATAGTAACAGTGATGATGATGATAGTAACAGTGATGATGATAATAGTAAGAGTGATGATGACAGTAACAGTGATGATGATGATGATAGTAACGGTGATGATGATGATGATAGTAACGGTGATGATGATGATGATAGTAACGGTGATGATGATGATAGTAAGAGTGATGATGATGATGATAGTAAGAGTGATGATGATGATGATAGTAAGAGTGATGATGATGATGATAGTAAGAGTGATGATGATGATGATAGTAACGGTGATGATGATGATGATAGTAACGGTGATGATGATGATGATGATAGTAACGGTGATGATGATAGTAACGGTGATGATGATAGTAACGGTGATGATGATGATAGTAACGGTGATGATGATGATAGTAACGGTGATGATGATGATGATAGTAACGGTGATGATGATGATGATAGTAAGAGTGATGATGATAGTAACAGTGATGATGATGATGCTGATGATGACGACGGTACCATGTGTGTCCAGGTGAGGAGTGGCTGGTCAGTAAGGTGGGGGCGTACCTTCCTGGTGCCCATGAAGAAGTGGTGGACATCGTGAACGCGTTCATCCTGACCGATAAGGTGAATCTGCTCGTCTTTAATGGAAACCAGTATACTTACTGGGGTCGGCTAGTAACTGAGTACATGTAATCAGATTAGGATTACTATGTGATCTGAACCAGGAGAACTTCCTCCACTGCACAGACCAATGCTCTGTTCTTCTCCTCAGAAAGCACTTCATGTTCGCGCCCTGCGACCCTTTAAAGATGGTGGGGGGCGTAACCGTCGTACTGGGGAGGAGTGGCTTGTTACCATGGCTGACAGGGAGGCTCACATCCCGTCAGTGGCGGAGGAAGTGGTGGGCGTGGTGGATGTGACCACTCTGAGCAGCAGACAGTACTGTGTGATCCTGGACCCGGTTGGACCTGATGGGAAACCTCAGCTGGGAAACAAACGGGTGGTGAAGGTGAGGAGGAACATTAATCCATCTATCCATCCATCCATCATCCACCCATCCATCATCCATCCACCCATCCATCCATCCATCATCTACCATCCACCTATCCATTCATTTATCTATCATCCATCCCTCCTCCTCCTTCTGTCATCATTCTTTCATATTAAACCAAAATGTTTTCCAGATTTAAAACTGAATTTTATGCTAATTAAATGCTAAATCTTGTTGCTAATATCCTTTTCTTTTTGGACTCCTTCTGTCTGTCTGTCAGGGAGAGCGTTCGTTTTTTCTGCAGCCTGGCGAGCGCCTTGAGCGTGGCATCCAGGATGTTTACGTGCTATCGGAGGAGGAGGGTGTGGTCCTGAGAGCGGTGGAGGCATTCAATGACACCGAGGAGGTGAGGAGACCCCAAAACAGTACAGCTGCTAACAATACT
The DNA here is from genome assembly GCA_037577475.1 of Chaunax sp. Z400. Taxonomy (NCBI): domain Eukaryota; kingdom Metazoa; phylum Chordata; class Actinopteri; order Lophiiformes; family Chaunacidae; genus Chaunax; species Chaunax sp. Z400. The sequence goes on from CM075197.1 coordinate 28,746,697, forward strand.
CCGATGTTTTACTCAAGTACAAGTACGTATACTGTTAGGAGTAGAAATACTGTTAGGAGAAGAAATCTTTAGTGTCATTGAGGACACCAGTGTGATGGGAGGAATTATGTGAGGGGCTGGAGGAGGAGTGAGAGGAGCTAAAGGAGTTGTGGGAGGAGTTGTGGGAGTAGCTTGAGGAACTGGATGAGTTATGGGAGGAGCTGGAGTCAGACTAATTGTATTGATCGGCTGACTGTGTTTAGTTGTGTAACCTGTCAGGTGTGTCTCTGAACTCAGACCACACCTCACATCACCAACAGGTGAACTGTATGAACAGAAGGGGCAGCAGCTGCACTCTGATTGGTTAGACGTCAGTCCCTCATAGGTTCATCTTTTATTGTTTGGAGGAAACGAAGGTGTGTTCACGTCTTTCTCAGACCCCTCCCCAGAGATGGTTTTAGGGAGTGACTGGAGACTGGGGCGAGGCCATCAGATGTAGTTAATGGAAAAAGTTGTGCGACTCCTCGACTACAGAACAGCCCAAACGTTCTTTCTTTTTTCCAGATGGAACAAACGTTATTTTAGGATGGATGTCACTCTCCTGCACCTTCATCCCTTCCTGTCCTGGCTAACCATCAAACACAAACTCTTTCTTCTTCTTCTCCCGTTTCTGAATCATCCCCGCCCCCTCTTCATCACTCCCTCCACCCATTACGTATTCCTCCTCCTGTTTTAAACCTTCTTTACTCTCAGTGCCCCTCTCCAGTCTCCTCTCCTCTTCATCTTCCTCCCCCCTCTTCCCCCCTCCAGTGCATCGCCACGTTAACCCTTCTTTCCCTCCTCCACCTCTCTCTCTGTCAGCGTGAGGAGGCCGAGGATTCAGAGGAGAGGGCAAAACGCTTGCGGATGAGCGGCGTCCTCCGTCGCCCTGGAGACCGCTGGATGCTTCGAGGTCCCATCGAGTACGTCCCCCCTGCAGCTGTGGAGGTGGTCCTGAAGCGACAGGCCATCCCATTGGACGAAAACGAGGGCATCTACGTCCGAGACATCAAAACTGGAAAGGTAGGAGGCTTCAGGGTCTCTGTAAAGGACCATACCACTGTAGTATTTATCGTTGTTGGAATAATTAGAATTAATTAAATATAATAATAATAATTTTTTTTATTAAGCAAACTGATGACATCAGCAAGTCTTTCTGCCTCTCAGGTGCGAGCAGTCATCGGTCACACCTACATGCTGACTCAGGATGAGGAATTGTGGCAGAAGGAGCTTCCAGCTAATGTCGAGGCCCTCCTGTGTTCTCCTAAAGACCCGCTGGCAGACCGGTCCGACCGGAAAATAACCGGAGAGAGCAGGCTGAGGGACAAAACCAAGGTGGTCTCATACAGGGTCCCCCACAACGCTGGTGTCCAGGTGTACGACTACAGAGAGAAGAAGGCCAGGTGGGAGTCCCTGTCCTGATGGAAGGATGAGGTCAGGTTGAAATGCGCTAACTGTCCTGCTGCTCTTGTCTTCAGGGTGGTGTTTGGACCAGAGATGGTGATGTTGGGACCCGATGAGCAGTTCACTGTGCTGTCCCTGTCCGGAGACAAACCAAAGAGGGCCAATGTCATCAAGGCCATTTGCCTCCTGCTGGGGCCCGACTTCTTCACTGACATCATCACCATCGAGACGGCCGACCACGCCCGACTGCAGCTGCAGCTCTCCTACAATTGGTAACTGAAAACCATCTGAGGAGAGCGAGGTTTGGCTTGTTCAGCACAAATAAAGGCAGGGTTACATTAGAGATGAGAGCTCGCTCACTGCTTCAGACGACTAAAATGGATCAATGAGAAACCCAGAGAATAAAGGCTCAGTCCTGACCTACATGTTCAATCTAGGTTACAACAGCTTACTCTAAAGTAAGGTTCATCAGAAGTAAACTCTAAGATGAGCTGAAATGATTGGAAACCTTAAGCTTATGGAATCTGTAAGCTAACGGCAACTAGAGGCTAACTCTAGGCCAAGATGGCCTAGAGGCTATCTTTAAGCTAAGTGAAATTAGAAGCTAATACTAGACTAAGAGGGCCTAGAGCAGGGGTGGGCAAACTTTTTGACTCGCGGGCCACAATGGGTTCTAAAATTTGACAGAGGGGCCGGGCCAGGAACAGATGGATGAAGTGTTTGTGTGAACTAATATAAATGACATGTAAAAGCCATTACATGAAAGGATTTGGCCTTTAACAGGCAGCAAAGCATGAATATGCCAGTCTTATTGTACAAATTGTTTTCCAAATGCATTAATTTCATAACACAGTAGAGAAACTCACGTTCAGTTTCAGTGAAAACAGTGTTGTTGATCTCCCTTTTTTGCCAGTGCATCAAAGTCTGGAGTTAGTTTTGTTGTGGCAATTCTCAGGATAGATCCGAGGTGTTGGTCAGTTAACTTGGATCTGTGACGGGCTTTGTTGATGTTCATGAAGCTGAATGTCTGCTCACATACATAGGTGGAGCCAAACAACGTCAGCATCTTCTGTGCCATCCTCCGGAGGTTTGAAAACGTGGCTTCGTTAAGTGAAGCATAAAAGTCATTTAGTTTAAGAGAGCTGAACTTCTCCTTTAAGACGGAGTCAGACTGAAGATCGATCAGTTCCAATTGCAGCTTCTGTGGTGCTGTTTCAGGGTCTTGTGACAGGGGACAGGACACCAGCTGAAGTGACTTTTCAATTTTTTCAAAATCAGAGAACCAACAGCAGAATTCTCCGTGCAGGTCGTCCAGTGATTTGCTGTATTTCTTTGCGTTTCGGATCGCCTCTTTCTGCATGGCTAGTGTGGGGAAATGAGCGAAAGATTTGTTTGAAATTTGTCTGGAGAATAAAGTCAGCTTGGATTTGAAGGCTCTAACATTTGTGTACATGTCTTGCACAAACTGATCTTTCCCCTGTAGCTTCATGTTCAGCTCATTCATGTGCGAAAATATGTCCACAGCAAACGCAAAGTCACAAAGCCAGTTCTTGTCGCTTAGCTCAGGAAATTCGTCGGATTTCCCCATTAACTCCAAAAAGGCACTAATCTCCTCTTTGAGCTCCCACACTCGTTGTAACACTTTGCCCAAACATAACCAGCGGACACGAGAGTGGTAAAGTAAGTCCTGGTGATCTGCATTGGTTTCTTCCAGGAACGTAATAAACTGACGATGCTGAAGTCCCCTTGCTCGTATAAAGTTAACAAGTTTTACAACTGGATTCACGACATGATTAAGCTGCAATATTACAATATACAGGGAAAAGGTAAAATGAATGAGGTTTAACTATAATAGAATTTAATTTAATAATGTAATTTGGACAAGTTCGGTGGGCCGGATTATAAAGCCCAACGGGCCGTAGTTTGCCCATGTCTGGCCTAGAGGCTAGCTTGAAGCTCAGTGAAATTAGAAGCTAATGCTAGACTAAGACGGCCTAGAGGCAGCTTTAAGCTAAGTGAAACTAAAAGCTAACTCTAAAATAAGTCCGTGTGTGTCACCAGTAGGTAAAATGTCGTTGTGCTGCATCAGCAGGTGATTTTTAATGTCAAATGTGGTTTAAAGCACAAATGAATTTTTTGTTGTTAAATAATTAAATCCGTTTCCAGGTTCTCAGGTCACCTAGCTAAACCTGAGTCCTGTAAGTCCTAAACAGTCCTGTAACTTATTAATATTCATGTTGTGTTGTTGTGTGGACTCACCTGGTGGAGGTCTGCAGGTGTCTGTGATAGGGATCCACTCTGGTTTATTTCTCTTCAGGCACTTCGACATAAAGTCTCCAGCGCCCCCTGCTGATGCCGTGGCTCTGTTCTCAGTGCCCGACTTTATCGGAGACGCCAGTAAAGCCATCGCCTCCAGGATCAGAGGAGCCGTCGCCTCCGTGCAGTTTGACGATTTCCACAAGGTTCGTATATCAGTCCTCAGTTCTTCTTTCACCAGGGACTGAGGCAGTACTCAGATCCTTTACTTCAGTAAAAGTACAAATACCACTCTGTAAATATACTCCGTTACAAGTAACAGTTCTGCTTAAAAAATCTGACTCAAGTGGGGCGCCTTTACCTCAGTCGGTGGAGCGCACGCCCAATGTGTGGAGGCTACAGGCGCGGGTTCGATTCCGCCTGTAGCCCTTTGTCGGGTCTTTCCCCTCAATAAAGGCAAGAAATGCTGCAAAAATAACTTTAAAAAATCTTACCCATGTTAAAGGATGTGTGATCAGGAAAATGTACTTATAGTATTCAAAGTAAAAGTATTCAATACAGAAATGATTTTATGTATTGTAAAGGAACTAAAGCTGTCAGATAAATGTAATGAAGTACAAAGTACATTATCTCCCTCTAAGTTGTAGTGGAATAGAAATAGAAAATAGAATGAAGAGACTCAAGTACAGTACTTCAGTAAATCTCCTTAGTTACATCCCACTATTGGACATTTAAGTACACTTTTTCACAGCTCCTAAAAAGTTGTTAGAGTGGTGACATCATAATTAGAGTGGAAGTCAGCTGTAAAATGGTCTAAAATCTTCTCTTTAAATTGTTCTCACTCCCTCAGTTTTTACTCCACATCCATAATGTTGACATGAAAACGTAGTAAAATTTGTGCTGGTTCTAGTGATGCTAATTTGGAAGCTAACAGACATACACTTCTGGCTCAGGGAGGCCCCGAGCAACAGGAAGTCCAACCAACTGCCTCATCAGCTCCCATTTGAACTTTGAGCTGAAAATAGTGGAGGAAAGCAGACAGTAGCAGTTTTCTCTCTGCTGTCATGTTGACATTTTGAACTTGATCCATACAAATGATAGATCTACATGTTCAGCAGCTTCTTAGGATGCTGACGGTGTCTCATTTTAACAAGACCACCTACAGGGTTTGGATCAGGCTCTGGTTCCAGTGCTGCTTTAGGGGCTTTCTCTCTGTCTACCTCAATGAGTCGGCATTTTCAGGACCAGATACAGTTACACACAGCTGATGCTGATTGGCTGATTAAACCTCCAATCAGCTTACAGCACTGTAGTGGGAGAGAGGGAGAGGGAGGGGGAGGGATGGAGTCGGGGACAGGGACACAGACTACTATTACTACTACTGATAGTACTACTACTACTATTACTACTACTACTATTACTACTACCACTACTACTACTGATAGTATTACTACTATTACTACTACTGATAATACTACTATTACTACTATTACTACTACTACTGATAGTACTACTACTATTACTACTACTGATAGTACTTCTATTACTACTACTGATAGTACTATTACTACTACTATTACTACTGATAGTACTATTACTACTACTATTACTACTGATAGTATTACTACTATTACTACTACTGATAGTGCTACTGCTACTACTACGACTAATACTGATACTACTACTACTACCACTGATACTACTGCTACTACTACTGATAGTACTACTGCTACTACTACGACTAATACTGATACTACTACTACTACTACTGATAGTACTACTACTACTACTATTACTACTACTGATAGTACTACTACTACTACTGATAGTACTACTGATAGTACTACTACTGATAGTACTAGTACTACTACTGATAGTACTAGTACTACTACTGATAGTACTAGTACTACTACTGATAGTACTAGTACTAGTACTACTACTGATAGTACTAGTACTACTACTGATAGTACTACTACTACTACTACTACTGATAGTACTATTACTACTACTGATAGTACTACTGCTATTACTGCTAGGACTACTGCTATTACTGCTACTACTGCTACTACTACTACTACTACTACTGATACTACTACTAATACTAATACTAATACTACTACTACTGCTACTACTACTACTGATACTACTACTACTACTACTACTGCTACTACTACTACTACTACTACTGATACTACTGATACTACTACTACTACTGCTACTACTACTACTACTACTGATACTACTGCTACTACTACTACTGATAGTACTACTACTACTACTACTGATAGTACTACTACTACTACTACTGATAGTACTACTGCTACTCCTACTGATAGTACTACTGCTACTCCTACTGATAGTACTACTGCTATTACTACTGCTACTACTGCTACTACTACTACTACTAATACTACTACTACTACTGATACTACTACTACTACTACTAATACTAATACTACTACTACTACTACTACTGATACTACTACTACTACTACTACTACTACTACTGATACTACTACTACTGATACTACTACTACTACTGCTACTACTGCTACTACTACTACTGATACTACTGATACTACTACTACTGCTGCTACTACTACTACTACTACTGCTACTACTGCTACTACTACTACTACTACTGATACTACTGCTACTACTACTACTACTACTACTGATACTACTGCTACTACTACTACTACTGCTGCTACTACTACTACTACTACTGCTACTACTACTACTGCTACTACTACTACTACTACTACTACTACTACTGATACTACTGAAGTCATTGAAGTCTCAGATCTGGTTTCTTTCCAGAACTCGAACCGGATCATCTGCTCTGCCGTGTTTGGCTTTGACGAGAAGATGGCGGTTCGTCCCATCCTTCGCTTCAACCAGAACAACTTGGTGATCAGCAGCGTGGACATTCAGTCCGTGGAGCCCGTTGACCAGAGGACACGAGACGCCCTGCAGAAGAGCGTCCAGCTGGCCATCGAGATCACCACCAACTCCCAGGAGGCCACCGCCAGGTCTGAGACAACAGCCACACCACAACTTAGTGATTTCAGTTTGTGTCAGAGCTTCAGCACCATCACCAAACAGAAACCATCAGAAACGGTCACCACACGTGTTTTTCTCCGATAAATTTCTTGGTTGTTCATCCCTCTAAATCTAACTATTCAGTCATAGTTTCACCTCCTCGGTGACTTCATTACATGTTTTACTACTTAAGCTGAGCTAACCTGCATCTATAAGATGGCTAAGTGAACATAGAGTGGGGGTCACCAGTGGCTCCCAGACCAAATCCGGACCACGAGAAGCTTCTATCCGGACCATGAAGCCTTCTGACATAACGGGAAAAAGATAGACAAGCTCTTTTTAATGTTTGTCATGAAGAATTTTTTAACAGACACAATGCGGCCAGCTCAGGAGAGCCGTCAGGGTCCTTTTATTTATTTATTTTACCTTTATTTTACCAGGAAAATCAATTGAGAACAGCTTCTCATTTACAATGATGACCTGGCAAGAGGCCCCAGCAGAAATAAAAACAAAACAAAAAACAAAAAAAAACAGTACGCATGAATCCAAGACACACATCCAATGAGGTAGAGACAATGAAGTTAAAAACAGCCTAAATAACTACTAACAATATATAGAGAGAGGAGAAGCGGAATTAACATGTACAACAGTCAACTAGGGACTGTTGCAGTTTCTGCTTAAAGATATGGAATGATGGAAGAGCTGAAAGTTTAAGGGAGTTTTGGAGAGAGTTCCAGGCATTTGCTGCTGCAAAACGAAAGGAATTCTGGCCAAAGACAGTGCGGGCCTTGGGAATAGACAAAGTAATGAGATCACTGGACCTCAGGTGGTCCTAACATAGACTAAGTCTGCAGGATGTGTGCCGATGCAGCAGCCCAATGTTTATCTCATAAATGTTAAAACATGACGGCGTTCTTTCTGTGTAGACACGAGGCTGAGCGTCTGGAGCAGGAGGCTCGGGGGAAACTGGAGAGGCAGAAGATCACCGACCAGGCCGAGGCTGAGAGAGCCAGGAAGGAGCTGCTGGAGCTGGAGGCACTCAGGTAACCACTGGTTTACTGGGTTAACTGGTGAGGCACCAGTAGGAGATGAATGAATGATGGCTGTGTTTTTCAGTGCTGCAGTGGAGAGTACCGGAGCAGCGAAGGCTGAAGCTCAGTCTCGGGCAGAGGCGGCTCGTATTCAGGGAGAGGCAGCCGTCAACGAGGCCAAACTGAAGGCTGAAGCTCAGAGGATCGAGGCGGTACGTCCCCACTTCCTGTTTGACTTTTCAGCATAAAACTCCAGACACAGCATTGGTGGGAAAAGTACGTTGATCTTTTTTTATCAGTGAAAGTAGTAGGCCTACTACTACAGTATAGAATATTGTTTGGCATTTGAAACTGTAATGAAGTAAAAATATTGGCATCAAAATATACTTAAAAATATTAAAAGTACTGAAGGTACTGTCAGCTATAACGTTTGGTGTAGTTATGCTAAGATAAGGGAACATAGAGACTAAAACTAAGACAAATGGAATTAAAAATAACAGGATTTAGAAGCTAACCCTTTAGCTAAAGCTAACACAGGCTATATGGAACTAGAAGCTAACTGAGCTAAAAATGTTAATCTATGCCAGGCTAAAGTGGGCCAGACGTTAACTATAAATTAAGGTGAAGTACAAGCTCATAATGAGATAAATGAACTAAGCAAAGTTAATTTGGAACTACAAGTCCATGCTAAGTTAGGTGCACATAGAGACTAAAGTGAATTTTGAAATAACAGGATTTATAAACTTTAAAACTGAGACATACTTTCAAGTTATGTAGATACTACTGCATACCAATTTACATGAAAGCACACGGTGCCAAATTTCCCCTGCAGCAGCTGCAGTAATTTTAGCATGTCTGCATCCAGCATTGCAGCTAACGTTAGCAGGTCTGCAGCTAATGTTAGTACGTCTGCAGCATATTTATTTGCTAGTTTAATAAGTTGTTGTTGGAGATAACTGGGCTTTTTCACTGTCTTGTTGGCTTATAGCTTGTTAGCTATCATAGCTAACGTTGGGTAATATCAGCTATCATATCTAACATTGGATAATATCAGCTATCATAGCTAACGTTGAATAATATCAGCTATCGTAGCTAACGTTGAACAATATAAGTTATCATAGCTAACGTTGGATAATATCAGCTATCATAGCTAACGTTGGATAATATCAGCTGTCATAGCTAACGTTGAATAATATCAGCTATCATAGCTAACGTTGAATAATATCAGCTATCACAGCTAAAGTTGGATAATATCAGCTATCATAGCTAACATTGAATAATATCAGCTATCATAGCTAACGTTGAATAATATCAGCTATCACAGCTAAAGTTGGATAATATCAGCTATCACAGCTAAAGTTGGATAATATCAGCTGTCATAGCTAACGTTGAATAATATCAGCTATCATAGCTAACGGATAATATCAGCTATCATAGCTAACGTTGGATAATATCAGCTGTCATAGCTAACGTTGAATAATATCAGCTATCATAGCTAACGTTGGATAATATCAGCTATCATAGCTAACGTTGAATAATATCAGCTATCATAGCTAACGTTGGATAATATCAGCTATCATAGCTAACGTTGGATAATATCAGCTATCATAGCTAACGTTGGATAATATCAGCTATCATAGCTAACTTTGTCTCCCACTATTCTTCCAGATTCCAGGTTTTGACAGTTTTCTATTAATAATTTTTCATTCCTTTTTAAGGAGTCTACATTAATCGGTGGACGGATTAAGCTAAATATTAACGCGTTGCTAGCACTACAGATCACACCAAACAGTCAGCCCTTTCTGAAGACATGTTTTAAGAAATGTGTGTATGTGCGAGCAGGAGGGGGAGCTCCAGCGGCTGGCGAAGGCTCGTGAGCAGGAGCTGAGCTACAAGAAGCAGATAGACGACCTGGAGGTGGACAAGCAGAAGAGTCTGGCTCAGATTGAGAGCGACCGCTTCAGTCAGCTGGTGGAGAGTCTGGGCAGCGACACGCTGAAGGAGATGGCCAGAGCCGGGCCGGAGATGCAGGTACAGGATGGCTGCTGAGCAGGACCTTAACATAACTTCATTTAAAAACAGAATACCAGAGAAAATTATGTTTAATGCTGGAATTGGTCTGAGGTGAGAAATGATCTGGCCATTTATCAAACATTTGACTGTCACTATTGTTTACTCACTACAGCCAATCAGCATTTTTCCTTCTCTGCTGCTTGTTTTACTCCCTGAATGAGAGATCAGTGCCTCTCTCTGATTGGCTGGACATGAGACAGTCTTACAATTTCTCGTGTTTAAATTTTATGGAGGCTCATTTCTGTCAATGTGATGAAAAATAAAAAGATGGTTTAATTATATACAGAATGGAACGAGATTAGTTTGTATTTTGTGATAGCATGAAAATGTTTAGTTAAATATGATAATAATAACATGTTAGACTGATCTGTTTGTTTTGTGGGTCTGAGCTTATGAAACCTACCCTCTGTCACCTTTCCTCAGGTGAAACTGCTCCAGGCTCTGGGGCTGAAGTCCACCCTCATCACGGATGGCTCTTCACCCATCAACCTCTTCACCACAGCCAACGGCCTGCTGGGAGCTCTGCCGGGCCAGGGCCAGTGAGGAGGAAGAGGTTGGGTTCAGAAGTAAACCTCAGCAGGAGCCCGTTTCTCTGATTATGTGCCTTTAGCTTCATGGGTTTGTTAAACGTTTAAATCAGACTCTGTTCTCATGACATAATGTTCACTCAAAGTAACCACATTTAACCACATGGTGAGATTAAGAACAAAAAGCTTCAAACAAGTGAAGAAATATGACCTGATGTTAGATTTCTACCTTTATCTATGATGAAGAACGGTCCCACTGCCAGACTGTCATGTTTCAGGTTGACCCTCTGGTGGCGGAGTCCCGTAAAGATGGAGGTGTTTTCAGACGTTTAACTTTGGGCAAATGTTTGCAGTAAATGAAGAATAGTGTCTACAAACAGGCCGTTTAAACTGACAGCCAATTATTTCTGCTCCTGCTTTAAGCTCCGCCCTCTCTTCTGGAGTGACGCATGTTTACAGAGTTAGTTTCTTGGGTAAAGATGAGATTGTGTGGGAGCCTTCTGCTGTTGTTCAGGTGTTTGTGTGAAGCCATTAAAGTTCTGCTGCTCTTCTTCATCTCTGCTGTAGTTCATCATCAAACATTCACTCAGTCCAAAAACTAGAACCTTCTCACAGTATGAGGACATTTTCAGTCTAACAACTGGAGGTGAAAACTCCATAAACACATAGAGAACAAGACGTAGATTTAGATCCACATCCATCATAACGGGATGGACATGGTTAGGATTTTATTCTATGTCACCTCGAGCCTCTGGTGCCTCAGGATTCATCAGGAGGACTCCAAACTGTTTCACTGTATGAACCTGGACTGTTTCACTGTATGCTGAGAGCACCTGATACGTCTCACCCTACATTAGGAGAAATGTTGAAAAATGCTCCTAGCAGCGTTAATGAAAACAATTCCTTCTTTACCGTCCTCCAACACGTTTAGTGGTAACCTATTCTAAAACTAACACTAAATACAACCCCTCATCCAGATTATGCACCATCTAACCTGGCAGACCGGGGTCTGACTTCTAACATGATCTTTGGATGATGGTTTAAATCATGCCTGAACTGTGTTTCCTCCTTTGGGCACCGGAGGGCAGCATTCCATCAACCAACAGTCTCATCCAATCACAGATCAGACTGTGAAACAGCAGCTCACTGTAGTTTTTATCAAGCAGGAGGAAATAGAATGTTTGTGCCAATAGGGTGTTCATTATGATGACCATGTGACCGGTGGTTACCTGGTAGCCTTTAATCAGTTCAAACATCCTGACCATCAGTCTGTGTCAGAATATTATTTCTAAACTTCATGCTAATGTCAGCATGCTGTTGTTAGCATTTAGCTCTAAGTATCCTATATTATAATAAGCATATGTGAGCTAATGGACTAAACTAAGATGAACATTATTATTATTATACATACCTGCAAAGCATCAGTATATTAGCACTTCCATTGTGAGCATGTTAGTATACTGATGTTAGCATTTAGCTCATAGTAGCTTGGTCTCAGTTGTTAGCATGACTGAAGACTGTATTTCTGATATGTTTCTAAACTTTGTTTTATCTCATGAGTGATTGATTATTTCAGCATCTTCAGATCCCTGGAAAGGGTTTAAATAAAGCTGTAACAGGTTAAACTGGCCACCCAGTATCCAACCAGTAATGGTGTGATAAGAGACCAGCCTTTATTTTGAAGGAGTCATAAGACAAAAAAGTTGAGAGGCTGTAGAGGGAGCCATCTTTAATAAGTTTAAAATCCCATCCTCCTGAACACAACATACACTGGTCGAGTGTTTTCATCATGTAGAGGAGATAAACATTTAAAAAACAGATCAGACACTTTAAACACATCCAAACTGCCACCATCACATGTGCACTGACATGGTCTGAACAGGACCAGGTACAACACCTCCAGGTGGAGGACTGCTGCCGCTCAGCGAGCTGGACCTTCTGGATCAATCCTCGCCGTCGGAGCTCAGGACGCTCCCGCCGTCGGTACGTCTCGTTCTGTCGTCAAGGAGGCCGTGGTCAGTGTCCAGGATAAGCCGTCCGAGTCGCCCTGGATCCGAAAAAGTAGATTATAATTCAGTCAAAAACCCTCCACGTTACTTTTACAGTTGTGGACTTTTGTTGTGGACGTTTCAAATGTCACTATTGAATAAAAAAATTAATATGCTATAAAACAGTAGAACGAAGAAAGTTTCAGTGTTTATTAAAATAAACACGAAAACTTTCTTCATTCAAAATATTTTTTTATGAACATGTTTAGTCCACATGTTTGTGTTTATACCTGCAGCATATATAATATATATATAATATATATATAATATATATTGTAATATATATATTTTATAATATATTTATATTATATATATATATTATAATATATTTATATATATATATATCTATATATAGATATATATATAATAAAATATATATAATATAAATATATTATAATATATATATATATATATAAAACTGATCATACATTGAACTCTGCTAACATCTGAACAACATCTAAAACTTTCCTATCTTCAGTTCAACATTAAGGACCTGTCCATTTACCGTAACTGTACAGATGATTGGACAGGGACCACTGATCCCAGATCAGTGAGTTCAGAGGCTGGAAAACAAAGAGATCACAGAAGTCAGCCTGTGAGTCTCTGGTCTAAACCAACCCTCAAGGAGAAACTGGCCGATTTAAGGTTTCACCTTGGACAGTACAGCACAGAGTCCGGTCTCTGATCCAGAAACCGGACCAGGTTTAAACAGACATGAACTTTGATTTCACCTCAGATTCACTCCTTGGCTTTCTTCTCGCTGTTCTGGAGCTTCTCCACGATTTTACGCTCGTGTCCAGAGGGGCAGGGTCTGTTGGTGTTCTCACTGGCCTCCTTCTTGGTCCGGCCTTTTCGGGCCGAGCCCTCTGTTAACACAGAAACACCTTCAACAAACAGACTTCAGTCCAGGTCCACATAGGTATGTTAAAGTAAGAGTCTGACCTGTGTATTTATCACTCAGGTTGTAGTACTCGTATTGGTCGTAGTACTCCTCTTCAAAGGTGGTGGGCTTCAGGTTCTTCACGTCAACGTGACTCATGTTTGTTTCTCGAGGGAACTTTCAGGAAGCAGCAGAAACCGTCAGACGTCTTCTTTTTGAGAGGAAAACAGGATACCCTCCAGCAGTCTCTGGGTGTTTTTATAGGGAACCTGGAGCTCCTCCTCCAGCAGCTGTCCTCCTTCTGCTCTACATGTTGCATCATCCTCCGGACTGTTTCTCCTCCTAACTGTTAAAGTTAACTCTAGCACTGCTGAGAGACGTAGACCAGGTCCAAGCCACTATACACAGACTAAATCTGGACCAGAGGATCCCAGGGAGGCTAAAGATTCTTTAAAACCGTTATTTTGTTTGTGGAAAAGTAATAAAGGGAGATTTCAGTGTTTTTCACATCTAGACCATAATAATCCCTTTCAGAAGACAAAGATCTGAATCTACGTTTCAGAGAATCCTTAGTCTGAAAACATTTAATCAGTGGCTAGTACCTAACGTCTTAGTGGCTAGTAGCTGAGCTCAAATGTGTGTATATGCTCCACTAGATGAGTTCAACCTCAGCTTTAAACTAGTCTCCATCTTCTTCAGGTGTTTTTAAACTAGTGTCCATCTTCTTCAGGTGTTTTAAACTAGTCTCCATCTTCTTCAGGTGTTTTTAAACTAGTGTCCATCTTCTTCAGGTGTTTTTAAACTAGTGTCCATCTTCTTCAGGTGTTTTAAACTAGTCTCCATCTTCAGGTGTTTTAAACTAGTTTTCATCAAACATTTGGTGGATGATTAGATGAACTGTCCCTTTAAGAATCAGAACTAAATATATGAGTGTTTACAGGCCTATTTAGTTTAAATAAAGTGTTTATCGCTGACATGTTGAGGAGATTGTGAGTTTCCTTGGGGTCTCGTGACATTCTTATTTATTCTATTTACTGTATTTGTGTTGTAACAGCTGCAGCCACGTTTCATGACTCATAATCACAGCCTTCAATTGCAGAGAAGAGAAAACAAGCTGAGGATGAGGAGGAGTGCTCTAACCATCCTGCTCCTCTTTCTCATCTCTGTAGGAGTGTCTGTTATCCTCTTAGCTCTGGCTTCCTTCATCTGCTGTTTTAAAGTCTTGTTTTCGTCCAGTCACAATGAGACTCAGTAAATATTTGCAGAAATATGAGCCGACCTGTTGGCGTGCCCTCAGTTGTGTCTGCAGGAGCCTGGCATGAGCACACACACGTTTCAGGGTTGAGTACACACACAGTGCTGTAAAGCAGGCTAAAGATAAGATAGCAGCAGCAGCATGGCCTCATTCTGTCTGGTGAACATCAACACTGCAGGTTAGTCATGCTTCAACATCCCCACACATGTGCACACTAAAACCCTCTAATGTTTGTCAGGCAGTAATTAACAAAGTTTAAAAACACTAAAATCCATAAAACTGCACCTGTTCCATTTCTACCACTAGTCCAGAATATGAATAAAATATTTTTTACTGCTGGACACACGATGTCATTTGAACCAGCATCACTGGTCTTCATTGAGGGACAGGTATGTGGTCCTGGTGGACCCTCTGCCTCGACCGTCTCCCAACCCTCTGTCCCATCAACAACTCATCTGACTGCATATGAGCAAATTCAGCCATATTGAATTGAGGAGGAGGAGGGCTGCTGCTCCTCCCTGTGTGTAACAGGTCTAGTGATTTAGTCGATCACAGTCTGCAGATCCATCAGAAAAATGATCATTCTGATTAACAGCTGATGGGATGCAAGTGATGAAATAATCTATCATTAATGAGGAAAATATTGATGACATCACCTGCAGCAGAAACCAGAAGTGTGTCTCTGCCGTCTGATATTTACCCACAATGCACAGCAGCTTAACTTCATTAATGATTTAAATCTACGACACGTTGACAGGATCTACTGTTAATGAATGTTCTGTGTTCTTCTACACATCCTAAAGGTCCCACACAGTCCAGGTTCATACAGTGAAACAGTCCAGGCTCTTACAGTGAAACAGTCCAGGTTCATACAGTGAAACAGTACATCATCACTAGTGTGTAACCAGCAGAGTGTACGTCATCACTAGTGTGTCAGCAGCAGAGTTTACGTCATCACTAGTGTGTCACCAGCAGAGTGTATGTCATCAGCAGAGTGTACGTCATCACTAGTGTGTCACCAGCAGAGTTTACGTCATCACTAGTGTCACCAGCAGAGTGTGCGTCATCACTAGTGTGTCAGCAGCGGAGTTTACGTCATCACTAGTGTGTCACCAGCGGAGTTTACGTCATCACTAGTGTGTCACCAGCAGAGTGTACGTCATCACTAGTGTGTCACCAGAAGAGTTTACGTCATCACTAGTGTGTCACCAGCAGAGTGCACATCATCAGTAGAGTGTACGTCATCACTAGTGTGTCACCAGAAGTGTTTACATCATCACTAGTGTGTCACCAGCAGGGTGTATGTCATCACTAGTGTGTCACCAGCAGAGTTTACGTCATCACTAGTGTGTCACCAGCAGAGTTTACGTCATCACTAGTGTGTCACCAGCAGAGTGTATGTCATCACTAGTGTGTCACCAGCAGAGTTTACATCATCACTAGTGTGTCACCAGCAGAGTTTACGTCATCACTAGTGTGTCACCAGCAGAGTTTACGTCATCACTAGTGTGTCGTGTGTCACCAGCAGAGTCTACGTCATCACTAGTGTGTCACAAGCAGGGTGTACGTCATCAGCAGAGTGTACGTCATCACTAGTGTGTCACCAGCAGAGTTGACGTCATCACTAGTGTGCACAATACCGCCAGAAATCATTTGGGGGCAGTGCAGCCTTAATTCAAGC
The DNA here is from genome assembly GCA_037577475.1 of Chaunax sp. Z400. NCBI lineage: Eukaryota > Metazoa > Chordata > Actinopteri > Lophiiformes > Chaunacidae > Chaunax > Chaunax sp. Z400. Next base: position 28,762,912 of record CM075197.1, read on the forward strand.
ATTGGTTTTGTCCATTTTTTTGTTGTTGTCTGTTTTTTTGTTGTCTGGTTTCTATGACACTATGAAAACATAACGTGTCAGTGAGCTTTGGAGGTTCTGGAAGCCAACCAGAGCCAGTTGTTTCTGTCTGATTTTAAAACCGTCCCCTTGGCAGATGAAGTCAGAATCCAAACTTAAATCACTCTGAAGTGGTTTCAAGTCAGTTTCTGCTGATTGATTGAACTGATTGAACGTTTGTGTGTCTGAAGAGCAATTCGTTGGTTTAATATGAAGATGTCATTATGACTGATTTATGAACACATTGACCTCAGTTTCAGACGTTAATCATTCATTCTCAGCCTGTTTATCTGCAGATGGAGGAATGCGAGAACACTTTGTATCTGACACAGGCCAAAGTACCATCAACAGAAATACTAAAGATAAGATAAATCTGCTCTATTTTCTGTAAAACCTAAAATAATACTGTTTCTTTGGTTTATTTATTTGGATATCCTCGACTGTAAAGGTTTGATTTTCCAGGAGGTGTTTGTTGTGCTGCACTTCAAATAAAACATTTCATGCAGACATGGAATCTTCCTCACCCATATTATGAAAATAAAGGAGAGATTAAGGATTAATGAAGTGTGATTCTAAACACATGATGAGGTTTTTGTAGAACATCTATCTATGTCAGCAGGTAAACATCAGAGGTCATGACCTCCACCTAGTTTAACATTAACATCGTCAGGAAAGCTCAGGATGTGTTGCAGTTTTTTGGAATGAATAAATCATGAGGATAAAACAGAAGAGGTGCACCTGCAGCATCATCTGGATCAGCTGGAGAGTCTTTAGACTTATTGGGACAGCTTGATAAGAAGGAATTACAACATTCCAGACTGGAAGTAACAAATGCATGGATTCATTTTTCTGCACGTTTCAGTTCAGAAACAAGGAAGCCTTTGGGATGAAGGTGAGGCATCTTCAACCCTTAAATAGAAGTCCAGTTTCTTCAAATTCAACCTTTGAGGATAACCATGACCTGAATGAATGGGAATCTACACAAGCAACTTCTGAGATGTTTAGGGCCCAGCACAGTAAATTCAGTTTGGTCTGAATTAAGTTGCAGAAAGTTGGATGTCATCCAGTTGTTTATGTCCTTCAGACATGCCTGAAGTTTATTTAACCGATGAGTTTCACCTGCTCTCGTTGATAAGTATAATTGTGTGTCGTCAGCAATTAAAACTAGAAAATTCCTGGAGAAATTTGATTTGTGGGCCTGATGCTTGTTGCATATCTCAGTGCTAATATTGAGCTTGGCCCTGCGTTTTCATAGCACATCATTCCTGATAGTTTCACATATTTTTTGTCTATGTGCCGCCAACACTGCGAGACTAGTTACAGACCGAAAAGTGTAGGGAAGAATAATAATAAGAGGAACTGGATGTCTTTGGCTCTGTCTTTACTGCATGTTCTATAAATAGACTCATGACGTCACGAGACCCATCTGTGTTACTGAACACCTGCAATTTAACAGTTAGCTGAGAGCTGCAGCAGACAGACAGTAAACTGGCCAACAACCAATCTCCAAACAACTGAGGCTCTTGCTGAAACCGTAGGTCCCAAAAAGTTGCTGAAAACATTGATATATAATTTGTCCAGATTAAGTTAAGAAATATTAACTTTAGAGTGAGTTAAAAAGCCTGGAGATTCTGAAATTTTATGAAAGTCATCACTCAAGTTTACAATGGAAGTCAATGGAGCAGTTTGGTGGACCACCTGGCATTCTAGGTCCTCTGCACCCCAACAATAAGGTTGTTTGGTTCCATTCTAGTATTAAATGAAGCAGCATAAATGTTCCTAAGGTTTGATGTAGATATATTAGATGTGGAGTCAGGATTGTGGGATTTATGGAGAGTTGTTTGGGAAATTTCTAGATGACTTGTCATCTGCTCTCCACTCTAAGGTCATGTGACCAAACTCTAGCTCTGTGCAATAAACTCATTATAACATCTGAAAGAGAGCAGAAATTACCCCAAACTTAAACTGTGATTGTGTAAAAAACGATTTAGATATCAAAATGCGAGCTCAGATGAATAAAGTCCAAATTGTTGTTACTTGTTTAAACTTTGAATGACGCTTCTACGTTAATGGAGAACGAATTTACAGAGCCTCAAAGTGGGATGGGTTTGAGATCTTTTCATGGCGATTTCCCATTATTTCTTATGGGAAAATTCTTCACAGTTTTTTTTAAATTTTTGCTAAATGTGGTCCAGTTTGCCCTGTTTGGCCTCCAGGTGCTCATCCTAATCCAGTGAATGGTCTGTCTGTATTGCTGGTTGTTTTTCTGGGCATACTGGTGGAAATGCTGGGATGCTGATAGAGGATAATGGACCATACAAACTAAGTGTTTTTCTGGACTCAACTGTGACTCACCTGTCACTCTCAGGTGGCTGCTGAGTTGGTGATGTCACAGAGGCAGTAAACAAGCTTTAATTACGATTTGGTTTCCCAGTCCGTCCACACCAGGCAAGACGCCCCCGGTCCAAATTTTCAGTTTCTTTAAACCAGGTTGAGCTCACAGCGGTGGTGCTGGATTCTAGCAGGTGATCATTGACTGGAGCTGAACCAGTATGGTTACTGGTCCACATCATGTGTCACCAGTTGCTTAATAAATGATTGGATTATTGCTGACGTCAGTCAACTAGACTAATCTTTACATCCAGGGCTGATGACAGGGGAATGTTTGACACTAAAATGTTAGCCACACCCTCTGATGGTGGGAAAAGTCCAAATGAAGCTGAATTACTGAATCGTATTGCATCCTGAATGTCTCACTGGGCTTTACTGGTCTAACTGGTTTCATGTTCGGAGTCATATTTGTCTATGTGTGAGAGGTTTTTGCAAAATTGTTCAAACTTATGACTGAATTGGACTTTTTCAGCAGTATAACGGCTGTTTTCTGTCGGAGTTAACTCAGGTATTTTCTTTACTTGAGTTGTTTCTTGTGTTGTTGTTTTATCTGACTGTCAGACACATTTTCCATCTGGAAAAGAACTGACTGAACTGAACATGAACAAAACACATCTGTGTCCACATAATTTAAATTATCCTCTTATTTTTACAGCCGTCTTTGTCCCGACTTCTCTTCTCTCTGTTAGTAATCTGGAATCCAACACTTCAGCAGCGCCTCTGAAGGCCTCCCACTCTGCCATCAGACAGTGATACATGTGGCCGATTGGTGGAACTGCAGCTACTGAACAGTGAAATGGTTTCTCTTGATTTACAGCAGATGTCAGACAGGTTTCATGTTCACAAGCAGCAAACAGATTAGTTTTCATGATTTCTTCATTAGAGTTTGGTTCAGTAAAAGTCTCAGGGAGTGTTCATCAGAGATTGATGATAATACTGTATTAATGGTATTAGTCAGAAGATAGAGGCTCCAGCTGTGTCTCTAACTCTACCAGTTTGTCATATTCAGCTGACGGTAGCATGGCTAAGGTGAGTGTTAGGTGTTAAATGAGGTGTGGTCAGCGCTGCCTTCAGTGGGTTGAGCGTTGAAACAACACATGGGAACATCCTGGACCAGTGACTCGTCTTCTGGACTATGAAACACTTTGTGAACTTTAGGCTCTGCTGTGTTTGAAATGTCCGACTGTTTTACTGAACTTGGCTTCAACACCAACAAACCTGCTGCCACAGAGTCACTGATTAACCTCTGTGTGATGATGTCATCTGCTCCACCAGCAGACTTACTGCTGCTATCATATGGTTCTGTCAGAGATGATGCTTCAGTGGAAAGACGTCACTGCAGTATGAACACACAACTTCTGTTTTATCTAAACTCCCGTCTGGAAGCTTTTTCAATGAAACCTGCTGTTAAACACACAGGGTAAAAGCCCTCCTGTACTTGGCCTCTGATTGGCTAGTACTTGTTGCCTTGGTTGATTTGGGCTGCTTAGGTTTAACCATGAGGGTTGATGATTGGTTAGGTTCAGGGTAATAGTATCAGGGTAAGCCAATCAGAGGTAGAGTAAGGTGGATCATGGCCTCACTGAGCTGACTGTCTCCTCAGTCATCAGTGCTGGAGTTAAGGGAGGAAATTTGAGCCAAACTTGGTGATGTTTTTAATTTGCGTTTAAAAATTTAAATTAAAATTTTCCAGATTAATCACGTACGTTAACGTGTTAATATCGACAGCCCTAATTTTTAAGCCACATGCTGGTCTGGGGTGAAACCAGCTGTAGCTTTACAAGTCTGCTGCTTCTCTGTCCCACTGATTTTCTGTTTCTGGAGTAGCATCTGGACACTGAGGGGTAGTCAGAAATATAAATACTAAATACTAATATAATATAAATACTTAAATGCTGAAAGGTCACATGAGAAATGTGCACAAAAAACAGGTGAAAAAATATTCGTTTTTGAGTTAGAGAAGAGAAACATCTACTGTTAACATTAGAAACATCTACCATAAATAATAGATACATCTACCGTAAACAATAGAAACATCTACTGTAAACATTAGAAACATCTACTGTAAACATTAGAAACATCTACCGTAAACAATAGAAACATCTACCGTAAACATTAGAAACATCTACCGTAAACAATAGAAACATCTACCGTAAGCAATAGAGGCATCTACTGCAAACATTAGAAACATCTACTGTAAACAATAGAAAACATCTACTGTAAACAATAGAAAACATCTACTGTAAACAATAGAAACATCTACTGTAAACAATAGAAACATCTATTGTAAACACTATAAACATCTACTGTAAACTTTAGAAACATCTACTGTAAACTTTAGAAACATCTACTGTAAACTTTAGAAACATCTACTGTAAAAAATAGAAACATCCACTGTAAACATGAGAGACACCTACCGTAAACAATAGAAACATGTACTGTAAACAATAGAAACATCTACTGTAAACATGAGAGACACCTACTGTAAACAATAGAAACATGTACTGTAAACAATAGAAACATGTACCGTAAACATTAGAAACATCTACTGTAAACATTAGAAACATTGAGCGGTACAGATTCTCAGCTGGTGGCACACGTTATTCATTATGTGCTTTTCTGGAGACATTCTTCTTTTGTCAACAGCCTGAGCAGTCCACCGGCTCTGTGTATTTACAGTCTGTCTCTGTGAATTTCCTGGAGACAGTCCCAGGCTCCCTGATGGACTCACTCTCATCTCCTCTGCCTCTTCATCAGATTTTTCTTATTCTCGTGTGGATGAAACGTTTCTCTCCCTGCCAGCAGGCAGAAGAAGGTGTGGCTGTCTCTGGGGAGGTGGACGATGTAGAGGATGATGAAACTTAAGTTGGTCATCAGATGAAGCTGTAAGAACAGCTCTGTGGTGTAAACAATCTTACTGCTTGTTAGCTCGGGGCTAAGACTGATTTATAATAATGAGGTGTTACACTGTAAAATCTAATAAGTTGAGTTACTTAAAAATATTATACAAACTCATTGCCTTAGATAAATTTTAAAAAGTAAAGTTGAGATTTTGAGTGTACAATACTTAGACCAACTTCTTTATTTTGTGTGTATTACACTTAAATTATCTTGCTTACTGTTATTGTGATATAACTTAAACTACCAATATCCTAAAAAGTATTATAGCATGCTCTAATTTCTTATTGCATGAATTTGACAAAATGACTTGTTTTGCTCTGGAGTGCTTGTTATTACAATACATCACACTCCTTTATTTTATCACCCTCTTGCATCACCCAGGCAGGACGTCACTAACCGTGTGAGAGACTTCAGATTCAGATGCAGATTCATACTTTATTGTTCTCTGGTTAGAGGAAATTTGTTTTCACAGACTGTACACATGAAGTACAACAATCAAAAGACATTAAGGACACAACAGTTCATTGCAGCGTGCCCAGGTTGTTTAGAGCCCTTATGGCTGAGGGCACGAAACTCTTCCCAAGTGACTTTTCCTGCATATTTGCTGTCTGTATAGACGGCCAGAGGGAAGGAGGATGAAGCAGGGATTGAGGGAGTGGCAGGGGTCATGCGCTATGTTGAGTGCTTTGCGAGTGTTGGCAGTGTCAAGAAGAGCTGGCAGGTTGGGACTCGAGATACCAATTATTTTGGATGATATGTTGGTGATTTTCAGTAGCTTGTTTTTATTGGTGAAGGTGAGCATTGAGAAATAACAGGTACAGTACAGGAGGATGGGTTCAATAATGCTGCGGTACAGAAGGAGCAATAGGTGGGGTTCAACTGAGAGTGTCCTGAGTTTGCAGATGGCTTTGTTGGTTACGTTTATGGATGTCTGTGGTGTGGTGATCAAAGTTCACTTTATTGTCTAGGATGACGCCGAGGTACTTGAAACACTCCATCTCCACTGGTTGGCTGTTGATGAGCGTGGGGCAATGAGTGGTGGGGAGTTTATTGCAGGTGTCAAATATGAGCTCCTTTTCTTGGAGACGTTAAGGAGGAGATGATTAACTCATGCAATTGTGTTGTATAGTTATACAACACAATTGCAAATGCAACCATTTTCTATGGAAATATTTTTAAGGAACTAACTACTGCTTAACTAATAATTATTCAGAACACATTTAACAGAACAATAAACAATATATGTGAATCTACTCTGGTGTGTGCTATAAGAGCATTCATGTAACAGATCTGAATGTGAATTAAAGATTTCAGAAGCTGGGACAGGAAATACCTGAGTAGAGTTTTACAAAACGAAAGCACTATTTGTCCAACTTTTCTCACATAACAAAAGGAATGTTTACCATGAAAAGTAGTGGAGGACAAGCAGAAAGTGGTAAGAACAAAAAACAGGCTATTCAAGTAAAGTAGATCTAATTTGTGGGGTACTTAAGTACAAGAGTAATATACGTAGTTACAATGTGGGATGTAACTAAGTACTGAAAAAAAGCAAAAGTTCCCAGTACTTGGTTTGTTGAAATAAACCAAACTAAAGTAAACTGAGTTTGACAGTTTTCTTGATAAAATGAGTTTTATTAACAGTTGATGAAAACTGAGTTAAGTCAACTCAGTATTTCTAATCAAATTAAATCTTAAATTTTTCTGGAGGTGAGACGAGGAGACCTGAAGATGATCAGAAGGTAAATGTTCACATGAAAAGATGAGTGACCTGTTCACTGTTCAAATCCTGATCACTGGGTTAGACTGGTGATCAGTAGCGCCATCTGCTGGAGGAGGTGAAACAGACCAGAGGATATTTAAAGAAGACAACAAAAGAGTTCAAATAAAACCAAAAATCAAACCAAACTAAAATAAAACCAAACTGAAATAAAACCAAAATAAAATGAAAATAAAATAAAATAAAACCAAAAATAAAAATAAAACCAAAATAAAATGAAAACAAACTGAAATAAAACCAAAATTAAAATAAAATAAAATAAACCCAAAATAAAATTAAACCAAATTAAAATCAAACTCAATCCAGTCCAGCAGCCAGATGTTAAGACGTCATCGTCTGACTGTTATCCACAGCACAACGTGTAGCTCCACCTCCAGCACCAACTGATTACTGTGACCGAGCTCACAATCAATGTTTATTGATCTTTATCAATAGTTTGATTACGTTCAGAATATTATCAGCTTCTGGCCGTTGAGACGATGGCGTCATGTTTTCGTCATCATTTTACTTCTCAGGCTTTATTTGATCATATGAAGATAAAACTTTGTCCTGGTCGATCAATGAATGATTCTACTGATCAATAATGACACCACGTGTTTCCTGTGTTTCTCAGAGAAACTGAGTAAACATAACTAATTATTAATAAACAACAGATTAATTGATTATTGTAACCCCCTCCCTCCTCCTCCTCCTCCTTCCTCGCTATCTGACTCGCTCGCGCTCTGCAGCAGCAGCCTCCTCACCGGCAGCACGCGCTGCCGCGCTCCATCTGTCAGTGTCCCCGGTCCTCCGGTCAATGACGGAGAGACCCGGTCCAAGACAGACCCTTTCTAATCCGGATCCAGCTCTATGTTTGTGAACAGGTCTAACTCCGCTCGGACTGACATGACGCGGGACTCGAACCGAACCACAACGACACACATCATCTCTTTGACTAATGGTAGACATAGTTGTTCGCCAATTGTATGTGGTTTACCGGCTTTCGCTATGCGGAGGCTGGCACGATACGAAGCCTCCTGTGCTCTGGCCACGGGTGTAACAAAGGATTGAATCTGGACTTGGACTGCTTCAGTTCATCACGTTTTCGTTGAAAAAAATCCGCTGGTTTGACTTTCAGCACTGCGTGTTTGGTTGTAAGATGCCATTTGAGGTGCGATGGTTTCATACATTCATTGCTGAGAACATCACCACATACCACGCACTGCGGCCTGGGCTGTTCCTCCGTCCCGCTCCAGCTGAATCCAAATTTGATGTAACTTGAGTCATATTTCCTTACTGTTTTGCGCCGTTTGCTGCCAGCCGCCGGTGCTGTGGACACTTCACTGGTAGTAGCCACTAGCACTTGTGCTCGGTGCGCTGTCGTCCAAAATATTCGAAATATTCTCCTCCTGATCCGCACTTTTCTTCCCAATAGTTCCCGTTTGGAGGCATGATTGTAATATATTTGAACCGCTCATCATTTTAGCTACCTCCGCTTACTATCTTTCTATCTATCACATAGCTTGTAACTGGTGTTTGCACGCGCTACTACCAGTAGTAGTGTGCCACGTGCAAACATTTATTTTGTTTTGAAATATTACAGGAAAGGCAAAACTTATTTTAAATCCAATTTCAATCATCTTATGGACACAGTATTTTCATTCGTTGTAGTATTTTGATAGTGTATATATATATATATATATATAAATATAGTATGGTATTTAAAATATCAGATTCCTCCGCGTACCACTAGAGGGAGCTCGCGTTTGAGAACCACTGGTTTACAGGATCGGTTGTGGCAAAATGGCTCCACAGCGCCCCCTGGACAACTTCAAATAAGCATATCCAAGTCTGTGTTTAACCTACATGTATAAAACTTGGTAGATATGTTTAAAGTCCCACCCTGAAGACATCTACATAAAAATATTGAGTAATAGTGATAGCGCCACCTGCTGGCAAATGCAAAAATGTCTCGTGTGACAATTTTTATTTGATTTTGATTACATTTTCATGGTGTGGGCTTCACATGATAAAGTGAAAGACCAGTCAAAATGATTAGGTGTTGTCTAGCGCCACATAGTGGACAAAATGAGGCAAATCACAATCCCTCCATCAGTGTCAATAATGCATGCAGATACAGAGCCTTGCATTGATCAAGGTATGCCGTAGGTGAGTGAGGCTGAAGTTGGCGCACGGCCCAACTGGGACACGCCCTGACGGGTGTAAATTTTGTTTTTCCTATAGACGTAGTGCTGGATGATATCTTGTTATTTTTTAGTTGACTGTGGCCAAGGGGTAGAGCGAGCGCCTCCCACGTAGATGGTCAGTGGTTCGATCCCCGCCCAGGCCACAGTCAATACATTTGGTTTATTTGAGTAAAAAGTGAAATAAAAGGTAAAAGAAAATTTTAAAAAGTAAAAAAGTCACCACTGGATCATTTAGGCGCGGTGAGCAGAAGGAGCACAACTCTTTAGTAAAACTCCCGGGAACCTGGATCATCCCTCCTGCAGGTCTGTGTGATAAAACAAAAAGTGTAACAGACACAATATGGCAAGTTAAAATCCTAAAATTAAACATACAATATTAAAATAGAAGCAAAAACATTTAAAAGTTAATAGGCTTTAAAAGAAGGGGGAGATTTTTTTCTCTAAAATATTAAAATTAAGTGCTCATATAAAAAGAAGTTTCTTACACAAATAGTCAGGCTATATATACTTTCTGTAAAGGGGTGCTAAAGATGGTTAAAGTGCTTTCATATGTTTAAAATTCATGCAACACACATTAAAAGATAATAAGATAAGATAAATATCCCACTTTAGCCTATTTATTGTAAATGTGGGGGAGACGAGTGAAGCTAATTTCCGATCCTTGAAGCGCTCCCCTATATTTTTCGTCTTTATTTAGGTTCGTATGTACACTGTGGGCACAGGGGGACTGGATATAAAATAATAAAAAGGGTTCCTTAAAGGTGTTTTCCTGTATCTAAAAGACTGTTTAAAGAACATATAGGGGTTATTGTAAAAGGTGTATGAAATGATAAAATGATGTCCTTTTCCATCTCCAACCTAGGTTCCTAACTACATTTGTACATATATATCTAGATATATATATATATATATCTAGATATATCTATAGATATATCTCATCAACTTTACTGTTTTGTTTAGTCTGTTCTGAATTTTAAAAGTTTGGGAAAGGATCAACAAAAAACTGAGAAAGTTGTGAATACTCAAAAACACCTGATTGGTCCATTCCACAGGTAAAAAGGTTAATTGGTAACAGGTGATAGTATCATGATTGAGTATGAAAGGGGCACCGTCTACAGACCATATCATTGTCTACAGACCATAATATCACCATCTACAGACCATAATAAGAACCAACGACCCAAACCAACAGTGACTGTCTGTGACCTTTGACCCCTCATATGATTCTATCGATCACTTTACTCCATGGGCTCAGGAACACTGAAATCCATTGTCAGTAAACACATCATCCCTGCAGCTACAGATGGAAGAAGAGTACAGAGATGAACGTGAACGTTTTGAATAGGGTCTGTTGTTAATGAAATGCACCGCTGGTGAAGGATTCTGAGTATTTCATGATTATCAAATCATCTGTTTAGAAATGTTCAATTATATTTTAATGAGACCCAATTCAGCAGAGGAGTTAATAACAACAACAGACAGGATGATTCATTATGACTGATGATGATGATGATGATGATGATCTGATTCACTGAGAAGATTGTTGTTGTTCAGACCCACTGAGACACATTCATTTATCTCCACAGACAGGAAACAAGACAACACTCTGAGGACCACACACACGACCCCCCCCCCCCCCACACACACACACACGACCCCCCCCCACACACACACACACGACACCCCCCCCCCCACACACACACACACACGACACCCCCCACACACACACACACGACACCCCCCCCCACACACACACACACACACGACCCCCCCCCCCACACACACACACACGACCCCCCCCCCCACACACACACGACACCCCCACACACACACACACCCCCCCCCCCCCCACACACGACACCCCCCCCCCCCCCCCACACACACACACACACACGACACCCCCCCACACACACACACACACACACACACACACACACACACATACACACACACACAGACACACACATACACACACACACATACACACATATACACACACACACACACACACACATACACACATATACACACACACACACACACACACATACACACACACACACACACACACACACGACACCCCCCCCCCCCCCCCCCACACACACACACACACACACATACACACACACACACACACACACATACACACACACACACACACACACACACACGACCCCCCCCACACACACACACACATGACACCCCCCCCACACACACACACACACACACACACACACACACACACACACACACACACACACACACATACACACACACACACACACACACACATACACACACACACACACACACACACACACGACCCCCCCCACACACACACACATGACACCCCCCCCCCCCCCCCCACACACACACACACACACACACACACACACACACACACACACACTACAGTGGCTGTTAATGTGTTTCTCCAATACTGGCATCAATAATGGAGACACACTGTGTTGACCTCAAACCACCTGTCTGTCATATTGTCTGTCTGTCTGTCTGTCTGTCTGTGAATGGTGACATCCACAGAGACCAGTATGAACCATCTGGACCATCAGTGTGTGTATGTGTGTATTTATGTCTGTCTGTATGTATGTGTGTGTGTGTGTATTTGTGTATGTATGTGTGTGTGTGTGTATTTGTGTATGTATGTGTGTGTGTGTGTATTTGTGTATGTATGTGTGTGTGTGTTGAGGATAAAAATCTTCATCACATACACTGAAGATGGTTCTCTGTTGTTTTGGCTTCATTTCTGTTCATACAAACTTCAGACATACCGCTGGGTGTGGCTCAGGGGGTAGAGCGGTCGTTCACGGAAGACAAGGTCAGTGGTTCGATCCTCAGCCCCTGCAAGTCCACAAGTTGAAGTATCCTTGAGCAAGATACTGAACCCCAATTTGCTCCCCGGGCGCCGCGTGTAGTGGCAGCCCACTGCTCCTCAGGGATGGGTCAAATGCAGAGAAAGAATTTCCCCATGTGGGACTAATAAAGGTATCATTATTATTATTATTATTGATCCATAGGCCCTGGAGAACCCGTTTCACCTGTCAGACTATCACTCATTCTCTCTGTGTTTTAAGAGGAAGAGTAAAGTTCACTATCAAGTGGCCGTCATCATCAACTACCTGGGTCACTGCATCTCTCTGGGAGCTCTACTGCTTGCCTTCATCCTCTTCATGAGACTCAGGTAATCTACCTGTCTGTCTGTAAGGTGAGGTTCATCACCTGTGTGTGTGTTCCAAGTGAGGTTAGTTACCTGTCCGTGTGTTACAGGAACATTCGCTGTCTGAGGAACATCATCCACTGGAATCTCATCTCAGTGTTCATCTTGAGTAACACCACCTGGTTTATTGTCCAGGTAACAATGAATCCTGCCGTCACCGAGAACAACCAGGTAAGACTCGGACAGCAGTCACCATGGAGACAAGGTGATGATCTCATTAATCTGCAACACAGCTCTCATCACACAGAGCAGTCGTTTTAACTGGTTGCCATGACAGAGAGAGCATTAACTCTTTGTTTCCTCTCATTCTCTTTCTCACCTGTCCTTCCTCTCAGGTGTGGTGCAGGTTGGTGACAGCAAGTTATAATTATTTCCATGTGACCAACTTCTTCTGGATGTTTGGTGAAGGTTGTTACCTCCACACAGCTGTCGTCCTCACCTACTCCACTGACAAGCTCAGGAAGTGGATGTGCATCTGCATCGGCTGGGGTACGCCTACCTGTACCTGTCTACCTATACCTGTTCACCTGTACTGATGCCTTCATCAGGGTCATCTGTACCTGTCTACCTTAGTTTACCTGTACACCTGTGTGTGTATCTACAGGTATTCCGTTCCCGATCATAGTGGCATGGGCTTTCGCCAAGCTTTACTATGACAATGAGAAGTAAGTCACATGATTCCAGCAGTAAACAAAATTCAGTTTGTCTCCTGCATGAATCTAGTGAGGTGTCAGCAATATCGCTATGGTTACCATAAGGTTCATACACCAATAGCTCTGAATCAGATCACAACTGAGCCAATTAGAGGAGTGCTCTCTGGATCAATGATGTCCAGAACTAGCAGCGATCTGATTGGTGTTGTGTTTTGATTGACAGGTGCTGGTTTGGAAAGAGAGAAGGTGTTTATACAGATTATATCTACCAGGGTCCCATGATCCTGGTCCTGTTGGTAAGAACACAGTTAGTCCACCTTAAATACAGTCCATCTGAACCAATAACAGCCGGTCCACCTTAAATATTTTTCATAAATCTCATCTGTCTCTTCTCCTCAGATCAACTTTGTCTTCCTGTTCAACATCGTTTGCATCCTGATGACCAAACTGAGAGCATCAACCACCTCAGAGACCATGCAGTACAGGTACGAGCCCCGACACGGGACACACCTTTAAAACAGGTAGAAACAGTTAACAGGTTTGACTGTCTGTGACGATATAAAGAACATGATCGGTCTGCTCTGTCTTTCGGTAGCGACTTATAAACTGTTTCCTAAAATTAGTCCCATAACAAACTAGAGAGAAAACTCCCAGTTACTGGTGGTACTGAGTACTGGTAGTATTAGTATTATTATTAGTATTAGTATTAGTATCAGGATACGCCCAAAACTTCAAATATTTTCTTATTCTTGCTCTGACAGTAAAAGTGACTGGACTGACGGTGAATGTCTTCCCCTGATGACTGCTGTCTCTGTGTTCCTGTAGGAAGGCGGTGAAGGCGACGCTGGTGCTACTTCCTCTCTTAGGAATCACCTACATGTTGTTCTTTGTGAATCCTGGAGGAGAAGATGAAGTTGCTCAGATCATCATCATCTACTTCAACTCCATTCTGGAGTCCTTCCAGGTTCATCACAAACCAGCCTTAACATTAACTTGGAGCTAACAGCTGCCATACTTTATTAGCCCGTTAGCACCGTTAGCAGCTAACACTCTTCACTCTGTCTCAACAGGGTTTCTTTGTCTCAGTCTTTTACTGTTTCCTCAACAGCGAGGTAACTGATTCTTGTCTCTGTGGTGTTCCTCATGTCTCTACACTCAGCCCCATGTTCCTCTTCTTTAAAATAATGTCTAAACCAGTGACCAGCAGTCAGGGAAGCAGAGCCTCGCCTGTCATACTGGCCAATGTATATAACGGTTATAAAAAGTGTATGAAATAATAATAACAATATAAATATTGTGATTTTCCACTCATCTGTGTTATGTCATTTCTGTATGATTCAATTTTTCTTGTCAAAATCACCAAAATCACAGAGCTTAACTGCTTTAACTAACTTAACTCAACAGACGATGGGTGATGCGTAGTCCACCAAGGAAACCCGCCTACTGTGAGGCGACATTTACCAAGAGCAGCAACCAGAGATGGAGATATGATCTCTGGCTGTTGAAAGCTTCCACATGCTCCCTCCTAATTTAATGATTTTCAATGAAACGATGCAGAAAAAGTAATGGACACTGGACTATGCTGTGTGGAACGCCAGAGAAGATTCTGACAATTTCTATGATGGATGGAGCAGAAAGGCGTAGCAGACAAAGTAAACAGTCGATCAGAGATGAGAGCAGACGACATTCTGGATGTTTGCGTAGCCAGGTTTGATCATTGAGCTAGCTTTCCTTGGTTTGGTCTATTGCACTAAATTTTATGAAATGTCACAACATTTTGATGACACCAGAGCCAATCAAAAGGCTTTACTTTGTTAGACCAAAGGCTGCTTATTGGATTGTATAGTTCACAGATGGTGAGGAACGAATGAAGCTTCTCAGTTTTTTTGGCCCAGGCTGATCTGATGCAGATGGTTCCCAAGGCAACAAAGGTAAAAATAGTGCTCACTATTGGCGTCTATTGAAAAGTCGTTCTCTGCTTTCAAATGACAAAAAAACCCAACATACTATCTGATCCGGACCAAGAACCACTTTCTTCCCCAGTAATCATGAGATGGAGTCTTTTATGACTAAATGAAAAACAGGACTTATAACACAAACACACTGACTTCTTCGCGAGGACAGGCAAATGGACTTCATTTACCAGTAAGACCATTGACCAATGAGGGGGCCTTATGAATACTGGAACTGCATTAGCACTCAGCCAAGGCCAAAGGCTTCATCCCATATCAGGCAACAAGTGAAAGTGAAACTACACTGAGCCACCCCGTGAATCAGAGTTTAATGGGGATCTGCGACACCATCACCTGTCCACCGAGTTCCATGAAAATAAGGCTTGTAGTTCCTGCATAATCCTTCAAACAAACTGCACAAAAAACTGTAACATCCAAGGAGGAGTTATAACCTGTGTGCGTGTGTGCAGGTGTTGTCTGCTCTGTGAAGCGTTGGATTCATTGGCAGGACCGTCACTCCTTCCAGAGCCGTGCGGTGCGAGCCACATCCCTCCCCACCTCACTGAGCAGAGTCTCGTTCCACAGCATCAAACAGTCCCCCAACCTCTGACACAAATGGACTGTCTGCTGTGATGTCATTCCAGTCAGCCAATCAGAAGCTTTATTCTGAACCTAACTGAAATGAACAATGGATCAGATCAGACCAGCCAATCACAATGCTGGACAGACTTGTGGGGCCAACCGGGTGTCATGTCAGGACTATGTCAGGTGCTGACCAATGACTGGTCTTGTCTGCCTCCACAGTGACAACGTTCTATAATCAATAAGTTTATTTACTGATCAGTGTTATTGATGAGCTATATCTGTCTATGTTGATCACCAGCTTTCTCCTGTTTAATAGAGCTAGCCGCACACACACACACAGTAAAGTTTGTTTGTAACAGACAGATGTTTGTTTGTTTGTTTGTAACAGATGTGTGTGTGTAAACAATCTGACGTCAGATCAGTGAACTCAGGCTTTAATTTTTACTTTAGTTTAGGTACGGGGTACTTAACGTCAAATTGTGTAGAGGTTGGCTGGTCTGAATGCAGCAGTGGTTTGAGCTGCCACTGGGGGGCGCCACAGCAAGTCACACACTGTATCATGACCCTGTAAACGTTTAGTTCTATTCACTAATAAAGTCCAGTTCTCAACTCAAAACTCAAACTAAAACCAGCAACGACTGGAGAAACTCTGAAATCCAAGCATCCAGCAGATAATTGATCTTCAGACTGACATTTTACCACCAGTACTTTATACTAATGACTGAGACGTGACCTAAACTCTGATCTGTTTTTGTACTTTGATTATTTGCACTGAGGATTGTGCTGTAACACTTTAACATTTATTTATTTAAACTGTTGTTGCACTTAGCACTTAGTACCTGTAAATTAATTTAAATTACTGTTAACGGTTCCGCCCTGATTGAAAGTACTTGCAGTAGCCATAGTAACCATAGAGTAGTTAGTACCTGCAGGTCAGTGTTGAGGGGAAAAAAACACCACTCAGGATGAAACACAAACTGCTCCTCTATTGATGTGCCTGAATGAATTAATGAATGATCACCAGCTTGTTAAATTGTTGTTTATTTGTAAACACAGAATTTATAAATGTCAGATTAAAATGTGATTTATAATCTGAGACGTCTCAGTGACATGAGTAGCGCTTGTTTTATCCTCCAGACACTTGAATATAACAATGTTTGAGTTTACTCGACATTTACATGTACTGTACCTTCATTCACCTGGTCAAATCAGTGCTCTGATTGGCTGTTGGTAACAGAAGCAGACAAACAGCATTTTAACATCTTTTTATTGATTTATTTCCATAATGATGATAAAAAGAACTTAAAAAACAAAACAAAAACAGCTGCGATGTCAGAGGATGAGCTCGATGACATTTGAGGAAGAAGAGGTGTAGGGGGCAGAGATTCAGGCCGACAGCAGTCCATTTCAGCGAATCAGAAGGAGGAAGAGCAGCAGAGGAGCTTAACTGAAGATATGTCTGTCAGAACATTGCCTAGCAACTGTTCTCTGGCCAATCAGAGTAGGGTGGGGCAGAGGTTAAATGAAAGGGGTGGGGTTAAAGGACGTCATCACTCTCAGCTGTGTGAAGCTGAGTGTCATCAGCATCCGTCATGACGCTGCTGTCCTGACTGTCATCCACGTCTGCCGCTGGAGACAGATGGAGAGAGACACAGCCAGAGAGAGAGAAGGGTGGAGAGAGAGACAGAGCGAAAAGGGTGGAGGTAGAGAAGGGTTTAAAGGGTTAGTCTGTGTATTTTAACTCCCTTTTAAAGGGTTAGTCTGTGTATTTTAACTCTCGCTAAGAGTTAGTCTGTATTTTAACTCCCCTTTAAAGGGTTAGTCTGTATTTTAACTCCCTTTAAAGGGTTAGTCTGTGTATTTTATCTCTCCTTTAAAGGGTTAGTCGGTGTATTTTAACTCTCATTTAAAGAGTTAGTCTGTGCATTTTAACTCTCGTTTAAAGGGTTAGTCTGTGTATTTTATCTCTCCTTTAAAGGGTTAGTCTGTGTATTTTAACTCTCATTTAAAGAGTTAGTCTGTGCATTTTAACTCTCGTTTAAAGGGTTAGTCTGTGTATTTTAACTCCCTTTAAAGGGTTAGTCTGTGTATTTTAACTCACATTTAAAGGGTTAGTCTGTGTATTTTGACTCACATTTAAAGGGTTAGTCTGTGTATTTTAACTCACATTTAAAGGGTTAGTCTGTGTATTTTGACTCACATTTAAAGGGGTTAGTCTGTGTATTTTAACTCATGTTTAAAGGATCAGTCTGTGTATTTTAACTGTGTACTTTAACTCCCGTTTAAAGGGTTAGTCTGTGTATTTTAACTCCCGTTTAAAGGGTTAGTCTGTGTATTTTAACTCCCGTTTAAAGGGTTAGACTGTGTATTTTAACTCCCGTTTAAAGGGTTAGTCTGTGTACTTTAACTCCTGTTTAAAGGGTTTGTGTATTTTAACTCCCGTTTAAAGGGTCTATTTGTGTATTTTAACTGTTTCGCCGTCCGCCTGTTGTAAAATCCTCGGGTTCAAGCTACGTTTTTATTTGACAGCAGGTCGTCCTCCATGATTACTTCGCTGTTGTTCTATGTCACTCACCAAAACCCCACTTCGTGCCTCCACCCTAATGATCACAATAAAGTGATTGTCCGACCCTCCTGCCAACTGTTACCTAAAATCAGCTTCCTCACCAACACAACCACGTGATCAGAGATCAATCAGGATTGGTTGTTTGCTGGGGGCTAGTAAAAGTTTAGCTGACAGAGCAGCTGAAGGAGTGAGATGTTGCTCTTCCTGCTCGAACCTTGATGAATGAATAATCCAGTAGAGAACCACCATTCTACTGAATATCAACTACAGACCTGTCTCACATCAGTGGTGGCTGATCAGACTGATTCCTTCGCTCACCTTCGTCTTCAGGCAGGTATCTCTTGTCAATGGCTTCTTTGATCTGGTTGTTGGCTCCTTTAGGATCCAGATCCATCGCCCAACTGAAGTTCATCAGAGCAAGGTGAGTCTGACCCAGCTTCTTATACACCTAAGAGACAGACAGGCAGTCAGGGAGACAGGCCTTCAGACGGACAGGTAGATGGGCAGTCAGGCAGACTGATGATTGTTACCTTTCCTATGAGGAAGTAAACCAGAGACTCTTTAGGAACGATCTGCTTCAACTCCTCCAGCTCCTGGAGAGCTGCCTGCAGAGACAGACAGGTGGACACGACGACAGACAGGTCAGAGACAGACAGGTGGACATGATGACAGACAAGTGGACATGATGACAGACAGGTCAGAGACAGACAGGTGGACATGACGACAGACAGGAGGACACAACGACAGACAGGTCAGAGACAGACACGTGGACATGACAGACAGGTTTTATTTAATAAGGTTAAAGGTTATCTAAAACCCGAATCACCAGTGTGAAAAGGTACTGGTCCCCCTTAAGAAACTAAATCCTAAAAACCATCAAACTGCATTAATAACTGGTCTCAGCTGGACTAGACACACCCAGACCTGATCACTACCAGCCCTGTCCAATCACATCATCTCTTAAATAGACCATTGGAAGCAGGAAGTTGTCTAGTAGGTCTCAGCAGTAGGACACTATGACAACATGTACAGAGATGAGGAAGAAGGTGATTGAATCCATCAGTCTGGGAAGGGTTACAGATCTGTTTCTAAGGATCTTGGACTCCACAGAGAGAAACATCATCTACAAGTGGACAAGACCTGGAACTATAGTGAACCTTCACAGAAGTGGCTGTCCTTCCAAAATACCTTCAGGAAGTCACAAAGATCCAAAGAAAACATCCCATGAGCTGCAGACCTCTGTCACCTCAGTAAAGGTCAGAGGTCATGGGCTCAAATGGCATCATGGGAGAGAGGTGAGGAGAAAGCCACTGCTGACCCAGAAGAACATTAAGGCTCGACTGGATTTAGACACAACACACCTTGATTATCTCAGAGCTTTTAGGAGAAGATTCTATGAACTGATGAGTCTGAAGTTGGACTGTTTGAAGACAGGGGTCCCGTTACCTCTGGTGTCAACCAATCACAGCGTTCCACTAAAGAACATTATACCTACGGTCAAACACGGAGGAGTCAGTGTGATGTTGGGGGATGCTTTGCTGCTTCAGGACCAGGATGATCGCACGTAATTAAAGGAAACATGAATTCTGGTCTCTAGCAGAAGATCTTGAAGAAGGATGTCAGGTCATCAGTCTGTGAGCTGAAGCTCAACAACGACTGGATCATGAAGACAATAATCCCAACATCAGAGTAAGCCTTTAGCTTGCTACGTAGCATCGACTTCGCTAATATCAATCACATTGCAGTTAAACTAACGAATGATACAATTTTTTTGCAGGTAGTCTTGTGGCTGATGGTGACAGAGGTCAACTGTTGTTTGGGTACATCCACCATCTCACCACTGGTTGGACACAATTGTTCCGGATTCCAGCTCTTTGTAATTTGTGCAGAATTTCTGTGTGGCTCTTTTACTGATGAGTATCAGACAAGTAAAAAGTAGAACTGCAGTGATGGACTACTTTAACAGAAGGAGCGATTTTTTTTTATTAAAGCATTGTTATTAAAGCACCTGTTCAGTAATTGTATTCCAAGACATCTATACAGTAATTACTTGTATTGTGTCTGTAAATTAAGCATACTGACACAGACATGTCTATTCAGAAAACCAGTTTCTTTAAAAACCTAATTATATACAAAATCACAAAAATTTAAATGTCTACAGTGTTGTTTAAATGAGTGCTATCCTAAGTTTTTCAATAATAAAATAAATATCTTGAGACTTCAGTGTCAGTCTCTTTGGGACTGGGCTTCCATCTGTCCAAGCAAAGCACTGGTGTCCGCTTCCATCTTCTGCAGGACGGCATCTGTCATGGCTTAGCTGCTGTAAGAACCTCTCATCTGCCCTCTCCAGATATTAAAGCAGCTCCTCATTGTCTCATTCCCTTTTTCCTCAGTACAGAAATGAGTATGCTCCTGCCAGATGTTGATCAAATATTGTGTGTTGCAGGTATACACAACTGCATGTTATTTTGCTGTACTTTACAGAATACTACACTACACTACACTACACTACACTACAATCACCACACTTAAACTACTACTATATCATAATTTAACATATTATACTACATTGACCACGTTACACTGACTTATTCTACATTACCTATATTGTATTGAATTCTTTAAATAGTAGTCTACTTTAATGAATGCTATTTGCCCAGTCCAGCGCTGTAGAGATAGATGCCAGTGAATGTGAGCTGAAGTCCAGTGGTGGTGGTAGCTCTGCATCCACATTGACATGGATGGCAGACAACTCTATAAACAACAACAAAACAGCGCTTTAGTGAACATAGTTGTCCACAATGTTTATACAAGCTAGCTGTTGATCAGCTAACATTACCCAAACAAACATAAGCTACTAATTTGAACAAGATGAAACATTTGTAAAATCAAACCTACCAGGTTCTGTTGGACTCTAAAGTAGTGTCATCCACCATCATCTCCTGCATTACTGTTGCCGGGTTGAGGGCCCCGGTGAGCTGGCACCGTTTGTCTGGCATCTCGTTTGTTGTCGAGAACCGAGTCGAGGACGTCGAAATGCGTGTTTCTGCATGGCCGATAAATTTTGCTGTACTGGAGGTCCTTCTTTTGGTCCACTTACTCCTTTTTCAGCTTTAGTTTGTTGCTAATCGGTTTGACGCTCATAATCCGCTGCAGCGGTGTAGTCCCACCAACACCAGCTTTTCTGTTGTCGCTTCCTCCAGTTTGAATGTCAGATGAAAACCACACTGACAAGGAGACAGTTTGTCCTTCACTTCTGCTTCGATTTCACCTCCGTAATGAAGCTAGTTTTTTTTTCTCTTTAAATTGGTTAGAAAATGTGTTACACAAACTCAGATTCTTTAAAAATGGCAGTCACAAACTTTTGGTTGGTTAAAATAATCCTGCCCCCAGCCTGATGTAACTGGTTCTTATCTCTAGCCAAGCAACACTTTGGTTCCACTCTGGCACCAGTTTTTGGGGCTGAGAGCCAGTTCTTCAGCGTTGGAAACACAAAGAACATTTGGCACCAAACTGGCCCTGGATCTGCCTTGTTGGAAAAGGGCCCATTGAGATGCTGTGGGTCAACTCACAAACCCTCCAGTGTGGCTGCACTAAAGAAGAGTGGGCTTAAGTTCACCACAGTGATGTCAGAGACTGATCTCCAGTTATCAAGAGGGTTTGGTTCAGGTGCTGCTGCTAAAAGAGGAACAAGACGTTATATTTAGGGGTACCTTTAGAACCTTTACACTCTGGTGATTCAGGGACAGGAAAACCTTTTACCTGATTCAGTTAAATTATCATTTCAAACCTGTTTTTGTGTTTCCTCAGGTTGTTTTATGGTAAATTTTGTTTGAAGATCCAACAGAGTTTAGAATGAATCCACACAAACAGAAGGAACCAGGAGCAGATCCCATACTGTTTCACAACACTGTACATGTCATTAGGGAACATTCTCAATGTATTGATCACCACAGATCAGTATTGATTACCTTGTACTAGGGATGGTCATTTCAAGCAAAATTAAAATTAAAAAAATCGCTCATCACTATTCGACTACTATTCAAAATTTGAACAGTAATACATTCACTCCGACAATGCAACGCGCACACACACACACAGAGAGAGAGAGATGGGACCTAATTTTTCAAATCATGCTGAATAGGGATGGCAGGATTAATGGTTTTTGCTATTAACCACGATTAATAACATCATGGTGTTATAATCGTAAGAATTCTATAACTATGGTATCTCATGAGACACGTTTACATGTTAGGCACGAGGACATGTCTCTCTTGTCTGGAGTTACGTTCTGTATGAGTGTGAGTGTGTGTGGAGGAAACTCCAGAGTTATATCCACCAAAGAAATGTATCAAGTCTTCAGTGTGGGACCATTTTCCATATCTCCAAAATGAGCAGGAGGTTGTGGTAAATGATGAATATCTAATCTGTAAAGCCTGCTGTCAGAAAGTTGCTGCTAAAGGCTCCAACACATCTAATATGTAACTACATCTTCAGGATAATCATCCATCCAGTATGTTCAAGTCTAGGTAAATAACTAAACTTGTTAAATGTACTAAGCTGGACCTAAACTGTTAAACTCCTGCAGAACATAGTTCACAGGGAGCTCACAGCCGAGTACGGGAGACTAGTGACTGAGCCCGGCCCGAACCCAGCAGACTTTGTTTTGATGTCTGAACCTGACCCGAGTCCGACAGTTAATACTAGCTGAAGCACTGGGCTTTTACGCTGTCAGATAGTTGCTGTTACCATATTACTGCTTCTCTGTTTACTAAATACAGTAAAAGACAAAGTAAATGACAGTAAAAGAGTACTGTATGTGGCTCTATGCCAGTAAAGCTGGTGTTTCAAAACACGGCATCAAAACACGGTCAACAGCACTTAAATAATCCAACTTTGCCTATCCCTGACGTGAACGAACCCGACTTGAACCAAAATATAATTTCTTAATAATTGTCTGAACTCGACCAAAGGCCGATGGGTCCTGTCGTCTAGAGGGGGCGCGGCGCTGTCTGTTTCTAAAAAATTGCTTTATTGGAATGAATATCTGATGAACAATATTAACAAAGATAATTTAATAAATCAACATTAATTAGACAATATATATATGTGTGTGTATGTGAATAAAACATTTAATTTAAAAAATGCACAGGTTTTCCTTCCATAGTGTCGATAATCATGAAAACCGTGAAACTGATTATTTCTCTAACAATAATTATGATT
Source organism: Chaunax sp. Z400 (assembly GCA_037577475.1). Lineage (NCBI taxonomy): Eukaryota > Metazoa > Chordata > Actinopteri > Lophiiformes > Chaunacidae > Chaunax > Chaunax sp. Z400. The sequence goes on from CM075197.1 coordinate 28,786,438, forward strand.
CCAAAATCTGATATTGTGACATCCCTAGTGCTGAATGAGTTTGCAGCTCATGTACATATATCATCATACAGTTTCTAAATTCTTCACCTTCAACAGAGCATGTCTTAATCTATCAGCTGTCAGATAACGGCTAATGTTTAATCTGCACATCTGACATCAAACTTACTTCGTCTGCTGACTAAACTGACTGACTGTTGAACTGTGGATGGACCTTCTGCTGGTCTCTGCTTTGACTAGTGATCAGATAGTTTAAACTGGCAGAGTTGGTACTGTACCTCATTTTCCTTTATTTATCTAAAGAAGAACCATATGGGGCTTTGTTATAATAAAAAATAAAAATATTTTTTCATGACAAAACGACAATCGTTTATAAGAATCGAATTTTTCTCAATTAATAACTATTCAAATATTTGAAAATCAATGCCCATCCCTACCTTATACATGTCATTAGTGAACATTGTGAATGTATTGATTACTACAGATCAGTATTGATTACCTTGTATTTGTCGTTGGCAAACAGTATGGACGCTCGGTGGAACTTGCAGAGTGGGTTTTTGGGGTCGATTCCGATTGCCCTGTTCAGAGTCTCTAAAGCTGCATCAGACTTCTTCAGCGCATGCTGCACCTACACACACAGAGTATCAGATGCTACATGCTAACAGGCTAACACAGCAGGTGTTCTGGATGGGAGGTCTGGGTACAACAGTAACACTGGCCCATAGGTCAGTCCTTACTGGTGGAGGATTTTATTTACTGGTCTGATGTAAGTAGTTACTGGTCTGTAGGTCAGTCCTTACTGGTGGAAGATTTTATTTACTGGTCTGATTTAACTAGTCACTGGTCCATAGGTCAGTCCATACTGGTGGAGGATGTTCCAGGCTAACATACCACTCCGATGTGACAGAGCAGCACAGAGCTCTGAGGGTTGATGCTCAGAGCCTTCTTGAAGTGGATCTCTGCCAAGTTGAACTTCTCCTGTTTGTAGTAAATCATTCCTAGACCATACCTGGACACATACAGAGACAGGGATACACACAACCATCAGATACATTTTAGTGATCTAGAGCGAATACATGTATAACTGTATTTACAGTATGACAAGGACTGCAGTTACAATGTACAATTGAACCTGTGCGGCACGGTGGTGTTCAAACACACCTGAGGACCTGTGTGGAGTTTACATGTTCTCCCCGTGTCTGTGTGGGTTCCCTCTGGGTTCTCCGGCTTCCTCCCACCACCAAAAACATGCAGTAGAGGTGAATTGGTGACTCAAAATAGGGTGAGGGTTAGGAAGGTGTGAATGTGAGAGTGAATGGTTGTGGTTGTCTATGTTGTGGTCCTGTGATGAACTGGTGACTTGTCTAAAATGAACCCCGCCTCTCGCCCAAAGTCAGCTGGGATAGGCTGGTTACAGAAAATGGATGGATAATTGAACACCCATAGTATAATCAGTATGTGGTCAAAATCGACTATTGATCAGCTGTTAATAACCAATCAATAACAGTTTAAATAGATCAATAAACAGATATCAAAGTCTCCTTTTCCTGACTCCTCAGTCTCTAAATGATCCAAACCCTTAATGACCAGCGTCTCTAGTTCTTTGTAGACCCTTTAGCTGCTATGACCTGCTGCAAACCTGATGCGTATCCAGACACCAGCTTCTGGCAGCTTTCCTGAGGAATCTTAGCCCATTCCTCATGGACAAAGGCCTCCAGTTCTGGAATATTCCTGGTTTACCGGCTGCAACTGCCTTTTTCAGATCTCACAAGAGGTTTTCTATGGATTCCAGTCGGGCGACTGTGACGGCCTCTAGAATGATCCAGGACTTCTTCTGAAACCAGGCCTTGGTGGACTCTGAGGTCTGCTTGGGATCATTGTCCTTTTGGAACATCCAAGACCGCCAAGCTTCATCTTCCTCACAGATGGAGACGTTTTCTTCTAGGATTTCCTGATCCTTGATGGAAACCATCTGACCCTCTACACGCTGCAGGTTTCCAGTGGTCCAGGAAGCAAAGCAGCCCCAGAGCCTCACTGATCCACCGCCATGCTTCACTGTAGGTAGGCTGTTCTTTTCAGCATCAGCTTCATTCTTCCTCCTCCAGACATACCGCTGATCCATAGGCCCCAAAAGTTCCAGTTTGGTTTCATGGCTCCACAGAACAGCATCCAGAACTTCTGGGTCTGATCTAGATGGTTCTGAGCTACTGGAGCTTCTGGGTCAGCAGTGGTGAACGTCTTGGAGTTCATGGAGCCCTGATGTAAATTTAGGCCTTAACAGAAACACCTTTGGGACTCTACTGATAAAGAAAGTCTATGAAGGTTGGCGCAGTGTTTTAATGACATCTGATCTGAAATTGTGTCTCTGATGAGGATGATGATATTCGGGCGATGACTAATTTTTCTTCTGACTGCACTACCTACATAATGTATGTGGCCTACGGTTGTTACCAGGGTTACCATACCAGGCGTTGTAGTGTCTGTTGTTGACTCTGATGGCGTTGCGGAAGCAGGCGAGAGCTCGGTCCAACTCCTCGGTCAGAACGAACTCATGACCCAACAGAGTATAGGCATACGCAAAGCTTGGGTCCACCTGAGAAACAGACAGGTCAGAGAGAGAGAGACAGGTCACAGAAAGACAGACCTTAGTAACTGTGGTGAAAGAAACCAACGTAACATCAGCTCACCTGGATGGCTCTCTGGAAGAACTTGATGGCGATGTCATGTTCCCTCTGCAGACTGAAACAGTTACCTGCCACACACCAGGACTGAAGAAAGACCAACAGGTGGTCAGAGAGAGACACAGGTGATGCAGAGAGACAGACAGATGTTTTGGGACAGGTGCAGGTCTCACCTCAGGACAGTTCTTGTCCATATCGGTGAGGTCTTTGGAGAGGGCAGACAGGGCCACGTCTTTCTGCAGGTGCCACAGTGTGGTTGAATAAATCTCCATCCCTTCAACTCTGTAAGACTCAATCCTGCGAACCTCACTGAACAGACGCTCTGCCTACAAACAGACGCATGACATCATCTAAATCAGGTGAGTGTTACAATGAGGCAAACACATGCATGGTGAGAAAAGAAAGAGGTACCACCATCTGACAAAGGCCAGTGCTATACGCTTAAAAAATTATATCCTGATATCAATAAGAGAGAAATGGTTCTTATTTTCAGAACTAGAAAATAACAGAACTGCAGTGTTGGACTCATTAACTCCATGTAGTTTAAGAATAGAATAGAATAAATAATCTTTATTGTCTGTCCCATCAGTGACAAAACATTTTTCTTTGACAGGCCCAACACACTCAATTCACATTTAAAACACAAAAGAAACCACATGATACTGACACATAAGAAGGACTGTTAAAAACTTATATAAAAAGTACATCATAAGAACAGGTTAGCCTGCTGTGTCTATGTCTGTTAGTTCAGGATGGTTATTGCAGATTGAATGAGTGATTTCTTGCAGATGTTTTTATGAGCCAGAGGGACTTTGTAGCGTCTGCCTGATGGCAGTAGCGTGAAGGAGTGGTGGAGTGGATGAGAGGGGTCCTCAGTGATCGGGGTGGCTTTCCTGATCACTGAGCGGCTATACAGATCAGGTAGTGGAGTTTGAGGTGAACCGATTACTTTACTGGCCTGATTGGTTATACGTGAGTTTTGTTTTCTGTTTGATGGTGAGGGAGTTATACCAGAATGTAATATTGAAGGTGAGGATGGATTCGATGAGTGAGCAGTAGACTACAGTTAAAATGTCCTTGCTGACATTAAAAGACCTCAGTTTCCTCAGCAGGTGAAGGCGCTGTTGTGCTTTTTTGTACACACAGTCTGTGTGTTGTGTAAAGGACAGGCAGGTGTCTATCTCTGTACCCAGGTATTTAAAAGACTGGACCTGCTCCACCAGCTGACCCTGGATATTGAGAGGCTGGAAAAGAGGTGATGGGGTTTTTCCTCTGCCCCCACAGCACAACTCCTTGGTCTTTGTGGTATTAAGTTCCAGTGAGTTCTGACTGAATGTTTGGACCAGGTTGTTGACTTTTTGCTGGTATTGGGACAGAGCATGGGTGTCAGTCAGATGAGCCACCAGGGCCATGTCATCCACATACTTAAAAAGTGACATTCCTTCACTGTTACAGGAGATGTTATTAGTGTAGACAGAGAAGACAATGGGAGATCAAACACACTTTGGTGAGAACAACCCCCCCACAAAAAACAAACAAAAAACAAAAAAACAACAACAAACAAAACCTGTGTCTCCCGTTATCACTGACAGTTCCACACTATGTGAGGATCAGTCAATCCACTCTTAACTCTCCATTAATCAAATTACCATTGCTCTGTTTATAACACAACTTAACACTCATCTGCAGCATATGAGCTGCTTAGTGCAGAGGTCTTCAACAGGGGGTCCGCGAAATTTTTGGTTGATTAGACAATTTTTTATATTTTTTTAAATTTTTAATTAAAATAATTTATTTATTTTTTTAATTCCCCCCCCCCCCACAAATTTAAATGTCTTTAAATACACATTAACATGAATCCAACATATTGTAGCGAACGGATAAATGGAGGCAGAAGACGTTATCTTTCAGTCAGCAATGCAGACATTCAGCGACACACAGGAGTTCTCTGAAGCTGGGGACCGGTTCACTCACAGCACGAGACTAGCCTAGACCTGTCCCTCCAAGCCTGCTGTAGTCCCAGACACAAGGACGCACGCTGCAATATTATTGAAAAGAAGTTACCTTTGTAAAAACAAAATAGAACAAATAACAAATAAAAAAACGATGACATTTAGTTCACCCACGAATCCTTTTGCAATCATTTTTGCAAGATATTCGTGGTCTAAAACACTGCCAGTACACTGGGAGTATGTGTGCCATCCACAGATGGCTTGAGGATTCACTGTCCCATCCACATGTATGTTTAAAATAAAAACATGAATCTGTGAATTATTTTAATAGCTCAGTGTTGTATGTATGTGTGAGTGAAGATATATGTTTATAAATGGCAGTGGCACGGTTACCCTGTACCTTGCACGTTTAAAATAAAAACATGAATATATGAACCTGTGTATTATTTGAATAGCTTAGTAATGAATGCACAATAACAGGGTAGCTATGTTTATACATGGCACTAGGCCCAGTTTAATATAAAACACAATTTTGTACAATATATATAGTAGGGGGTCCCTGCTCCATCTCCATCAGCTTGGGGGTCCTTGGCCTGAAAAACGTTGAAGACCCCTGGCTTAGTCTGTTTTAGCCACTTTGTCCCACATTTTAAGTACAGCATAGCACAGTCTGAATGATTCAGAACTTATCTGTTATAATCTTAGTGTGAATGTGTGATACATTGTGGTCCATCTGCTTGTTGAAGCCTAATCACGAGGTATGCTCCTTAGGTATGTTTTATTCCACATGTGAATTATGACACTGGCAGGTTGCGCGTTTTTAATAACTCAATGCATGAGCTAGTATTTAATTTTTGTTCATGTCTCTCTATATATATATATCTGTTTATGTGTATCAAAGTGATATATGGCAGGTGTTGACATCAAAGTACTATTGCATGTAACATCTAAACACTGACTTACCAAAATGTGTCAAAGCCATTTGTTTTAGTAGTGTTTTGAGTTTCACATTTCTTTATGTGTTCTACTGTTTTAGCAGTTTGTATTTAGCTCCCACCAGTACCCTTCTTAAATTCTCATACTTCTGCTGGGGTTTTGAAGACAAAGGTTCGTTCTTTATGTGTAACCAACAGCTTCATGGGGTGAGCCACTCCATGTCAAATCCCCTGGTAAGTCCGAGTAGAACCGTACTTGTTGGTCTTTGTACCGAACATCTTTCTTTGCTCGCACAGCAGCCATGACTGCCTGCTTATCCTTGTAGTTGAGAAACTTCATTATCAGTGTCCTCGGTGAGGACTCGCTGTTTGTCATCAGCCCGATTTGGTGAGCTCTCTCCAAAACAATCGAGGCCTGCAGAGAGGCTACATCCAGTGCTTCTGGAATCCATTTTTCCAAGAAAGAACAGGGATCCCGTCTTTTGACACCCTCCGGTAGATTTACCAGTCTCAGATTATTAAGTCTGAAACTTGTTTCCAAATCCAAGAGTTTTTCTTCCATATTTTTATTCTTTGACTCCAGCGTGTGCACTTTAGCTTGTAGGCTAGTTACCTCGTCCTTGGCGCTTGCTATCCGTAGTTCAGCCTGCAACATTTGTTCAGTGCAGTCGCTTATCTCCTTCCTCATGCTTTCTATCACAGACTCCACCTGTCTCCTTCTTCTCCCCTCTTCTCTCTGTGCTTCATCCCTTCTTCCAGCAGACCTCATGTTCTGGCAGTCACCATTCAACCCGTCCAAACTTTTCATCCTCTCTACGTTTTAACACTACAGGTCCACCTCTTGTCAAATGTGCGACATTTGTTCATCGATCATTATTTTACACTCTGCCTTCAGACTAATGTGGATTTTTTAAATTTTTTTTTAGAATTGCTAACATTAGATCATGAAAGCATAGCTTGTCCACAGATGTTGTCATGACTGTATAGGAGCGACTGCGATGTACGATGGAATTTCGTACTCAACATGTTTATTTTACAAGTGGAAAGAAGCTGCGGTGACAGGAACCATAATGTCAGAGAAAAGAAATGAAACCAGTCGGCCAACAGAAGATGAACTCCTTCCCCTCGGTGTTTTCGCCTCTTGCTGTTCAAAATGAGCCATATGGCTCCGGTGCTGTATCAGGCCCCAACACTGGTCCAGACTGACTACGTGACATAATGTGGGTGTCAGGTGAGTATTACCTGTGTGTACTCGGCCAGTTCAAAGTAAGCCCTGCCGATGTGAGTGAGGACCCAGCCAGTGTTGTAGTGCTGAGGAGGGAGGGAGCTCAGGATGTTGATGGCTTCTCTACAGTTGTACAAACACAGCGCTTGGTAACCACGCCCCAGTTCCCGTAGCAACGCCATCACGCTGTCTGCACACACACAGAACACACACACATCTCAACACTGTTTAGAAACAGAATGTGGCAGTGATATCCTGTCAATCAATAATGTTCTGGTTATAGAACCACAATGGGTTCAAGTTCAGGTTCTGGTTCAGGATCAGTTTCTGGGCTGACTCTCAGCACTCCACAGCAGCAGACAGGGCTACAGCAGTATTTGTTTAAGTGCAGTATTCTCACCTGCAGCAGCCCTCTGGTACTGGGGGATCTTGGTGTCTGGGAGACTCAAACTGGGATCCAGTCTCAGGATGTCCAGACTCTCGTTAAGGTTGCCGCTGTTTGACGTCTTTGCTGATTTGCATTTAGTTTTTCTGTTTGGGATCTTTGTGGGAAACTTCATCTTTAACTTCTTACTGTTTTCCTGCAGAGACAGACACCGTTATCAGGCTGGAGAGTAGTGCAAAGTACTAACATCTTAGTGGTACTACAGGATTACTATAGTACTACTGTAATAGGTCAGTACCTTGGCAGTAGAGCTGGCACTAGTAAACAGTCTAGAGCTTCTTCTGGGCTGAACATTTGGAGGACCAGTCATACTGGGACTTAGGACCTGAGGGGAGCCACTGAGAGACAGACCAGTCATCAGACAGACAGACAAGTTTTCAGGTAATAGTCATAAGAAATATTGACCTGGAGGAAGGGTGGAGCTCTGGGAGGGGTTGTTAAAGTTACCTGGTGTGAGGGGCAGAGCTCTGTGATTGGTTGAAGGGGATCGGGAGAACATCTCTGCTGTTACCACTCTGACTGAAGACAGACTTTGACTGACTGATCCTGGAGACAGACTGAGAAACAGACAGACAGGTGAGGAGGATGTACCAGTGAAGCTTCACAATAAGAGCTTTATATATCTTTATATGTGGACAGGTCGAAAACTGACAGCTGTGTGTGTACCTTCTTGCTGGGAGCTGTAGGCTGTGTTTCCATGGTAGCTGAAAAGTTCTGTAGATACGAAGGGTCTCCAGGGCTGGGGTCCAGGGGAAGGATGCCAAAACTACACACACACACACACAAAATGGTCAGTCTGTTCATACTGGACACCTGATCTCTTAGTGTGGTTCTACTGGGAGTGATGGGAGCCCTCCTCCTGTGTGTTTCTATTGGTTACAGGTGATCATGACCTCCAGACCCATGACATCACACAGAAAAATTAAACACTAGCTGCTATCGATGTGAACAGAAACAGAAAACATTTGTAGGTCATGTGACCTTTACCTAGACAGGTGGTGTCAAAACCTCACCTGGGCGTCAGTGGGCTGAGTGCAGCAGGTCCTCCTAATAAACTCCGCCCACTTTTGGGCTTGTTCTGTTTAGCCAATAGGGAAGCAGCTGACGCCATGGAAACTGTGCTACTCAATATGGAACCAGTCTCCGGAGAGATGAGGGAGGAGTCAATGTAGGACACTGACAAATCAGAAGTCAGCTTTCCATTAGAAGATTCTAGATTCAAACGATTCAACTCCTGTAGAGAGAAAACACACGTCAGACTGGAACCACAAGTAATCCCAGCACCACTACTAGTGGTGTGTTTGTTTTAAGTACCAGCGTGTCCTGTGGTGTCTCCATGAGGGCAGTGTCTAAGCGGTGGGAGGGGTTTTGGGCAGGGCTAACAGATGGCGGGGGTGGGGCTATAGAAGAGGTCTGTAGACAGGACAATCTGAAGACCTGATCTGGATCTGGTTTCTCTCCTGAAAGATAGACCAACACAAACATAGCATATGTATAAATATATGTGTGTGTGTGTGTGTGTGTGTGTGTGTTTGTGTGTGTGTGTGTTACCTAGGTGACAGAGGTTCTGGAAGGGTGACCAGAGGAACGGGTTGAGCGTTAAACTTCTCTGGAAACACTCAGCACCTTTAGCAACACGATCTGTCTTACTGCTCACACAGACAGACAGACAGACAGACAGATCAGTCATCATGTTGAACATCCTCAGCACCAGAAACAGACTGGGAGGATGGGTTTATTACCAGTAAATGTGTCCCAGTAATGACAGAGTGAAGGAGGCAGAATCTCCAAACTCTGTGATGATGTCATCCTGACTCTTCTGTTTGTTCAACACACCACCAATTAAAACCTGTTCTCCTTCAGCCAGCCTGAGACAGACAGATAGACAGACAGGTGTCTGGATGTGCATCAGGTTTGCAGTAGGTCATAGCAGCTAAAGGGTCTACAAAGAACTAGAGATGCTGGTCTTTAAAGGTTGGATCATTTAGAGACTGAGGAGTCAGGGAAAAAAACACTTTAATATCTGATTATTGATCTGTTTAAACTGTTATTGATTGGTTATTAATGGCTGATCAATAGGATATTTTACCAATAAACCTGATTTATTATGGGGGTTCAATCATTTTACCTTAAACTGTATGTGAATGTGTGTGTTCTTACTTGCTGAGTTCAACGCAGCACTTTGCCAACAGGAATCGGACCTGTGGTGTGGAGCAGCTGTGTGCCTTCAGCAGCCGGTATGCCTTATAGGGCTTCCCAGAGCGGTAGTAACATGTAGCCAACAGGTAGAGAGCCTCCTCTGACCTCACTGACACACAGACGGGTAGAGAGACAGGTCAACATGTAGGCAACAGGTAGAGGGCCTCCTCTAACCTCACTGACACACAGACAGGTAGCGAGACAGACAGGTGTTACCTTCAGCGTAGAGTCTCTCAGCGAGGAAAACGGCGTCCAGGAAGGCGTAGTGGTTCAGAGCTTGCCACACTGCAGCCTGAACAGAATGAGGGGGGTGTGCAAGTTTAACGCACATTAAAACTCAGGCCAACAACAACAACAGGACAAAAAATATTTTTATAAGCCAAATATCATCAAATATTCATTCATTCTGAAATAATGGTTTGTGTTTGGGAGCCTCTGGGGGCGCTGTTCTGAAAAGGATCCTCCTCCTTCACCAACTTGTAAACAAACCCAGAGCTGTTTGAATGAATGCTGCAGTGACATGTAAAGATGGACTGGATGGAAAAATGCTGGTTTTTATCTTCATCCATTCTCCTCCCAGATTCTAGAAGATACAGTAAGTTTATGATGTCTAATATTTTATGGTGTAACAGAGATGCTGCGATGAGTTCATGCAGATGATTGGCCACAATGCTACAGGTTTATCTGGCTTTAAATGAGTTACGTTAACTAACGTTAGCATGGCGCTGCATAAGAAATGAAACGCAGGAGGACAACAACATTTTTTAACATTGTTCTCAAAAACTACAGTCAAACAAAAGAACAGGTGAGGAAGAAGGGGGAGGGACAGACGTAGGGGATTACCTTGGCCTCCAGCATTACCCTGGCCTCCAGCTCCACTGTGAGGAATCTGGGACTTATGTTTGATCAGGATCTGTCCTTTAACTCCCATATTAAACACATTTCTAAGACTGCCTTCTTCCACCTGTGTAATATGTATATAATATATATGTGAGGTCAGTCCAGCACCTGAACAGTCTACAGCGCTGCACACTAGAGTTCTCTCAGAGACCTTCTAATAGTATCGATAGTCCACTCTCAGAACTTCCGGGTATGTGGGGGGGCGCTCGTGAGGTAGTCATAAATGAATGAGGCTCTATGGAGCAGAAGCCATAAGATCAAACATTAATGGGGAAAAAAGTTTATCTGTCTACTTTCATCATGATTTTGATAAAGTAGGTTGATACAATAAATATCAGTCCATTAGATATTTTATTTTTGCTTCAATTATTATGAAATACCATTATTTAAGAAGTAGCATTGGTAGCACCCCAAGCTACTTTACAGCATTAATAGTCAGTGGAATATCTCTGCTACATGAACCAGATCTACATCAGTCTGTCAGAAACGAAGGTCCTCCTGGTCCTCCTTTAGAGATTCATTAGATTTCATTTAAAAACATCTGTAGACTCCAGGAGACTTAGAGGAAGGGTGTCGGGTCGCAATCAGTTGTAAATCTTTAACTGACCAAACAGCATTCATTAGCAAAATGCTAGCGGTTTGTGGACAAAATCACCTTCCTTGTAAGAAAAACAAAGAACATTTGTGTGTTTTCATTTCACTTCTGATATATAATCAATTCTATATTTACACAAAGTAACATAAAATTAGGCTTTTTTGTCTAGAAGTAGGTGAAAATAATTATTTTAGCTGTTTAGCTCCATTCACTCTCATTCATTCAAGACACCTTCCAGAGCGCCCTCTAGGGGAATTGCAGCCAAAAATGGTACAATGGAATTAATAAGGAGTGAAAAGGCTGATGTAGAAGGGCTGTGGTTCTCTTCTAATTGATCTTTTTAAAGCCAATGGTCATGATGATGTGATTAAATGATCAGTATAGGCCTCTGAGAACTGAACGACAAATATAAATACGACTGTCTCCGTTGTAAGCCACAGATTAAAGTTAGTTGCGGCTGCTACTGACGTGCTAATGTTAGCTGTAAACTACAGGTCATGAGGCAGGTAAACAGATAACCTGTACGAGTCTCTGTTCATCTATACTGATTTATTATTTTAGTCATGCTGTCATTAACATCATGCTAACACATCACTGTATAAAATCAGCTTACTAGGCTCTGCTAATGCTGTGTTTGAAATGATGTCACAAATATAACTGTGATCAATGCTCTTACGTCATCCCGACGGCATCAGACCTAACTATACTTTGTTTTTACTCAGATTAATGTTCTGTCATGGCAGCTAACCAGCTGACCGGTAGCTAGCTGACATTAGCTAGCGTTGCAACGAAAGGCTAACAGTTTCTGACTAACTTTAGCCTCAGTGCTACAGACTGTCTTGATTCAGACTAACAACACGCCGGACAGACTCTCATTCACACCGTTTGTGTTGATTTGGGAACTTTTGAGAGGAAATTCTGCTGACTGAACCTAAAAATTAGGTACCGTGTTAGCCGGCTAACACAACTCTACAATTCAGCATTAGCAACGCTAATAACACGTAACTACCTTTGAAATCATTGTGATTAATATCGCCATGCTCACCGACACACTTATGCAACCTTTAACAGTTATTTATCCAATGCTGACCAATGATCCATTCGGCATGCAAGACTTCAAGTAGACAAAGTTTGTTTCAGTGAAAATCAACTTTGATAACTGTTGAAGCTAATTCTGCCGCCCACAGCGATGCATGTTGATCTAAGGGAAAGACGACGACTGGGAGACCAACACAACAAATTAATGTTAGATTATCTAAAATAAAGATCGTGTGTGTATTAGATCTACGCCGAAGCGACATACGGCACAAGGCGAGCCACAAATTACGACAAGAATTATCCATGGCACCTCATTTTTGAAGCGAAACCAACAAAAAGCTCAATCTGACAAATTTGTTCAGGGAGTCTGGCATGACTTCTCTGAACAGTAACCCATCTAGTGTTAGCTATATGGACTAGCTTTGTGTTAAAGTGTTGAACTATATGACGCCTGTCGGACCGAACCGCACTAGAAGGATGAAGGTTATAACAATAATAACTCAAGCATATCGGTCCTGCTGCCAGCGGCGGGCTGTGTGGCCTTTGGTGGGGGTGAGCTCACACCGCGGAAGGGACCATCCGCTGAGGCCGGGAAGGCAGAAGGCTTCATAGATACTCGACTGCCCGCTCATGACAACGAGGTGATTTTGTGTTTTTACCTGAACAGGTTCCTGCAGCACCGTCATTCCGATTCCGCACGCCGTCTACCTGTTCTTGTCGTCTGTTTTCCCTCTTTCCTTTCGACTCTTCTTCACTTCAGTCTCCAGAAGGAACTGCGGCCGAACATTTGAACCGAACACTACGACCGTTACCATCCGAACATAACCGAAGAATGCCGAAACGGGAAGGAGGCCAGGACGGAGATTGACGACCAGGAAACGGAGAGAGCCGAAGCAGTTGCGGCGCCTCCTTCTGGTATCATGAATGTAAGGCATGTACGAAAGGCTTATGTTTATCGCCCCCTTGTGGTTTGAAACAAAACTAACATCCTCTCACAAAACGAGATTTAACTCTTGGTAACGTGATATTTAACTATAAACAAATACTGAGGATCCGCCTCCACTGATGCATTTCATCACATAAGACAGTTTGAAACAAGTTATTTAAGTTGTGCCTGTTAATTTTAATTCTTGTTAATTGCATATCAGAAAATTGCAATTAAATGAATAAATAAAATGCTTAAAAGTAAGTTTTTGGGTTATGCACAGGAAATACTCATTTGAGACAAATCCCACACACAAAATGAGGCAAAATTCAATTGTAACCATGGAGACAAAAAAAAGTTCCTAAATAGCTAAAGTTACCACTTCAGTACTTTACGGAGCCCCTCTGGTGACATTGGGGGAAAAAAAGAAAAAAGCATGGCCACGCGTTAGTATGTTGTGGCCAGAACATATTAGACTTATTGTCATCTCCATGCAGTCACTGTTGATTGTTGCTTTAGCCACTTTGCTGGGTTCTTGCAGACTTGTTACTTTATTTGACACCTGCACGATGTGATCAAACTATATTTGCTGCGCTACACCTGCTCCGTTCGCCAGCCCAACATGCGGGACGTGCACTCACTCTGCGTCTCCATTCATCTGACCCTCTCGCTGTCTCTCCCATCTACACACACCATGACAAGCACACAGATTGCACACCGAGTACAGAGGATTCAGAGCATTGTTGTAACACTACCCCCACTCTGGATGATAATTACACACTAATTTCAATCCAGCACAGTAACAAAATTAAAACACTGGAGTGGTGATAAAATGCAGCCTCTCAGTGATGTAAAGAGTCCATTTCCTCGTTGTGCGCACTTTATCTTTAAACATAAAACCTGTAAAGGAATGGAGATGAATTCAGATGAATGGAGAAACAGAGTGAGTGCCCGTCCCGCATGTTGGGCTGGCGAACGGAGCAGGTGTAGCGCAGCAAATATACAGTTTGATCACATCGTGCAGGTGTCAAATAAAGTAACAAGTCTGCAAGAAGTGGCAAAAGCAACAATGAACGGTGATTGCATGGAGATGACAATAGGTCTAATATGTTCTGCCCACAACATAGTAAGGCGTGGCCACGAGATACTTAACTCGTGGCCACGCATTATTATTTTTCCCCCCAATGTCACCAGAGGGGCTCCGTAGTACTTGGTTGTTGTGGGTAGGAAGTTTCTTGAGAAGATATTGAAAAATTTTTGAGTTATGTTCCAGAAACAAAACATGGCGGGCAGTCGTGAGGGATGGAACACATTCCTGTATATCATAATGACAGTAGAAGAGACTTTATGAGGTTTTGTTTAGAAGTGAACACCTTCTGTCCTGGAGCAGGATTATGTAACAGTCTGTATTTCTAATAAACCTACTGGAGATCTCCTGTAAGATTATAATCTACAACTGCAACAGGGAGCTGACCTCCCCAGTCATCCAAGGGTTATTGTTGGCACATGTCTTAATGGTTCAAACAACAGTCACATAATCAATCCATTTATTTATAAATCCCATCACGTCCTCTATTCCTGAAGATCTTTAAAATCCTCACATGTAGCTGCATCCTTGAAAATGTGCCTCTGTTTGCATTAAAACAGCCCTGCAGTGATAGAGTTACCTCCTGTGGCGACACCCTGATCTCTTTCAATGATGGGGACTCTTGTGTCACTAGGGGCTTGCGTGCAGGTGTCAATGGGGGGGAAAGGGCCTGTGTCACCTGCGTTTTTGTTCTTTATGTACACAATATCCAATGTATTATTTCCACTTGTTACACATTTCACATGCTGGTAGAACTGAGTGAACACAGACTTCATGCAGTCTGCAGCTGGCTGGTGGCATTACAAAGTTCACGTAGCCTCCTTTACATTGCGCATGTGGGGAAATAGACTGTAATAAGAATAACTGCTGCCAGCTCCTGCAATAAGTAGAAAGGTCTGCATCACAGTCAGTATATATGTAGCTGGGTAGAGAGTCTCTTCCCTCAGAGAACAACGGTTACAACATAAGCCCCAGCTCTTAGTGGACACAGAACTTTAATGGTTTGGGACCAGATGAAGAAAAATAAACCTGAAGACATGAAGAAACACAGGACGTCCATCAATCATCGACACACAGACTTTATTTAACATGCTGACACTATGACATCACCTCCTGTTAACAGCTTTCATCATCATGACATCAGAAAATCTCCAGGGTCAACATGCTTCAAGAAACAGCCAAAAGGGGGCTAATGCTTATGCTAATGCTAACACGAGTTAGAAGAGTCAGAAAAAGGGGAGGCGAAGCTACAGAATACACAGGATTACATCATCAACAGGAGGCATGATTTCACATGACAGAGGCAGGGCTACAGGGTGCAGTTGGCTTCTGGAGAGAGTCGACATTTAGCCACCGTCAGATAGGTCTCCACCTGTAAATACAAACACCCTAATGATGACATCATAATTACATCAGCATTATCATCATATCACCACTCATCTTCATCACCTTGTGCATGTCCTTTTTGAAACAGGCCAGCAACTCATATGTTCGTCTAAGCGATTCATCAGCTCCCAGACTTTGGTAATAGTTCCCATAAGGAGCCAGCTGGAGGGCAGAGCTATCAGCAAAGATCTCTGATCCGTCTTGATTGGCCTGCAGGGTCAGGTGGTTACTAACACAGGTATGCTTGTATAGTGAGATCATTGTGTGTGTGTGTGTGTCTGTGTGTCCTCACCCTGATCAGGAGCAGGATTCCTGTCCTCAGTTCAGACAGCTTAGGTGAAATCTGGTTCCTCGGAGAAGAACCTCCAACCAGAGAATGACTGGGAAACTCCCAGGACCCGACCAATCGATAGGAGATAGACAACAGCTTCACAACCTAGAACCAATCAATCAATGGGCAACAGATTAAAAGAGTAGAATTGATCAACGAATAGAGGATAGAACCCCTTCTGATCAGTAGAACATCTGTGTCAACATGTCTGTTTTAATATGATTCCCCTGGTACCTCTGCTTCTTTCATGCTGCTGATATCCTGCACATAATTATAATTCCTTCATTTTCAGAGCATCACAAATACCAAATGTTCACGCGGTGTTCGATTCCTCAGCCTTCTTCTCCACCTTTCATCTGGTTTTCCTTATCCGTCTGCTGCGCTCAACACTCTGGTTGCCACCTTGCAGGATCTAATTCCATCAGAGCTATAAACATGCCTTTGGCCCAGAAAGTGCCTCAGCTTTGCATTACAGCGTCCATCATTGCTGCCATGCCAAATACAGGTGCAGTGTTCATCAGCTCTTCGCATCAAAACAACTCATCTCAGTCTTGGGGGTTCCAAGACGATTCATGCAACTACTCCTGGGATACAGGGTTAAATGTTATTCTAGATCTCCTTTTACCACTAAATCTCTCTTCTCATTAGGGAACAGTGTTTGTGAAAACATTTTTCATGCATTTTCAAGATATGCAGCATTTTATTAGTTTTGTGAGATGCTCATCTAAACTGAAATATTGTTTCATTGTCTGTGTAGTACCATTAAGTACTGTATACTCTCATGTAGTAGTAGTTGTAGTGCAGTACTCTTACAGAGCTGCGTTGCGTCTCATGTTTGTCGATGGGACTGATGATGTAATCAGAGTTGCAAAAATCCTGCAGGAATATTTTGTTAAGTTGACGTTGCTCCTCCGTCTGTAGTGAGCTCTCCTAACAAACACACACAAACACACAACATTATACACACAGCAGTTCACAGTGACATCCGCTTCCTGTGGTCTTCTATTTGTGTCCCTGTGTTTTGTCCCTGCGAGCTGCCATAGACTTACAAAGTCAGAGAAGAGCCTCTGAGCAAGCAGGTGGAGGTGTTGAACTCTGCTTACAGCGATGGAGAACACACGCTGGCTGTCTGTGATTGGTTGACAGGATACTCCAAGGGAAAGCATTGACAGCAGGAGCACCACTGACCGGTAGAGAGAAAGATAGATAAGGGAGAGAGTGGTAATAAATACATACTGATCAACGGTACACATGTGACCTTAATGACTTAATGACCTCACAGTTAAAAATAAGGAAACATCTTCCAAACTATAAAGTCCTGAAGTCTTAAACAGAGGTTGGTTTTTATTTCAGATTTTAGGATGACCATAAATGTACACACACACAGTCTGACTGCGGTCAGATAAATACAGGGATCACTTTCAACAATGATATCAATGTCTTACCTCTGTCCATGGCCGGTCTGGAATTCGTTCTGGTTCTGGTTCTAGGTTTGGCTCAGCCTCAGGTTTGTTGCAGGTTCAGGTTCTGGTGAATCAGATCTGAGTTCAGTTGTTCTGTGTGTTCTCATGTTTTCAGTTGTATGGTTTTATAGCAGAAAACTTGATGATTAAATTCATCAACAGAAACATGAAACCAACAAACAACCAGAGTGTGTTAGTGAGTGTGTGTTGGCCTGTGTTTAACATTAACACCATTAATATTACTGATGATGAAACAGCCGTTGAATGCTGGCTCATTAGAAAAGTTTGTAGAAAATCTTCCTACAGTAATCAATAAAATTAATAAATGAAATGTTCAAACACCTTTCAGAAGGACTTAAAATACTGCTGTGTACTTCAATGTGTAATCATACAACATTAGTTGATTGTGTTTTGTATCAATGATCTAAACTTGTACTTTTACTATTCAGTGTAGTAGAGTAGAACGAAAAGGAACTGAGTAGTGTACACAGTAACCGGTAGTAGTAGTCGGAAACAGTGACATTCTGCCCTCATGAAGTACTTTTACTTTAATACTGAAATGGTCAGAACTCTAGGTTACACTGTAATCTTTGTTCTCTGATTGAAAAGACTATCTCTCATGTTTGATATGTATGGCGATTGGTCCACAGCTGACAGATGACGTGGATAATACACACCAGGTATGCACACAGTCTGTACAAAGCGCCGGAGTAGATCATCATTTCTGAGATGGACACTAGGTTCTGAGCGACCTCGAGGAGGGGAGATCTGTTGTGTCTCAGATCACGTACTTTCTACTTAACCTTGTCAGTTTGAGCCTATGAGTGCATTCGTGTTAACAAGTATGTTAAAATGGAGTATGCTATGAGACCCGGATGGCGAACTCAAAACAGGCCAAAAGTTGAGTGTGGTTCGATGGACACACTGCTAACTAACAAATCTTAATAAAATTAAAACCTCAGAACTCCATCAACATTCAGTCATGAGGAACGACCTGAACATTTAATGTTTTAGACGGACATGTTGTGAAACTGTCCGACCTTCTTCTAGAGAACAGATGTGATGTTTTCATCCTCATAGATTTGAATTTATTCACAGCTGTCACAGATCTGAGGTCAGATTAACAGTGACATCACACAGGAACCTGAATTTATTCAACGGTCCATGACAGCGATACGACCAGAGAGAACTCAGAGACAAACAAGAACAGGCTGATCTCATGAACAAATAAAATTTGATCTGGAAAGACAGAACCAGAACCAGTTAATGCTTGATGTGGTTTCCTTTACTGGGAAAAAGTACAGGACCATTACCTCCTGAGTATGGACACCATGAAGAGCTTTAACCCACATTCTACCTTCACTATATACAACAATTTTCAGACATATGGTCACAGATGTCCAGGGTTTCTACAGCAGCCTTCAGTCTGGCTGTCACTGCTTCAGTTCTATGGTTTGTGTACCTCCCCCTTAAAATACTGTCAAGTCATTGGCTGAATTAAAACATGATTTCAGTCTATGTGTTCATGAAAGTGATTGACAGACCCTCAACTTCCTATTTAAGCTGACTCATCGCACAACCTGCTGTTGTGGAGGATTAAGTACTCAGGAAAACTGCGAGAATATCCTGACCACGGCTCGAAAACTCACTTGAAGTATTTTTTTTATGTCTAAAAGTGTTCATCCACTGTCTGATTTTAGAAATGTTGTAGTTTAATTCAAACTCAAATGAGTAAATCGTCTGTGATGTGAAGCTCACAAGTCCACAATATGGACTCACAGGTTGCTCAGAAGCATGGTCAGTATGCTTTGCATTTAGCAGAGAGTACTGAAGCTAAGCTAGATACACTTGATTGGATAGACTGGATGTAGTTATCTTAATAGTAGACGGACTGTGAGAGCCATTTCTTTACCTCTGCTGCCCTTCTTTTGCTTCCTAACCCTAAATTATATTTTATGTGAGCTGCCCTGTTTGCTGCATGCTAACATTTTGGCCTACCCGATCACACATCTGGGCAATAAACAGTATAATTTGCTTCATTATACTACTAATAATAAAGTTCAACACAATGACATACTGCTGTATCAATATATCAGCACAGTTAAACTCAAAGATAAGTGTTTGTCACTCAGTCGCAGTTAGAAAAAAAAGAGCTGAGTTTGGGGAATAAACTCGTGGCTCTGCATGTTTTTTCTTTGTCATAGTGCGTTCGATTGTTATTTTTCTAAGCGAAAAGTGGCATCTCATATCCCTGTTGCTTGGGTGAATATGGTAAGGCGATGTGGTGGATCAGAAGCATCTTGATCTTATGGAGGGTATCTTTGTCCAAAGGCACTGGCTGGATAGGTTTTTCGTTTCCCATCGACTTCCCCATCGTTGTCCGACGCCAAACCATAGGTCCTATCGGTGAAATATCCGGACCGTGAGCATCCTCAGACCCAGCTGAACGCAATGATGTGCTTTTTGTGTGGATTAAGTGAAATTATGACAGAGTTATCACAGTTTACGTTTTTGATCATCTCAGAGTTTTGGCAGACTGTGAGACAAGATTTAATATGGACGCAGGTGGAGCCATTTGAGGTTGCTCTTGGTGTTTGGATCGTCATTAAGCCCAAACTGTAGGTGCTACATTTATGTAGGTACATTTAATCAAACCACGACAACTTTTCCAACCTTGTCAGTACTTTTCATGGCTGTAGAGTCAAAATTGTGGCCGAATGGGCGATTTTGGTAGTCCATTTCTGTTTTATTTTCTGTCCTGTCTTCACTTTAGCAGACCCCAGCTCTCACTCTAGGAATGGATGAAATCCTGAAACTTCATGAAGTTTGAGGAAATATTTAGTGAAAACTATGAATGATACTGAATTAGTTCAATGTTTTTTGAAAAGTTTGAACTTGTCTGAACGTCTGGAACTTTGAATTTTCTTTCTAGCTGACAGTATGAAGGATTTGTGAAGCTTTGAAAAGTATGAAGATTTTGAACTTTTTCCCATAGAAATTAATGGGGAATTTTTCTCCTAAAAGTGGGAATATCTTGGAATTTATGAAAGATATGAAAAATCTGAATAGATCCGCACCATTCCTGAATTTTCTGAATCTTTTGAATGACGTGAATACGTTGAAGTATGTGGAAGTAGTAAAGCTTTGAAATTTTTGACGGAAGAATAAGAATAATAAAAATAAAGAATTTTTTTTTGTAGAAGATCATATGGTTGTGAATGCTTTGCATTCACACCCAATAAACTGTTTTTTAATGAGACCCACTGTGACTGCTGTATATTTAGAGTGTGTGTGAAAAACATGTTGTTTTTGTATATTAGGAGACCTGTGTGTGTGAGACCTTTTCATTGACTCAGTTTAAATATTCACAGCCTCACAGCAGAAACACACTGATTCATGTTAATCTACCTCCATCATCTGGTCTCCATGATGACGAACAGCTCACCTGTTCAGGTGACGTGGCTTCCTGCAGGGCCTCACCTAACAACCAACCAGTCGCAGTTTTCATGTCTTTCTTTTATCATCCATGTCGATGACTCTGGACTCATGGAAACACGGATCAGAACAGGCCAACGGATGTGGACATTTTAGTCAATAATGTTTATGATCAAATCTTCGTTAAGTTCTTTGTGTTGTCTATGAGGCAGTACATGTCCTCAAGTTCATGATAACACCTACTCTATGTTCCAATACATCTATCAATCATAATAATCTATCATCACCTCTGACAGCGGCGAGTCATCAAGCATTCACACCAATGTAGAGTCACCACTTCTTCAGTATCACATGGAATCCAGAGCACATGGAGGGAACCCGCAAACAGAGAGAGGACATGCAACAGGCCCCAGCTTAGGATTCAAACCCAGAACCTTCTGGCTGTGGGATGGCAGTGCTGACCATGAGAACAACCAGTGTCTCCTCCAGTGAACAGTGTTTTTATATGTCATGATGTTTTTTACAGTAACATGTTGTTGGAGGGTCATTCCACCTCATTTACATGAGATGGTTGTTTTTTTAAATGTTATTCTTCATGCCTGTTGCTTCATTCTGGTTTCTTCAGTGTCAATGTAGGATCAGATGTTGTCCAGCAGAGGGCGACAGCTGCACACAGACTGAGTGAAACCACAGTGGAAGCAGAGTAGAAGAGACAAATGTTTTCTACTCACATTAGTCAACATGCTTCTGATCAAAACACACCAGAATAAAAAGATCCAACAGAAAAATCAGCTAATCAATCAGTACAGATCAATCAATACTGATACTATTGATAAACACATTGACCTGCAACCATACATCTGACCATCTCCTCTCAGTCATACCTAAAGTAATGCTGGTATTGTGCATGCTGAGGAGCACGCCCCTGTCTTCTGTCAGAGGCCTGCTGATGAACACATTCTGACAGTCTGGAAACTGTTTTCCGATTGGTAAGGTTTTAGTGATGATGGTGTTGGCCGAGGGACACGCCCTCTTTCAAATAGTTCAGAGTGAATTATTTTGATCTTTTACAAATGTATTATTATTATTATTATTAATATTATTATTAAAATAAAAATAATTATTCATCCAGTTCTGTTGTAAATGTTAAAGAAACTAAAGTCTACTGAGTGAGTCTGAAACAAGAACCTGTGTGTGTGTGTTCAGTGTGTGTGTGTCACAGCTGTTGCTCTTCTTGTCTTTCTCTTTGAACTTTGGCCATTTAGATCTGACAACAGCTGCCGACTTTAGCTGTGTCTCAACAGCCTTCTTTTAACTCCATCCTAAGATTCACTGTGCACCAGTGATGATTGGATTTTTACCATTATGAACTGCATAATGTAGCCACCTCTGCTGAGGAGTGAAGGTGAAGCATCTCAGTATCTTACAATTTATCTATATCCTTTATTTAAGCAGGTGAAATCCTCATTGAGATTTAAAAGAGTGACCTGGCCAAGACATCAGCATAGAAACTGTTACAACAGCAAGAAGACAGGACAATCAGACAACTGTCATACACTAGAAATGAATAAATACAATCAAATAAGATCAAGTACTACCGTCAGAGTTCAGGCCTCTGGTCTGGGACAGATTACTGCTGACAGATGAGTTACTAATAACCTGGATAAGTAGGTTTGTCTGTAAACACCTCGCCCTGTTCCATTAACACCTCCCACCACACCTGAGCACAAACCCTAACTAACTAACCCTAACCCATCCTCTATGGTTGCTACGTCTTGACCCTCACCTAATACGCAGTAACCAAACATTTTCATCCAAAGCCAGAAGAAAATCACAGACAGCTGAAAAAAACGATTCCAGATTTGATGAAGTTCTGCAGCACTGCTCATCAGTCTGACCAACTGTTACTGAGGTGGCTCTGCCGAGTCTACAGTAGCTGTCGCTAACAGAGAGACGAGATGAGTTTCTAAGGTATGGAGGAACGAGAGGCTGTCGTCAAACAATAGACTCTCTCAGGTTTTCATCCAGCAGGGCGTTGAAAGGAGGAGCGGCATGGAGGAGAACCTCACTCTGAAGCTCCACAGGAGGAGAGGGACCTGAGATGGGTTTGTCCGTCTCCATGTTGTCTCCGTACAGCTGACTGATCCGTTGACACAGCAGTCCTTCTTTCTCTGGTGGAGACGCTGCATCTGGCCTTCCCTCTGTCTTCTCTCTGTATTTGTAGGAAGCCAGTTTGACCGTCCGCTGCAGGAGGTGTTTCCTGTACGCTCTTTGGATCACCGTCGCCGCCACCTCCTCTTGTTTCCTCCGCAGAGTGCTGCTGATAGGCTCATATGACACCTGTAATAATAACAACTTCCTGTGATTGCAGTGTAGTTTGTGTAGTCCAAACAACTGTGACAACAAGCCAATAAATGAGCTTCGTCTAATCTGAGTCACCAAACACATTTCAACAGAGAAGTAGAGAGCACAAAGTTAAATCACCTCTTTTCTCATGATACTAAAGTACACTGAGATTAAATATGAATGAAAATAAATAGAATAGAATAGAACCTTTGAGGGGTTGTTGGCCATGAATTTCTCCTCCATGCTGGCTTTGAGAGCGTCCATCTCTCCTGAATCACCCAAAACCTGCACACATAATAAATATATATATAATATATTATATGATTATATATCATAATAAAATAAAATATAATATAATATAATATAATATAATATGTGATAAAATAACATAATATAATTAAAACACTGCCACACATGATTTCCGGGGAAACAGAAGGTACTGAGTGTCAAAGACGTTTTCCAAAAATACCAGTTTTCGAGAAACATAAGCACATATTCACTTGTATGTGGTATAATTTATATGAGGGTATCTTCTATCTACTGAGACGACGTGTGTTAATTAGAGACATGACAGTTCTACTGATTGACCTTCCTCTGCTTCACAGCAGCTATAATTCACCATCAGTTTGTGGAGGTGCTGCTGTGTTTTCGTGATGAACATTATAGAAATGTGGTTTGAATGTTGCTGACATCCATAGACCCTCCTCTTCCTCGTCCTTACTCTAATGAGATCGTACATGACACTCAGTGAAGGACATCGAAAAGAGAGTTGGACACAACCGTCACCTGCCTCCACATGTGTGGATTGTTTTTTCTGTGGGATTTTTTATATAACAAATATTTGATTTCAGTAAAAGGCTGCTCTTATACTGTTTTCATTTGCACACATCCCATGATGCTTCATATGTAGTATGTATTTATGTGGTCATTGTTCAGTCCAATTTATTTCTAATATTTGGTGAAAGAAGAGATACAACACTTCTACTAAAAATTGTTATTTTAATATTAATTAATATTAATATTAATTAATATTATTCTAATACCCCTCTGCTTCTGTCAGCCTCAAACTTTAGTAGACCTTTTTAAGAACCAGAATTATTGGTCCAGATGACTCAAGGTGAATTTTCAAAAGAGATTTGGAGAATTTCAAAAATCAGTGTTGGGGTCAAATTATTTCTTTCCACATTGCTCAAGAACGAATGGGAGTCTAAACTTCACAAAGCTGAGTTCGAGCTAAATATTTAAATGTCAACACTTAGCTGTTCGGTTGTATAGAAGAATCTTTAAATGATTCATTTAAGAAAGGATGTAAAAATGGAGAATATGACCCCATAGAGTCAAATGCTGACATCTACCATCCCTATGGTAACAGCAAAGCTGCCTGGACCCCTCAGTAACTTAACATGAGACCAGGTGATCTTACCTGTGCAGTGAGTGCAAGCAGGATATCCAGACAGTGGATCTTGTCTCCAGGAACCAGAGGTAAATCCATGTGGATCAGTTGGATGGTGTTTGGTTTGGAAATCCTCAGAGGATCCTTCAGAGTGTCGCAGAAATCTGACAGTTTACTGTAGAAGACATGGGAGATCAGGATCAATTAACCATCTGTATTAAGACTCAGCAAATATTTGTCTTCTAAAGCAGGTCACCTGTACTGTATAAACTGTGACGCATCGGGGTCAAACTTCTCCCAGGTTTCATAAAACATTTCGAAGTCATCCTCACACAGTGGGTCAGTGCTCTCCTCCGTGGCCACATTGAAGTTCTCCAGGATAATGGCAATGTACATGTTGACCACCACCAGGAAGGACATGATGATGTAGGTGCAGAAGAAGACAATACCTATGGCCGGGCTGCCACAGTTCCCTCTGACCATCGTTCCCGGGTTCTCTATGTCCGGGTCGCAGTCTGGAGGCGTGTTCATGATGGGACTCAGCAGGCCATCCCATCCAGCTGACGTAGTGATCATGAACAAACAGATCATGCTGTTCCCAAACGTCTCAAAGTTGAACATGTCGTCAATCGTGGCCTCCTTCTTCACGTAAGCAAAGTTAGACATGCCAAAAATTGAGAAGATGAACATGATGAGGAACAGGAGGAGGCCTATGTTGAAGAGGGCAGGAAGTGACATCATCAGGGCGAACAGCAGCGTTCGGATCCCCTTGGCTCCACGAATGAGGCGAAGGACGCGGCCGATACGAGCCAATCGGATCACACGGAAGAGCGTTGGCGAGACAAAATACTTTTCTATGATGTCAACGAGGAGAAGGCCTGAATGGGAAGGAAGAGATGAATGAGATGAATTTATCTGCCTAAAAGAAATGGTTGTAAATAAAACCCACACCAGATGAGACGATGACATCATCAGACACGACTCACCTATGATGGACAGGATGACGACCACAAAGTCAAAGATGTTCCAGCCGACAGAGAAGTAGTGCTGCCGGAGCGCGATGATCTTCAGGATGCACTCTGTGGTGAAGATGACGATGAAGACAAGGTTGACCCAGTACAGGATGAGTTCTTTCTCCACGCTCTGCTCGTCTGTCTCCACCATCATGGTCACCATGTTGAGGCAGATCAACACCATGATGAAGATGTCGAAAAACTGTTTGGTGACCAGGTCAAAGACCAGACCCTGGAACAGATTCTGGTGGGACAAATCAGAAGCATGTGACTGAAAGCTCACCAGAACCTTTCACACCTGCATCTCCTGTCATCAGACATGAAGTACTGAACTGACCTCTGGCCGTGGGACCGGTTTCTGAGGCTTCTTTGAGCCCAGTTTCTTCATGGCATTGTAATATTTCTTCTGCTCCTCTGTCATGAAAATATCTGTTCCTCCCAAGTAAAGAGAAAAACAATAGATGACTGAGAGAAACAATAATATTCATTGATTATTTATCAGGAACAAACTGAAATTTAAACAGTTCAACTGTGACGTGTGTGGGAGGAGAAACATATCTTTGCTTTCTGCTGGTTGAAGTTGTCGATGATGACTCCGATGAAGAGGTTGAGGGTGAAGAAGGAGCCAAAGATAATGAAGCAGACAAAGTAAAGATACATGTAGAGATTGGCTTCATACATCGGCTGAGACTCCACCTACACACACACACACATACACACACACGCAGTATTATCACCATGGTAACCAGAGGCACGCTGTGTCCCAAATCTCATACTTCCATACTCGAACTGCCCAGTCTGAGTACATCAGTGTGCTCACACTACTAGGTATGTCTAAATGCAGTATACTATGAGTACTAGGGGTGTAACGATACATTTTTACAACGATACAATACAATACGATTTCCATGGTTCCGATACGATTCAAGAACAATATTTGTCTCATCTACAGCGACACGATACGATACAATGATTTGAAATCGATACATGAACTTTTTTCTGCCAAAACTTCAACCAGTGTGACTGAAATAAATACCTGGATACTGGACAGTGCAGGTCAGGATTCCTCAAAGTTTTTCTTGTAAAGGAATCAGGGATAAATTAATTATGGATATAAACAAGTAAACAACCATTAATGGCAAATACATACACCTTTTATTGTGTAGTGCAATATTTAACAAAAAATAAAATAAACCAACTTCTATATCAGTTGAATGAACAGTGGTTTAACCCGCTGCTTCTGTTCTCATTTTCAATATAAGAGATAGAATAATAATATTTAACAACAAATAAAGTGCAACCAACATTTATTCAGGTTGAATGAACAGTAGTTTAACCTGCTACTTCTGCTCTCATTTTCAAAATGATCCATTTTCCTGGGATCCTGACAGCTCTGAGCTTAACCTTCTCTCTTCTTCCTCCTGATTTCCTCTTACTGGCATCTATGGATATAACAATGTGTGTACTGTTAAATTTCTGCCCTGTAACACTGCACACACAAATTGAGAGGAGAAAAGACAGATGAGAGCTGAGAGAGGACAGATGAGAAGAGAAAGGGCAGAGATGACAGATGAGAGGAGATGAGAGGAGATGTGACAGAAGGGAGGAGAGTTACTTCTGCTGCCTCGAGAACAAGTTTTGCGTAGACACATTCTCTGTCCTCTTTTTTCAGGTAGGGCAGTTCTTTAAACCACGGATCCAAGGCTGATGCTGTTTAAAGAACAAGAGTATTGCATTGCATTGTTAAATGAAGTTGACATGACATTGAAAGTGATGACCACCTTCTCATACACCAAATCATCAAATAGATGATTACTTTAGTATATTTTAAATTAATTTGGCACAGCAATAAGGTAAAGCCACAGTGAACTGAGAATTTCATTAAAACTGATAAAGGACTTTTGCATAAGACAATAAAGCCTTTGAGTAGTTAAATGTGTGGTATTTTACAAGTTAATTCAGTGTAATAACCTAAAATATTAACTAACATTGATTTTAATACAGAGTCAAAATGAATTACCTATGTTCAGAGCATCTTGGGTGCCTCTGTAACGTGAGGAGAGGTCATCGGCCATCACCTTCTTCAAAGTCCTCTTCGCATGGCTGAAGGTGTTTCAGCAGTTTAGCTTGAAGAGGAGCAATGACAGACAGTTGGCTGGTCTTCTTCGCACATCAAATTGGTTGCCCAACATTGGTTGGGGGCGGTTGTAGCTCAGTGGTAGAGCGGTCATCCACTTATCAGAAGGTTGGTGGTTTGATCCCCAGCCCCTGCAGCCTACATGTCGAAGTGTCCTTGCGCAAGATACTGAACCCCAAATTGCTCCCAATGGCTGTTCCATTGGTGTGTGCGTGTTTGCGTGAATGGTTACCGCTCCCAATGAGCAGGTGGCGCCTTGCATGGTACGAATGCCGCCACTGTATGAATGTTGGTGTGAATGGGTGAATACTGGCTTGTGTTGTTAAGCGCTTTGAGTGGTCAGTCAGAGTAGAAAGGCGCTATATAAGTACAGTCCATTTGCCATTTACCATTTTGACAGGACCCATCAAGTTAACAATGTCCTCCATGTTGGCGATCTCACTCTCACTCAGCGTTTTACATCCGTGGCCCCCTTTTGCAGATCTTTTGACATCAGAGCTGCCACTACAGCTGCCTGCTGTTTGAAATAACATTCAAGCATGTTATATGAACTATTCTCCCTGGTGATAACGTCTTGGATCAGTTTGTGTTGTAGTAAATCCAACAGGCTTTGTTTTACCTGTAGGATGCGACGTGCCATCAGGCTGCGGTGAAAATATCCTACAATTCTTCACACTCTTGCCAACAACCTGGAAGCATTGTTCACCCCCATACCCTTCTGTGATGCTAGGTTGAGCGTATGTGCAAAGCACATAATGTGTGGACTGAACTGGGCTTCTACACCTATCATGTTCCTGGCATTATCTGTGACGAGGGCAGGATTCTTGTCAGAGATTTTCCATTCTGTGCAGGCTTCACGCAGTAAGGCGCCGACATTTTTACCAGTATGTGCTTCGTTCAAAACTCTGGTTTGCGAAACAAAACTTTTCTTGGTCCATTCTGGGTCAATGTGATGAGAGGTTATTGTCACGTACCCCTGATTTGAGCATTATGTCCAGCCATCTGTCGTGATCGCCACTCTTTCAGCTTGGGAAAGCGACAGCTTCACATCATTCTTCACCTTTTTGTACAATGCAGGAATGCATTGTTCTGAGAAGTGTGGGCGGCTACGTACGTGGTACCGTGGCTCCAAGGTTTGAATCATATCACGGAACCCAGGATTTTCAACCACACTGTATGGTCGCACATCTTTCCAAATTAACCTGGCAATTGATGCCGTGGTGTCTTTAGCCTGAGGTGAGTTTTGGCCAAATTTCTTACCAAAAATGTTGCCGAGGCTTGGGGCTTTTGCAGAGCTGACTGGCGCCACTGTTGCTGCTGCGGGAACGCTGTTAGACTTATGAGAGTGTTCGGTGTTAGCGATGCCATGAAGTCTCAGTAGGTGTGTGGAAAGATTGGTCGTGTTGCAGTTGTATTTTATCTGGCTTTTGCATATTCTGCAAACAGCGAGTGATTTATCAAGGACATCTCCCTTTTTGCAAAAGCCAAAATGTTTCCACACACTGGATGCGGCTTGAAAATCTCTCGCTCGTCTGATTCTTCTCCGCCATCAGCCATGCTTCGTTTTGTTGTCGTCTGTTTGTCTGAGATTGGCACTGCTGATGCATGTTGATGTCATCATACGCAGATAGTGAAACGGAGTAACATTTAACATTTCTTTACTATTAAAAGTGCTAAAAACATTTTCATATAACGTTTGTCTTCCTTAAATACAAAGTGCAAATCCTTAGTATCAATACAATCGATTTTTGCATTTTAAATCGATTTTATATCGATATACGTCGCTCGTGAGGGACAACTTGCCGAGTACCTATCGATGTAGTTGGATCGTAGGAATATAAATCGATACCTCTATGTAGTAGATTAATCGTTACACCCCTAATGAGTACCCAATATACTATGAGTTCCCGGATAGGGTTGAGCCGTTACTTTTAGTCAAATTTTGTCTGTCATTTCCAGTACGTACATCGCGGCACTATCCGATTTGAAACAACACTGCACTGTTGAAATTCATACACTACGCAAGTGAGTATAATCACATGCAGTATACTGCATACTCACATGCAGTATACTGCATGTGAGTATTCTAACGAAAGTATGTGTTTTGGGACACAGCATCAGTTTTTAATTGGATTTGTGGAACCTAAAGCTACACATGACACTAAGAGTAGGTCTGACGTTTTACTAGTAATATCACTGGAATAAGTTTTACCACTAAATACCAATACTAACATCTAGAGTGTACCACTATCAGTACCAGTATCTGTAATGGTAGTAATAGTTCCATAATCATTATTGTTATTAGTACCAGCACCAGTATCACTTCCAGTGTCAGCACCAGAATCAGTTCCAGTATTAGTACCAGTATTCATACACTACATACCCGCAGTATTAGTACCAGTATTGATAACAGTATTACTGTGTGTACTGACGTCTCTGGAATCCACTGCTGCGTACATGATGTCCATCCAGCCTTTAAATGTGGCCTGAAAGAGACCAAACCATTAAAACCAGTTTATATTAAGTCCAGTTGTCTGCATAAAGAGGCACCAGCAGGTCAACAAACTGAAGCACAAAACCACCATGATACTAGCCACTGGTTTGTGGACTACTGTTGAAGTCTTATTTTTGACAACATGGCTGTCGCCATCTTATTTGAGCCAGAAGTGACCATATTTGGCCAAGAGGCTGGAGCTGGGGAGGATACGCACTGCTGCACCTCTACCCTGATTGGATCTGACTGAGACTTGTCAATCAAATACAGCCACACCCCTGTGTCTGGAGTAGGGGACCATAATATACTGAAGGAACGTCCTCCATTGTTGAGGTTTCACTGAGGTCATAAAAAGCTCACTCCCTCAAAAGATAATCAGACTGGAACCAGAGCTGCCCCCTGCTGGACAGGAGACAGAATGCACACTTTTAGACTTGGCAGTTTCAGCGATCAGAACACAAAACCATCCATTGTCACATTCACTCCATCTGTCCATCTATCTGTCTATCCATCTGTCCATCTATCCATCAATGTTGTGTGTCTAATTTCCTGGTGATGCTACCACAGGGTTAGGATTAGTGTGGAGCAACATAAACCCTGAAAATGTTTTGACTCTGTGGGAGTTAATTCAACCCTGGACTTTTTGCTGTGTAGTCAGGTTAGATGATGTAATTGATATTGTGGTTGTTGATGGTGTTGAGTTCTATGCTGTCATATGTTGAACTGAGTCACATGATGAGTGTTAACACTCACCACCTGCAGCAGCGACAGGTAACCCATCCCCACATTGTCATAGTTGACTTTGACGTTCCTCCAGCGGACCTCGGTGAAGTTCGACTCAATCAGAGCTAGACACTCCGTCCTGTTGTTGACTTCATCCGTGTCGAAGGTCTCCTGGGACGTCCCATTGAAACAGTAATAAAACTTTCCTGCAAAAAGGTTGACGCCCATGATGCTGAAGATGAGCCAGAAGATCAGACACACCAGCAGCACATTAAAGATGGACGGGATGGCTCCAACCAGGGCGTTGACCACCACCTGCACAGAGACAGGTACAGAAACAGACAGCAGACAGACAGGTTGCCTACTGATACACCTGTCTCTCTGCATTAATGTTTAACGTGCCTGTCTCACCCTCATGCCCTCGAAACGAGACAGGGCCCTCAGGGGTCGTAGAGCTCTCAGAGTCCTCAGAGACTTGATGGCTCCCAGTTCGGAATATCCCAGTATGTTGGCTGTCAGAGACACCAGAGACACCTGTAAGACACAGCACACCTGCTGGTGACATCACCTCACAGGTGTCCTGTGTGTTCAAAGTACTGTTGCTAAGGTTACGAGGTCCAGCCAGTGTGAGTGATCTTACATCAACGATGAGGAAGTCGAGCCAGCACCAGGCGTTGGTGAAATAAGACTTGAACCCGTAGGCGACCCACTTGAGAACCATCTCCACCACGAATACGTAGGTGAACACCTGGTCTGCATATTCAAGGACGGTCTTGATGAGTCGACGCTGCTCCAGGTAGATGTCCTCAAATGCCTGTGCACATACGGACTAACATTAGCATCTGGACATGTGTATTACATCACAGTATCTCAGCCTCAGGATTGGATGTAATGTGATATCACATGCAGACACTTTTAAAAAAAAAGCTTGAAATTTTTTTTCAAGCTTGTAGAAATGCCTGGCGAGGAAGGGATGATTACAGCAGAGAATAACAACAACATAAAGATATAAGTACTAATGACGTACCATTTGGGATGAAACGGGGAGCCATTAAACCATTTGGTCAAATGAAAAATCCGGCAGACATTTTTTAAAGGGACGTGATGTTCGCCATCAGTCATTTACGGTAACTGACGACAGGAGTGTCTGATTTCAGACAATACTGTCTACATTCACGCCCTACAAAAGTAAGTACTAAAGTAATTAAGCAATTTGAGACACACCATTAGTTAAAGACAATCTCACCTGTGGAATGTGTGGTGGCCATGTTAGTGGTAGAGAACGTCAGCCATGTTTGTAGTCCACTGTTAGCCATGTCAGCCATGTTAATAGCCATGTGGTCAGTTTGTCAGCATTATACTGTCGGCCATAACAGCTTAGGTTAGTCAAGTCTGAGCTGCTTAGTCACATGATGAGATCTAACAGGAGTCAGATTAATTTAAACATAAACTTTACAACATGCTTCACAGTAACGAGTAAAAACAAAACACCCTCAGCAGTGATCTGAGAGCTAAAAACCAATCAATCAATACTTTATAAGAATGTTTACCAGCGCTCCACTGCTCAGCAGGATCATGAAAATGATGAATGTCTCAAAGTAGTTGTGTTCTACGATGGAGAAACAGGTTCTCCTGAAGTTAGACCAGACCCTCCCTCTGCCCTGGGATGTGTCTATGTCCAGAAACACACAGCGTTGGTAACACCCTGAAATATAAACACAAGAGCAGATGATACAATACGATGTGTACCAGACTGAAGTACAATGTGTACCAGACTGAAGTATTTACTCTTGCAGCTGAAATGGACCAACTCTGTCCTGCTAATGGTGATATGCTAACAGTCAATGTGAATGTTTGTGTAGCAGCTATCAGTTTCTCCAACAGTAAAACATTCATCAGTCATAGAATACAGTCTACAAACTAACTGATCAGCTGCTGGTGCCACACAGTGACTCATCAAAGCTTTTGTATTGATCATTGACTAGACCTCCACATGTCTCAGGCTATATTTTCATCAATACCATTGAAAGTTGAGTTCCTTTACTAACTGTGAAAGTTTAACAAGAATATAATAAATGAGATATGGAGATGTCGTTCAATACCATCATCAACACCTATTTCTTTATTTCAAAGTCAAAATGAGAACTTCACCGACGATTCCCGCCTAATGAGGCCCCATTGACACGGCAATAATGTTTCTTTGCGTTCACATGACAACACTTTTGAAAAATTCACCATCGACACGGATCTGCAAAAACAGCTGAAAACGCTGTAGTATGTATACCAGGGCAGTAGATGGTGGTGTACCCTTTCAAAATCAACACCACAGAGATCACATAGGTGGTTCAGCAAATCTACATTGGAGGAGCCTTACTCAACAGTCTGCAGCACAAACAGAACCAGACAGTCCTATGTTGTTTGTTTCTTGTTCTGTCTGAGTACGTGAATAAGGATGGAACTGCATTAGGCATGCAAGAAGCGGGGCTGTGACGTTATCATTGTCAGAGGACTTGCGTTTTGCCCGTTTACACTGCAACATTATGGTGGCGTTTTAAAAAAAATAACAGGCTGGAGGCGGTTTTCAAAAGATTGCATTTTCAGGTTCCCAAAATGCAACAACAGTTTAGAGTTTTAGGGTAAAAGGGTTGTCGTGTGGACAGCCCCTCAGAACATTTCTCACAGCCTTCAGCCATGAGATGTTCGAACGGTTATTGAAGAGTCAGCGTTTGTTCTGGAGGTGATATTCACCTTTGGTTGGTCATCAGTGCAGATTCCAGGGTTTCATATGTGGCAGCAGACGTTCTCACAAGACGATTGTAAGAGAGTTTCAACAACTTGAGATGTCCAAAACGGACGCCAAATGAATGATATTGTCCTGTGTGTGTGTGTGTGTGTGTGTGTGTGTGTGTGTGTGTTTGTACTGTCACTCCAGCAGTCCTCGGGTGTGTTTGCATCATGGTCTTCATCATCTTCATCCTCCTGAACCTCAGAAAGTTTCTGCACGGTGCTGCAGACCGACGACTCATTACACTGAGCACAGAAAAACCTTTCAGCCTGAAGCCTCCAACAATTCATGAACCATCAGACCACAACTGCACCCACTACCAAGTCATAGCATAGAAGAGTGTTTACCTGGGACTGACTTTCTTCCTCCTCTTCTTTATCATCATCGTCGTCGTTTTCAGAGGTCTCAAAGTCAGACTCAGCCTTTGCTATGGGGACCCTCAGGAAGGTAATGTTGTGATAGCTGCTGGTCAGGTTGTCATGGTTACTGTTGTGGGGATTAACCTCTGACACAGCCTGACCTGAGGTCACAAAGGTCAAAGCCAAAAACTCCTTCGTCATCCTGTTGTCTTCCTCACTGTTGACCACTAATAATGAAGTCATTAAATAACATGAAATAAATGGGAAAAAAACCCCAGCAGTCTTAATGAATGTTTCATTTAAATAATAAAGTAATGTATTGAAAGAAAGGTTTTACCGGTGTGGTCTGGTCTGTGGTTGGTCTTTCCCATTAACATCCAGATATGTTCTACAATCCAGGTCTTTGTCCAAGACACAGCCCTGTTGATTCGATTAATAGCGATCTGCAGGTTGTTTTCTCCTTCCTCCTCTGGAGCCGCAAGATTATTACCACTGAATGAGCTCAACAACAAGGCCAGGAATAGATTCAGGACCTGAAGCAACACCAGGAACAGAATTAGCACCTATACCAGGCCAGGAACTGATTCAGGAACTGACATGAGGCCAGGAACTGATTTCTGATCAAATCAATAAAGGATTTGGACTTGTGCCCTGACTGGTTTAAATATTTTAGACCTTGCTTGCTCTCTGTTCCCAGTCTAAAATTATATTTATAGGCTAAATGAAACCAGAAACCCCAACCACTGACCCTAGACCTGGAATTTCTTGGATCTGCAACTGGCCTGCTGGATTCTGGAGGATCAGTGACATAATGAACCAGGGTCAGATCAGAGAGTAACTCACCACCAGGTTTCCAATGACCAGAACCATCATGAAGATGATCAGGCACATGGTCTGACCTGAGACCTCCATGCAGTCCCACATGGTCTCGATCCACTCTCCACACAGGACCCTGAAGATAATGAGGAAGGCATGGAAGAAGTCGTTCATGTGCCAGCGAGGAAGCTCGCAGTCGTCTGTGATGCGACAGACACAGTCCTTGTAGTTCTTTCCAAACAGCTGCATGCCAACAACGGCGAAGATGAAGACAATGATAGCCAGAACTAGAGTCAGGTTCCCCAGAGCCCCCACAGAGTTCCCAATGATCTTTATCAACATGCTGAGGGTCGGCCATGATTTGGCCAGCTTAAACACTCGCATCTAGACAGGAAAAAGGTGAGGAGACAAGAAGAGAGACAAGTGGGGAGACAGGAAACAGGACTTTGACTGTTTGGTAAAAAGTGATGATGATGATGATGATGATGATGATGTGGCACTGACCAATCGGAAAGAGCGCAGCACAGACAGGCCCTGAACGTTAGCCAATCCCAGCTCCACCAGACTCATGGTGACGATGATGCTGTCAAAGATGTTCCAGCCCACCTGTAACCATGGAAACAGGACACAGACACCTCTTACTATAACAGCTGTCTCTCATCACAATGACTGTCAGCTGTTACCATGGCAACAAACTTGTAAAAAACAAAATGGTAGTCTCTGACCTGGAAGTATAAGTATGGGTCCATGGCCAGAATTTTGAGGATCATCTCAGCTGTGAAGATACCTGTGAAGACCTAAAGGTGGTCAGAGGATGGAGGTCAGATATCAGGTCACAGGTCAGTGGATAGAGGTCAAAGGATAGAGGTCAGAGGTCACAGGCCAAAGGACGGAAGTTGAAGGTCAGTGCACAAACGTCATTCTGACTATCTTTTCATCATCACTTGAGTTTGAACTGACTCTCTGACTGTTCTTCATCACTTCAGCACAAACTGATTCCAAATCTTCTTCATCACGTTGGTACAAACTGACTCTTTGTCACTCACCAGATTTCCGACACTCAGAAGCTCCTCAAAGTCCTCCGTCATTGGATAATGCTCCATGGCCATGAAGACAGTGTTGAGGACGATGCAGATGGTGATGCCGAGGTCCACAAATGGGTCCATGACGATAGTGTAGAGACACTGTTTGAGCCACCTCCAGCAGCCACAACAGTTCCACTTCAGGAAGATGTTAGCAAAGGTGTACCAACATGGAGGACACGGTCGCTGGTCATCCTTGAAGTCTGAGACATACAGCAGGTTGATGACATCATGACATCGAAGTTACCGTCCTCTTTTCTTCTGCTGTGTATTATCAGCTCACTGTCAAATGTAAATGTTGTTGCTAATATGATTAATATATTGCTACCATGCTCACATGAACATGACCTGAGTGTGAACCAACATGACACCAGAAGCAATTAAAACCATCAGGGAAGAAATTTCATCAAATTCTGATGTCAGGTACAGGTAGCTACTGATGTTACCTTTACATACCTATGTTTAGTCTATATTTCTTTACATTTAGTCACCATTAACAATGTGCTGAATTAGTGGTTAGCAGCAGCTGTTAGCAGTGTAGCCACAGACCGTTACTGATCACTGTGATCCTGAAAAAACCTTAAAACTATGATGATTCTCAGGCTGAAGCGTCTTTGTTCTCTGATTTTTAAGTGAATTTTTGTATGTTTAATGTGGATGACATCAGATATAATTATGTCATCTGGAAGTAGACATGACACTGAATCTTCTTAAAATGTGTTTCATGTATGTATGCACTCTCCAACGCCACCGTGAGAAGGATTTATGCTGCGTTCACACCAAACACGACATGAATTTTCGCGTTGCTCTACTCGCGTGAATGTCAACAAGGCATCATTCGACTCTCGAGTGACATGCCCTTCTCTTTTGGAAAAGATACCAGATAAGTTGGAAAACCAAACATCGTTGTGTCTAGGTTGTCAACACTATCCGGAGGCACAAACAGCTCTGGGTGACCACATAGTCATTAACGTCCTACTGATGTCCAGACGTGTGGACAATCTCAACACTGATAGGCTTTCCTGTCACAGCATCAAGTTGAGTTGAAAATTTTCAACTTGACGAATCTCGCTTCATTCGCATCTACTCGTGACTTTCCATTGACTTTGTATGTAATCGCGCCGTGTTCATTGTGAAAGCAGCATTAGTCTTCGTCTATTGGAGAGCATCTGTCCTGAAAGGTGAGTTTAATCACTGAGGAGCTCAGTGAATATTTGATTCTTCCTCTAAACTTGAGCCTGTCTGATGACACTTTAGTTAGCAGAGGTCAGAGTTCATTTCCTTGGTCTCAGTTCTGTGTTTCAGAACCTGAACACAGAACTCCGAGAATATCATCCGTTGGTCATTTTACAGACGATTCAGCCAATCACAGGGCAGACAAGCACTTCCCTCTGGCCTAAAAGCCCTAACACCAACTGACTTCAACTTTGCCTTTCAACCGATTAGTCAGCATCTGTTTTTTAATTATTATTATTATATCCTTTATTTTACCAGGTAAAATCCTCATTGAGATTAAAAATCTCTTTTCCAAGAGTGACCTCGCCAAGAGAGAGCAGTGCAGAAACTGCTACAATTAAATAGACATAATACAATACATACAGTACATATATGTACAACTTTCATACACTAACATGAGAGAATTCAAAGAATCTAAAATGAGTCAATAGACTCACATAAAACAATATAAAATGTCCATATTAAACAAACCACATTTAAACATCAGAAGACCTTTGAAGTCAACCCACTTGCTTCACTCATACCATCACATCCAAGCACGTGTTTACAAACCTCCTCCCACTCTGCTCTCACTCCACTGATGCTGAAGGAACTCTCACCCTACGTGATGTCATATACGGTTATGGAGATACACGCATTGTCTTTTAGCCTCCATTCTTCCTCTTGCAGCTGATTTATGCTGTCTGTTTAAGCTAGTTTGAATAAATCAAAGCGAAATGACTCAAAATCCTCATGATAATCTAAAGACATGTAGCTTTTATTAGGACACAATAAGAACAGGGAAAGTTTAAAACACATGGGTGCAGATGAATATTCAGAGTGAACCTTCTGCAGGTTTTAAATATTGACAATGAATCCTCCATGCACTGCAACGTCAATCAGGGAGCTCCTCAGGGGTCTGAGCTTAGACGAATATTGTTCACCCTATATATGCTCCCTTTAGGTAATATTATTAGGAAACACACCATAAATTGTGTGTGTGTGTGTGTGTGTGTGTGTTACCGTAGATGGCAGTGTGCTCTTGGTTGTGGCTCTTTATTTGTCTTGATGAATTCTTCTCCTGTGCTGCTGAATCTTGTTTCTCTGAGACTGCCACCCTGCTGGCAGCCTGATGTAAAGCAACAACAATTAGACTGAGCATTTAGCTGAGTGTTTGTTTGTTGTGTCATTCATCCACAGACCTCCTCCTCTCTCTTCTTCAGCACCTCCAGGATCTGAGCATACTCCTCCTCCTTCTGTTTGGCCTCAGCAATGGTGGCCTCATTCTGCTCCGCGTATGCCATGGCAACCACGGCCAGGATGAGGTTAATGAGGTAAAATGAACCGAGGAAGATGATGACCACGAAGAAGATCATGTAGGTTTTACCTGCTGCCCGCAGTGTCTGCAAACAGGTGAGACACAGACAGGCGAGACACAGACAGGTGAGACACAGACAGGTTGAGAGACAGATAGGAGATAGATCAATATGTTGTCATTAGAGCATCTTGTATAGATAAATATTCCAGGTGTTTTCATGCATTTTGGATTCAAGTGTTTTTTTCTTTTCATTTCTTTGAGAACACATCAAACTGAAGAACCTGATTTTAGCATGTCTGTTAATCTGTTCATATTCTTTCATCTGATTGGCTCTCTGCGCAGTCAATCACGTTATTGTATATGTTGGTTATTCACCAGCTGGAAGAGGTTTTCCCAGAAGTCCTGGGTCATCAGTCTGAACAGAGCCAGGAACGCCCAACCAAAAGAGTCATAGCTGGTGTAGCCATAGTTAGGGTTTCTCCCAGCCTTCAGACAGACGTAACCCTCTGGACAGACCCTAAACACATCATCATCTTCATCATCTTCATGACCATTATTATTATTTATGACATCATTATTATGTATCAGGGACAATCAGGTGAACGTAGGCTTACCCGGCATCTGAGCTGTTACCACACAGGAGAGCATCAAGTTGACCTGGCAGGTAGTAGTAGTTCTCTACCAGAGAGACAAACAGTCAGACAGACAGTCAGACAGACAGACAGTCAGACAGAGATGTTACAGTCGTCATTTTCACATCCAACATCCACATTGTTTCAGTACCAGATGTTGTTGCTTCCATGTTAGTGTTGGTGTTAAAATAAGGTGTGGTCAGCAGCATTGCTATCTTGAGGCAGCAGAAAGTGATTTGAATCATTGACCAACAAAAACCTCTAAAGTCAATGCTGCAGTATTTTTACTGCTATTTAAAGGACGCATCAGATGAAACTACATAGGAGGCTTCACACCACAGTACACTCTGCTGGTTACACACTAGTGATGATGTACACTCTGCTGGTTACACACTAGTGATGATGTACACTCTGCTGGTTACACACTAGTGATGCACGTACACTGTGCTGGTTACACACTAGTGATGCACGGATCGGCTCTGACATCATCACATTTTCATCCACCTGAACCAATGACTTTCTCTGATTTAGAGACTCCACCCTCATGGACATTTGACGTCACCTCTAGCGGTGCCTCTGTTCTAATCCAAACTATTTCACTGTATGAACCTGGACTGTTTCACTGTATGAGCCTGGACTGTTTCACTGTATGAGCCTGGACTGTTTCACTGTATGAGCCTGGACTGTTTCACTGTATGAACCTGGACTGTTTCACTGTATGAACCTGGACTGTGTGGGACCTTTAGGATGTGTAGAAGAACACAGAACATTCATTAACATTAGATCCTGTCGGCGTGTCGGAGATTTAAATCATTAATGAAGTTAAGCTGCTGTACATCGTGGCTAAATGTCAGACGGCGGAGACACACTTCTGGTTTCTGCTGCAGGTGATGTCATCAATATTTTCCTCATTAATTATGGATTATTTCATCACCTGTATCCCATCAGCTGTTAATCAGAATGATCATTTTTCTGATGGATCTGCAGACTGTGATCGGCTGAATCACTAGACCTGTTACACACACAGGGAGGAGCAGCAGCCCTCCTACTCCTCCTCCTCAGTTAAATATGGCTGACTTTGCTCATATGCAGTCAGATGGAGTTGTTTATGGGACCGAGGGTTGGGAGATGGTGGAGGCAGAGGGTCCACCAGGACTACATACCTGTCCCTCAGTGAAGACCAGTGATGCTGGTTAAATGAAGTTAGTCAGTGAGTCTAAGCCTTTGCACACCTTGGGTCATAGTCTATTCCTCATCTCATTCTGTTATTCACACCTCTCACACATGCTCAGTCTTAACTTCTTGCTATCATGGTCTTGGGTCATCAATTGAGTTATCACCTGTTCTTGTCATCCAGTCACCTCTATCTACAACAATGCACCATTATTTGTAGCCTTTCACCTGGCTGCTGTCTTTTTATGTATGACTCTCTCCGTTCCTCTAGTTCTGTCATGCTGCTGTTTTGTGGCATATTCTTGCTCCATTATTCTTCTGTCATTTATGAACATCACGAAGACCAAAAGTTCACTTTTCCCTTTTTCAGTGTCTCATTGTAGTCTACCATTCTCCGCCTTCTTCTCCTCCACGCCTTCTCCTGCCCTGACTAAGTTCATCGACTTTTCCAGGTAACTCTGCTGCGCTCAATCTAGTCAGCACCATGCAGCCTCCAATTAAATCCATCCGAGCTATAAACATGTGCCTTGAGTCCAAGAAAGTGCTTCAAACTTGCATTTGAGCATGCATCATCTCTGCCATGTCACGCTTCGTTGCAGCTGAGCATCTGAGCTCAGCGTTTGTGTGATCATGCTCATACGCTGAAGTTACTCAGCACTCGTATCAGTTTTATGAGTCGCTTAGCTTTAAACTGAAACACTTTCAGTTTCACTTTCAGCGTCTTCCATATATCGTTACCGTAAGTTCTAATAGTAGTCTGGATTTTCTTTACTGCAACTGAATGGATAGAATGTTACCATAAACTCTATAATATCGGAGCAGGACTTGATTCAAATGCACTTCAAGGTTTCAAGGAATTATTTTAAATGAGCACATATTGAATATTTAATTTAGCAGCAAGTAATTTGCTTACAAGGTTTTATTATGCGTACCACATTTTATCGCATCTGTCTCTTAATGTTTTCAGCCTCCACTAATCGCTTCACTGTCACTGCATCTGCCAAATTATATGACTGTTGTCCCATTTTGCTAATTGCAACAGGCTTTTTGCTTTTGCCATCATTCACACTTGATAATTGCAGTCAGTACTCACGGTCCTCAGAACCCTTTCACCCCAACTCACTACACTTATGCCTCCTATGAGCGTCCACTCAGCAAGCTTGAAGATCTCTAAAGCTTAACAGCTTATGGAAATCAATTGCATATTACTGGGGGTTAGTGGTCGGTGTCCTGTCACCTGTTTTCAATGTACTCCCTAATTACTATTCTGATCTCAATACCGATCTCTTTGGCAAATATATTCATTGCTTGTTTTCTGATTTAAGAGGAATTGAAATGTTAAAAGGGTAGTTAAGAAAAAAAATCCTAACTAATCATTCTAATAACATTATTCCTGCTCACTAGCCCTGCTGGTTATTAACAGGTTAATTTATAGATTGCGACTGACCATTAGCAATTGTTGCTAAGCCTTTGAACGATCGACAGGGTATTGGTAGTTTCTATATTAAAAGGTCGTAATCAAGTTGGGTAAAACAGGATTGTAAGTTTTCGCCTAAATCTAAACTTCTAAACAAAAACAGTCAATCACACAACGTCACATTCTGTCACTGTTAGCAGTGACCTGAAGCATAATTTTACGATCTATAGAGACCTCATCAAACATTTATACCTCTGACTGACGGTCAGCTGCTAAGGAATATGGGTACTGTCATCTATTACGATGCTGTAAAAAATCAT
Organism: Chaunax sp. Z400; assembly: GCA_037577475.1. Lineage (NCBI taxonomy): Eukaryota > Metazoa > Chordata > Actinopteri > Lophiiformes > Chaunacidae > Chaunax > Chaunax sp. Z400. The sequence continues at coordinate 28,828,255 of CM075197.1, forward strand.
CATCATCATACCTGGGTTAGTGATGTGCTCGTAGAAATCAAAGTCACTATTTCTTGTATTGTTTGCATTGATGTCTTCGCCATGGTAACCAATGTCAAGGTGGACATCAGATGTGTCGTTGTCAAGCAACAGTGGTGGCATCAGGACACATTTTTGCCGCAAGTTTCCCATGAAAAGCTGCAGACCAATCAGAGCAAAGACACTGAGGCAAAACACCGTCAGGATCATGACATCAGCCAGCTTCTTCACTGATTGGATAAGAGCTCCAACAATTGTCTTCAGACCTGACCAATTGGAACAAAAAATAGTCATCAGCTTAGAAACAAAAAGCAATTAAGGCAATCAATTAATGTTTGATAGAAGCTTGGATGCCATTTTTAGGTGGATTTAAGGGCCACCTAAAAATGGAACACACACACACACACACACTGACCAGGAATGACAGTGATGGTTTTCAGAGCTCGAAGAACTCTGAATGTCCTCAACACCGAAACATTTCCCAAATCTACAAACTCTGTCAGGTAACTGGAACACAGAAACACCATCATCATCATCAACATCATCATCATCATGAAGCAAGGTTAATCCATTACCACTAATTCTGCCATCTGATTAGAGTTTTATTGAATGGTGGGACATGTAAAGGTCCAGTCCTCCACTGATAATGTCAGTAATTCATGAAGATAATGAAGTAGACGTGAAATAATGTATTATTGCATAATAACACAGAAGAGTCCTACGCCATGCTGATGACCATGAAATCCAGCCAGTTCCAGGGGTCTCTGAGGAAGGTGAAGCCTCCAATACAGAATCCTCTGGACAGAACCTTGATGGTTGCTTCAAACGTGTAGATGAATGTAAACACATATCTGTTCAATGACAGAAAAATACTTCAAACGTGTAGATGATCAAAATTTGCCCAGCATTTACAACTTTGAGGAGCTGAGATACGTTAAAAGATGAAGGTCAAAGAGTACCTGTACTATATAATATATAATATACAATATATAGTGGTGTATATAAGATATAGAACAGGAGACAGCCATTGACCATCCAGCATCAAGTCTGTCAACTATATCCCTTCTGGTTGGAAACACTCCACATTACATACAAATTTCCCTTCCTTCATGGTCAACTCTCTTTTCACCTGCATACTCAGAAAACAATGACCGTAAGACAGCTCTCTGTACAATGAAACCAACCTCACACCCAATCAGATATGTGCCCTGCCTGACCTCTGCTTACCCACCACATATTTCAAGTACAATGAGGGTTTCCCAGTGTCTCCCATCTTGGCTACAGGTTGAAAACAGAGCACTGAGCTCCTTCAAGTGTACGTGTGTGTGTATGTGTGTGTGTTGACTCACTCCACAGTCTTGCTCCATGCTGGAGGATCACTCATCGTCATGAAGGCACAGTTGGTCAGAATTGTAACCATGATGAACAAACTGAATAAAGTTTTGGTTTTAAGAAACAAAAAACGTCATCTGCAGAAAGTTCATTAATAACATTTCACTCAAAGTTAAAATCCAACTTCTCTCCTCATTGAACAATCAAGGCGGAGTACACCATGACATCATCAAGGATATGAATGAATGAGGATCTTGATGGCAATGGTCCTCAGAGGGTTGAATGGACTCAGCAGGTAGCAGGCTGGTTCAGTGTTAAACCTGTAAATGATGTTTCCTTTACTGAGCACGATGAACGTCTGCAGAGAAACAGACATGTGAGAGACAGATAGGTGAGAGAAAGACAGGTGTGAGACAGACAGGTCAGAGACATAGACAGGTTAGACATACAGGTGAGACAGACTGGTGTGAGACAGACAGGTGTGAGACAGACAGGTCAGACATAGACCGGTATGAGACAGACCGGTGTGAGACAGACAGGTGTGAGACAGACAGGTGTGAGACAGAGGCAGGTCAGAGACAAACAGGTTAGACATAGACAGGTGTGAGACAGACAGGTTAGAGACAGTTCATTCATCACTGTAATGTATTGATGACATCATTTTAAATAACTGGAACTGATCTGACATCAGAACATTATTGATTTGAGACAGATCAGTTCTCACTCCACAGAGAGAAGATATTCGATCCAGGCAGACCTTCTGTGATTGGTAGAAGGGATCCAGCTCTTCCAATGGGATGTTGAGAAGCTCATGGGGCGGGTCTCCATAAATGAATGGGAGTGGCTTCCCGGCCTCCAGGTCACTGGCTGGTTTAGGAAGACTTTCCTCAGCTATCTGTCAATCAGAGAGAGAGACATCATAGTCTTTTTCTTTGTGTTGCCCCATTAATCACTTGTTATTGACAGCTGATAACTAACATCAGTGATTCTACCTCTATATTTCTCTCCTTCCTCCTCCGCCGCTCCCTCTCCTCGACCTCATGTCGCCGGTGGATCTCCTCCAGCGATGCTGGTGTGAAGCGTCTGAACATATCTGAACCAACAGGGGGCAGCAGAGGTGCCATCTTCACATCATGCAGCGATGCCCAGATCCCACCGTCACCTGGCAACCACCTCCTGTAGGGAGCTGTGATTGACAGGATGTGAACATTGTTATTGATCATAGCTGTGATTGACAGACTGTTATTAACGCTTGCATTTCTTTATACAGGAAAATACATGTATCATTAGCACACATAAAATATCCCCTTCCTACAACTGTTATAATAATAGTATATAGAAATTTGTTTCATTTCCACAGAATTAATTACCTTAAGCATTGTCAGTCCTGAGCATAATAATCAAATATCCATTTATTTTCAGGATTTTAACCCTTCAAATAGCAGATTATTTACATAATGTCCCTGTTTATCATTAAAAAAAATGTAACCAAGCACATCCCTAAAAAGACACACACACACACACCCACACCCACACACACCCACACACCCACACACCCACACACACACACACACACACACACACACACCCACACCCACACACACCCACACACCCACACACACACACACACACACACACACACACACACACACACACACACACACACACACACACACACACACACACACACACACACACACACACACAGGTCTCTGGTGTCTTTAGCGATGCCAGGGTTCACTCCACCCTGCGTTGCCTTGGTAGCAGCAGCTGTTTGGAGGCATCAGTCAGTTTGACCCTCCGGTGTAGCGTTACATTCACTACGATGACCCAGCTCATTCCAACACACAAACACACACACACTCCATTCCTGTCATGGTTTTCTTTCAGCCCCTCCTCACCTCACTCTGATCAAGCACTGACCTCCTCGTCTTTGTGTTTGGACACAAGCAGGGACAACGGAAACAATGTCCACAGTCCTGTCTGTCAATCAGAAACCTTCATCTCTCTCCAGAGAGGACTGACGATGACTCTCAGTCAATCCAAACTCTATTAGAAAGCACTGCCAGAGAGCAGAGTGTGATGATAGAACACAGACTATACTTAACCGATCTATAGCTCATGGTCTAAAGTTCATTCAGGGCATGTCCAACTTCCTTAAATGGTGCACAGTACGGGCTTAGAGTAAGGCTCAAGACACAAAAGGGTTCTATTTGGCCACAATTATGCATAGGTGTGTTTTGGGCATAACATGATTTAAACAAATCAGAGTCATCTCCAATTCCCTATAAAAGGGGTTAGGGTTAGGTTGGAATCGTGACGTGAATGGCTTCAATGACAATGATTTTATGAAAAATTTCAGGATGTCAAGCGCTACTTTTAATTACATATGTCAGTGCCTCTCCACAACCCTCTCATGGCAAGACACTCGGCTCCATCGACCAATCTCCCCGAAAAAGCATGTAGCAGTTGGATTGTATTGGCTGGCAACAGGTGGGTGTTACCGCACGTTGGCTAACTTGTTTGGCATTGCTAAGTCATCTGTTTGCTTGGTTGTCAAAGAGTTTTGCAAGGCTGTGCACCATGTCCTTATCCCCATTCATATCAAATTGCCCAAAGGAGATGAACTTCAGGAGGTCATACATGGCTTCCAAACGAGGTGGGGTTTCCCTCAGTGTGCTGGTGCGATTGATGGGAGTCATATTCCTGTCATTGCTCCTGAGGAAAATCACACAGATAACTTCAATCGCAAAGGACGGCATTCGGTCCTTCTGCAGGGAGGCTCAAGGTGATACTGCAAAACTGCAATGTTTTCAATTGTAGTATTGGAAACATTGCAGTTATTCTGTATGAGTTGGTACAGTATTACATGTAGATATTACTGTTTTACCCTCCACTGAAAATTTCACCTTCAAAGGTACTTTTCATTTCTATTTTGTTTTATTTGTATTTTTATTTGTCCCTTCAAGCACCAACAGGAGTTGCACTCCTAATTTTGTTGTGCAATGACTTACTATTCCACTCAAATCTGGCATCAACGTGCAATATTGCTTTAGAGATTAGATCAGTTATTTTTATTTTCATAAATGTATGGAAAAAAGTTGCATGCTAAACTGATGTGTCCTCTCAACAGTTTCACCAACATCTACACTGGATGGCCTGGAAGTGTACATGACGCCAGGGTTCTTAAGAATTCCAACATCTATGCAATGGCAGAGAGAGGAGAGCTTTTTCCACTGGTAAGTTTTGTTTCTGACAACCACACTTCACCTGTGATAAGAGCACAAATGTTTGATTACTGCAATTTTGTACATACTATATGGTGTGGGTAGAAATACATTGACTTGATATTATACTACCTCTGGTAAATATATTATCTTATTTTCTATCACCTAAGGACACTGTAGAGATCAACAGTGTCCAAGTACCTATCATGCTGCTTGGTGACCCGGCATATCCCCTGAGAAGCTGGCTGCTTAAGGGGTACACAGACACTGGAAAGCTGACAAATGCACAGAGGTACTTCACTGAGGGACACAGCAGGGCAATGATGACTTTTGAGTGTGGGTTTGGTCGACTGAATGGTCGGTGGAGATGCCTAGCAAAACACCTGGATGTGGACATTTCCATTGTCCCCCCAATTATAAGCGCTTGCTGCACCCTACACAACATCTGCGAAAAGAATGGTGAAGCCTATGAGGAACCTGACCAAGCTCCTCTTCAGGATGACAGAGGGGCAGAAGGAGGGTCACAAGAACTTGTGCCAGCAACTGTGCCAATGAGAGTCAGAGAGGCTCTGAGAGAACTTTTTTATAGCCAAATTTGAGTCACTAAAAACTGATTATTCTTTGACTGTAATGTTTTTTGTATTAAATAAAATAACAGATGCCTTTCAGTTCCATGTCACAGCAGCTTTAATTGTTGGAAAACAAAAAAAAATGTTTCAATATAACTGACAATCCTGGGGGAAAAAACTTCACAAAGATAAATACAGTGAACTGATAGAAAAATACTATAGTTTTCCATTCAAGGAAATCTGTATAAATAACATGCTGCTTGTTTCTCAGCTCTGGAAAATGGCAAATTTAAACTCATAAAACAGTAACATTTACCCATAGTGCAACCACAGGGTGTGCAAAACTTGCAAACTTAAATGCTGAAAACATTTAACTAAACATTTCAGCATATTCAAACTTGGACCATTAAACTAATATTTAATTTTTCTGATCCTCTGGAAGGTGGTATAATGTTGGGTGGGCTGAGGGCTGGCTGCATATATACACATATACACACACACACACATATATACACACACACATACATACATACAGTACCAGTCAATAGTTTGGACACAGTTTTCCATCCACTTGAATGGGAAACTGTGTCCAAATTTTTGACTGGTAGTGTATACACACATATATACACACCTATTCACACACACATACACACGCACACACACATATATATACACACCTATACACACACACATACACACGCACACACACACATATATACACACCTATACACACACACATACACACGCAAACACACATATATATACACACCTATACACACACATACACACGCACACACACATATATATACACACCTATACACACACACATACACACGCACACACACACGTACACACACCTATACACACACACATACATGTACACACACCTATACACACACACACACACGTACACACTCACCATACACACACATGTACACGCGCACACACTCACCATACACACACATGTACACGCGCACACACTCACCATATACACATGTACACACACACCATATACACATGTACACACACCATATACACATGTACACACACACACACACACACACACACACACACACACACACACACACACACACACACACACACACACACACACACACACACACACACACACACACACACACACACACACACAGAGAGAAGGAGAGCAGGCAGGATCTTTAAAGACACTACTCACCCTGGCCACCACTTATTTGAACTGCTGCTGTCTGGCGAACAGTTCAGAACATTAAGATCCCGCACAAACAGACTGAGGAACAGCTTCTAACCCAAGGGCTGTAGTCTCCATCACCCCACACATCCACACCGACAGTAACACAGACTGAAACAGACACACACATAGGCACAAAAACACACACAAGCACACACATACCACACGCGCACACATGCGCACACCACCAGTATCATCATCAAGACTGTAAACACACATACCCCCAACCAACTGCTACCTCATTCAATAACTGTATTTGCACTGTTTGTTCATCTTGCACTGTTAGCTATCTTACACTAATTGTTTATATTGCACTGATTATCTATATCTAGCTATTTTTTTAATCTTATCTATCTATTTAGTAACTTTTGCACAGATTTTTGTTGTCTTGTTCTACCTGTACTGGAGAGAAGCCGTATGGAATTTCATGGTACTTGCGTATAATGACTATAAAGATCATTCTGATTCTGCTTACAGGTCTCACTAAAAAAAAATCAGTCAGACAGCTGATGCTCATCCAGTCCTTACCAACACCAAGAGAGTGGAGCACATTTCACCAGTTTTCAAATCACTGCACTGGCTTCCTGTCTGTCAAAGGATAGATTTTTTTAATCCTTTTACTTTTTTACAAAGCACTAAATGGTCTCGGGCCTAAATGTATATCAGATCTACTTGTACATTACGATGCATCTAGGCCCCTCAGGTCATCAGGGACTGATTTGCTCCATGTTCCCAGGATCAGAACCAGACAAGGTGAAGCAGCACTTGGCTTCTATGCTCCTCACCTGTTGAACAAACTCACAGAATACCTGAGATCTGCACAAAATGTCAGCTCTGTTCACTGTGGCTTTTAATGAAGAAGATTCTAAACCTGCTTTGAGTCTGTACCTTTTACTTGCTTGTTTTCGTTTTAATTGTCTTTTAACTTTGTTTTAATGTATTTTTGTAATGTATTATTTTAATGCTTTTTATTTTTCTGTAAAGCACTTTGAATTGACTTGTGCCTGAATGGTGCTATATAAATAAAGTTGCCTTGCCTTGCCTTTAACAGAGGATAAGGACCCAAATGCAGACACAGGCCAGAGACAGGGAACTACAGTCAATTGTTTAATAACATAAATATATCCAAAACTTACAAGCAAAGTAAAGCAGTCAAAGACAGGCAACCGATGTCCATGCAGGAGGTGACCGAACAGAGTCCAAAAAAAAGCAAGCAAACAAATCCAAAACAGTGAGCAGAAGCAAAACACAGGCAAAGTCAGTATGAAGAACCAATCCGGGAACAAATGTGAAAGAAAACTGCAACGTGTGAAATCAAACACGACACGATGAACTGACACACAGGACAGAAAAACACAAACTTAAATACACAGTGATGAAACAATGACACACAGGTGGCACAGGGAGGAGGAGACAATCAGGTGGAAACAATCAGACAATCACATACTGGAGGGAAAAATGTTAAAGTGGAAGACACAAGGAGAAGACAGTGACAAACATGACAAACCAACATGAGACAGGGCCTACAAAGACACAAGGGGAGAGGAAACAAACTGGAACTAAAAATGTAGAAGACTAAAACACAGACAGAGGAACCAAAAGGGTAAAACAGATTACAGGAAAGGAAGACAGGAAGTGTACAGCACAAAATACTACTTGTAGAAAACCTTCAAAATAAAACAGGAAATAACCAAACTAAAGAACCATGACATCTGGTACTTAAACTACATTTGATACTTAATTAAAATTAGCAGTCACATTTGAGCCAGGCAGAAGACAGAACCGTATGTCTTCTTTAAAAGAATGTCAAAACCCGATCACAGTCGGATCACAACAAGATCATAAAACACAGTATCAGCTTTGTAGCTTTGTAGCATTTGTTTTAGCACATATACACATTAATAATAATAATAATAATGTTAATAATAATAATAATAAGTAATTAACTTTATTTTGACTGGTGTCAGTTTATTAAATGTATGATTTCGGATGTGACAGACTTCATCTATCTATCTGTCTGTCTCTCAGATCATCTATCAGCTCACTGAGTCTGCTGGTTCCCACAACTATTAGGCTACAAGCAGCTAAATACAGCAACACACACACACACACACACACACATACACACACAATTTCTGTTGAGGAATAAAATCATGATAGAAATGATTGAGTTAAAACAAGCAGCAGACTGTTATTATGTGTTCTTCATGTTGCTGCTCACGTTTTTATTTTTTACTTTATTATATGTTTATTTATTTACATGTTGTACATTTTCCAGACTGAGCTGACAGCAGCTGCAGTGTGGATGAAACCGTTGTCAGGGTCGGTCATTAAATCTGTCATACTGTCATTCTAAACAAATGAAAAATAAAAAACATGGACTGGACCATCAGTGATGCAGCTGAAACACTGGGAGCTGTGAACAGGACACCAGAGGACAGGATGACTAGATGTGATCACACATATGAATGAAACATCAGACTCCACTGACATGTTCATCCCCAGAGTGTAAACACAGACTAAAAACATGGAGGCGTACCAGGGTATAATTCAATACTCTGAATAAAGCTGACGGACGTCCCACTGGTGTTGTTTTCACCTGGTGATCAGAAATTCACGTCTGACTCTGTGAAGGAACGTCTCAATGAGGAGCTTTCTCCTTTTCTAACAGCAGATATTTAAATCTCCTCATGCTGCACATTCTCCTTTGGAGCCTGGGTCCTAATCCTCCAATCTTTGTCCTTGTCCTGCCATCAGTACTGGGCAGGAAGCCCAGCTCCAGCTTCAGCAGCTGATTCATATTCATGAGCTCCTGGTGGTGAGAACTAATAACAGGAACCAGTATGAATGTCACAGTCATTCACTGGGATAACTTTCACTTTCATCCAACTGTTGTCTGGATAAAACCAGCAGCTGTGGTGGATGAAAGAGTGGAAGCTACTGGAATCTCACCTGAATCTCACCTGAATCTCACCTACATCTCACCTACATTTTACCTTAATTTTCATTTACATCTCACCTGAATCTCACCTACATCTCACCTGAATCTCACCTACCTACAGTTTGGGGTCCTGCTGAAGGAGTTGGGGGTTCTGTGTGTTCAGTGTACAGTAAAGCTGCTGGGACATAAATGTACTCATTGATGATGTTTAACAGATAAGTGATAATCCAATAATACTGAGGCATTCCTGAGGCTCATACATAGCATACGTTTATACAGTAGATAGCATACATACTATCCTGAATTGAAGCTAGTGGTGCTAATTTGAAAAGCTAAATTCTGTAGAGGGCCTTTAACCTTTCAGTGTGACCCTGCTAAGTCAGCAGTTAGCATCGCCACTGCAGCTACTCTGAGCAAAATTAGACAGCAACACTAGTTTTTGTTAATATCTGATGCCTGATCAGCTTCTTCAACATAGTTAGCTGACTATAAATACTGAGTCAGCTGGCTTATCTTAAACTCTAACCTCAGAGTGTCACTTCCAGTTCTAATGAAACTAAACCTGAAGCTGAAGACGATGAGACGCTCATTAAAACTATTAACAGTCACAGTAATGTTAACCTCTACCATCAAAGCATGGACCAGTCTGTCAGCCTGACCATCTCCCAGTAACACACACTGGTCATATTACTAGCTGCCTCATACTGACAGACCTGCTGTCCAGGTGGGACACCTGTATCTGGATTAATGACCACAGACATTCTGTTTGAATCCTCCTCCATAGTCTGTCTGCGTTGGGTTTAGTTTCAGTTCACTGCAGCATCAGTTCTGCTGCTGTTTAACCCTCTGAGGTTTGTGGATACTATGTTTCTGTGATGTTTCTGTTGATAGCTTTGCGATGAATGTTGTAGAAATGTGGTTTAAATGTTCTTAGAATCTGTAGACTCTCCTTGTCCTCATCCTTAAGGCCATTAATGCTCTGCATTAGACATATACATATATGGATGGATCCTTCTGTACATTGTCTGTGTTCATTTCATACATATTTTTGCAGGTTTTCAGAGAGCTTAGGGATGAGGATGAGATGGATTAAATAGAGCAATACCACCAGAAATGGTTGGGGGCAGTGTACCTACAATTCAAGCAAGGCAAGACAAATGTGTACGGACACAACGAAGAAGGATAAAGTGAAGTGAAAAAGTGAAAAAGAGTCTCCATCCTCAAGTCTCGATGTACCTGATCACCTCACAGACCAACGCTGAGTATATCGTTACCTCCACTTTTACCGCTTTGTATTTACTATGTACATAACCCTCCTTATGTAACCCTCCTGGGTTGAAGGAGGAGAGGACGCTGGCACTGTCTGTTGCCGCTTCTCCCAGTGATCCAACTTGTGCTTTTTTGTGTTTCTTTCAGTACGAAAGCAACCTACTTTGCTACATAGTTATTTTGTTCGACGTCTACTTTGTAGCCTTCTGTTCGCTTTTTGCAAGGATTCTACGGTGTCTTTTCTTACCTGTTTTTTGTCGGACGGTACTCTGGACACCCATCAGCCGGCAAGTAGCTTAGTGAGCAGCCATTCGCTAGCCGGCCAGACAACATCCTCCCTGCTGGTAGCGAGCCACCATCGGATACCCCTGGCACCCTGCCACTGTGAGGCTGATATCCCTGAACATCCCTCGTTGCGGCCGGGGTTGCTGCCTTGGAGCCATAGCCAGCCACCCTCCAGTCAGCGAGCGAGGGGCAGCTAACGTTAGCTGCTAGGCTAGCAGCGACACTTCCCGCAAAAGTCAGCGCAACTCCTCATCAGCTAGGATCACCTGTCATGCTGTGGATCATCCTGTTGTGTCTGACTCAAACAAACAAGTCCGTTGCAAACAAGTCCGTGGCAAAACACAAACGGCTATCAACTTCGCACCCGTCCTGACCGGCATGACGTTGAAGTACTCCATCTCGCAACTGCTCCAGTTAAGGCATCACAACCCTCCAACATGTATCTCTGTCATTACACAACTTGGACTTCTATGCCGACCCCGCTACATCCACAGAAGTTCCCGCAGAAAGTTTGTTTACTCGCAGTCTGGTGACTCCATCCCGTCTCTCTGGTCAGCTGAGCGCCCTGTTGCACTACTACCGCGTCATCAGAGCGCCACTGCTCCTGGAGCTTGTAGTCGCACCGGAAACACCGCGAGATCGCTACACACAAGGCGGGACAGAAAACGTGGAGTGGATTTCAGCCTGCTTCGGTCTCTACAGCCTATGGCTCCATCAAACCTCAAAATTGAACTATTTAACACACAATCGCTCACAAATAAATCCTGTCTGATACATAATCACATCCTAGAGAAGGGGATTGACTTCATGTGTCTTACTGAGACCTGGCATCAGCCAATGGCCTATCTTGTCCTCAATGAAGCCTGTCCTCCCGGCTATAACTACCTGGAGAAAGCCCGGCGGACTGGGCGCGGTGGCGGCTTAGCTGTAATAGACCGCAGTGCCCTGAAGTTGTCCCCCCTGTCTCTGCCTGAGCTGTCCTCCTTTGAATGCCTTGCATTCAAATGCAAACCACCCTTCCCCATGACTATTCTTCTCATCTACCAACCACCCAAAGCAAACCCAGCCTTCATCTCTGAGATAAATGAACTTTTCACTTCCCTTTGTACCACATCTGGAAATATCGTCATTCTTGGAGATTTGAACATTCATGTTGACACCCCCTCCTGCTACCCTGCAGCTGAGTTTTTGCAACTTCTGGACGTCCTCAACCTGAAGCAGCATGTTGATGTCGCCACACACACCAGGGCACACATGCTCGACCTGGTCATTACTGACTCTGCCCCCATTCAAAATCTGTTGGTGTATGATCTGGGAGTATTGGATCACAAGGTCATTTCAATGGAGTTGAAATTGTCCCACCACACCAAACCCAAACGCCAAATCCACTTCAGAAACCTGAAACGCATAAACACTGACAACATGACTTTGGACCTCCAGCAAATCCCCTCTGCAACTCTCTCATCAGCCAGTGAATCAGTGGATTTCTATAATAAAACCCTGAGCAGTGTCCTGGATCTTCACGCCCCTGTGATAACCATAACAGTCACCTTCTCACGCTCAGCCCCCTGGTTCACTCCAGAGCTATGGAGGATGAAAACTGCTGGGCGTGTACTCGAGCGGCATCTCACACAATCTGGACTCACTGTTCACAGACTAGCCTATCAAGATCACCAAAAGGCCTACTCAAAGTCACTCAAAACAGCACGGTCACAGTTCTACTCCAACATCGTTAATAAAAGTCCGGGAAACTCCAAACAGCTTTTTTTCACCATAAACCATCTCCTCATGCCAAAAACTCTCTCACATACCAATACCACTGAAGAGCATTGCAATAACTTCATTACTTTCTTCAGGACAAAAGTCAACACCATCCACTCTCTTCTCTCCAGCTCTATCACTCTGTCTGTCCCTACTGTCTGCCCACAGGCTGGGATCTTCCAGCATCTCTGCTGCTTCGCAGACATCTCTCAGCAAGACTGTGAGGACATCATCTGCAGGATGAAACCTTCCACCTGTGCCCTGGATCCTTTTCCCACAGCCCTGGTGAAGTCCAACATCCGTACACTAAGTCCCCTGATCACCCAAGTCATCAACCTCTCACTCAAGGCTGGTCATGTCCCATCTGTTCTCAAAACCGCTGTGATCAGACCCCTCCTCAAAAAACCCACCTTAGACCCAGACATCCTTGCAAACTACAGGCCCATTTCTAACCTCCCGTTCTTATCCAAGGTGCTGGAAAAAGTGGTTGCTGCCCAGCTCCAGGACCATCTTAAGTCAAACGACATCTTTGAAAAATTCCAGTCTGGTTTCCATTCCGCCCACAGCACTGAAACCGCTCTGGTCAGGGTCACAAACGATCTGCTGATGGCGGCTGACGCTGGCTGCTCATCTCTCCTCATCCTCCTGGATCTGACTGCAGCTTTCGACACGGATGATCATGACATCCTCCTTCAGCGCCTCCACCACACCATCGGACTCTCTGACTCTGCCCTGAGCTGGTTCCAGTCCTACCTGTCTGGAAGAACAGACTACGTCTCCTTGGGAGGTGCAAAGTCCAAGGAACATCCTGTCACCTGTGGTGTCCCTCAAGGGTCTGTTCTCGGCCCCACTCTGTTCACCCTCTACACCCTGCCCCTTGGCAGTGTCATCAGCCAGCATGGAATATCATTCCATTGCTATGCTGATGACACACAGCTATATATAAAAACCAACCCCATATCACCATCATCATCATCACCATCATCTTCACCACTAAACACCTGCCTTGAGGAGATAAAGGCCTGGATGAAGCAAAACTTCCTGCAGCTAAATAGCTCAAAAACAGAGGCTATATTAGTTGGCACACCCCACCAGGTCCAGTCGTCCCCCATAACCCACATCACCTTCTCTGGCCAAAACATACCCCTGTCATCCTCAGTTACCAACCTCGGTGTAAGATTCGACCCTCACCTGACATTCGACACTCACATCAAACAACTGTGCAAAACCTCCTTCTTTCACCTCAAAAATATTTCACAACTCCGTCCCACACTCTCCTTGTCAGATGCAGAGAAGCTCGTCCATGTCTTTGTCTCCTCAAGGTTGGACTACTGCAACGCTCTCCTCATTGGGACTCCTAGCGGGAGCCTTCAGAAGCTCCAATACATCCAAAACGGTGCCGCTAGGATCCTGATGAGGGTGCGTAAATACAATCACATTACACCCATACTCCACTCACTCCACTGGCTTCCTGTTCCTTTCAGGATCCAATACAAAATTCTGCTGCTCACTCATCAGAGCATTCATGGACTTGCACCTCTCTACCTTAAGGAACTATTTACACTTCAAACCTCCACACGCAACCTCTGGTCCAGTGACAGGTACCTCCTCCACCCCCCCAGGGGGGATCGGGCGTCCTGCTCAGCCACTCCTCGCCTGTGGAACTCCCTCCCAGACCACCTGAGGGATCCACAGGCCACTGACTGCTTCAAGAAAGGCCTAAAAACCTTTCTTTTTAACAAAGCCTTTTAATCTTTTAATCTTGTTTTTTCTTTCATTTTTAATTTTTTTTTATGTATAAGCACTCTGAGATTGTTTTTAACAATGAAAAGCGCTTCTTGTACAAATAAAATTTATTATTATTATTATTATTATTATTATTATTATTACATCATCACAACCTTCTACAACCATCGCCATATTTGTTGTTGACACCTCACAACCCTCCTGCAGTTGTATAGATGTCGATGTAGAGGATATGTGGACGTAGGTAGGCATTGATTGATACACTGTTTACGGATGGGCGTATCCATTTACGTATGTAGAGGAAGTATAAATCGGCCTTTACTCTCATTCGATATTCTGCGACCTATAGTATGCCAAGAAAAGAACTGGACACGCTTGTCATTTGCCTCCTACTGTGTGGATTGGTGTATTTGTTTTGCATTATTTTGCTCATTTTTGATTTGCATACATCCCATAAAGATTAACTGTAGTATGATGTTATTATTCAGTCCAATTTATCTCTAACATTTGGTGAAAGGGAAGTGACAGACAACACTTCTACCAAAAAAAACACATATTACAAAAAGTAATTTTAAACATTTATTATACATTTATCTGCTATTTTATTGAAAAATTCCACTGCTTCTGTCAACCTCAGACTTTGGTAAACCTATTTAAGAACAAGAACCATTGAATAACTCTGACCAAAAATCAACCTGAGATTTTCGATCAAACGATCTCTTTTCCACATTGTTCCAGGGCAGGTGAAGCCTCTTCTTCAGACAGCTGATGTTCTAAATGTTGATCTAAACCACTTGGATCTCATGTTGTATGAAAGAACCTTAAAAAAGTTCAATTAGTTCCAAGTATAACTGGAGAAAATGACCTCAGAGGGTTAAAAACAAGAAGACATGGTCAATGTCTAGATATCAGGATATTGATCAAAGGTGATCAATACCATGTCACATGATGCTTGTTTCTAATATGCATATTTTTTATGAATAGAGACGTTTATGAAAGGAGCGAAACAGATAAGTAAAATAATAAATGGTTGATCATGGAAGCAGCTAATGTCACATAAAGCTTCAACTTTTAATAATTGTGGTAACTCCATGTGTTCTACACTGTAGTAGTTCATCATCATCATTATCAACATCGTCATCATCACCTGCATTAACCTTGCATCACCTGGTGTTGGTAAGGGAAGGGAAATGTAAGGGAACAGATAATGATGCATCACGAGCTTGAGGCCCCGTGTCCACGACAAAGTTTTTCTTGAAAATGGAGAAGTTTTGTTACGTTTTGGCCGTCCGTTTATACATGAACACCATTTTAGGGGACTGAAAACGGAGACTTTTGAAAATGGGTTCCAGAGAGGAGATTTTTCAAAACTCCGCCCTACCGTTGTCTACGTGCAAAAAGCAGATCCGACCTAAAACGATGACAACACGGCCCCGCTGCGCGAATTCCTTTTCCGGTTTCTGTCTAGTATGCACGCGGACATAACAACAACAAGAACAATGGCGGATTACTGAGTGGTGTTTAAGCTTCAGAGTCTCTTGAATTTATTAGCGCTAATCCAGCAAAGTGCTTAAGGCTAGGTTGAGGTGGCCTATGGACATAACTCTTGATGATCTACTTCATGTTATTTATGCATGCTTTGTTCTCCATAATTACCGTGAGGCCAGTCAGGAGACTGTATCTGAACAGTCTGTGTTAGGAGCCATGCAATGTGACCGGGACTGCCAGCCTCCCACACAGAGCAACATCTCACTGACTGCAAAAACTGAATTTATGTCTAACTTGGTCTCTAAAAACTGTCACAGACCTCAGATTCTCTTTAGTGTTTTCAACTCTCTCATAAATCCCACTAATCCTGCTCCTCTTGTACCTACACCTACACTCTGCGACAACTTTCTTAAATTCTTTGTTGAGAAAATTTGTGATCTCAGATCTACTTTAACCACGCCCTCTGACCTAGACCCCTCTGTTCCTCCTATGTGCCCAACTGTCCTAGACCAGTTTGAGCCCATATTCATCTCCTCTCTATCTGAGGTGGTTCACCATCTACGGCCCACAAACTGCCCCTCAGATAGTATCCCCTCTCGTCTTCTCAAGGAAGTATTTGACACTGTTGGATCATGTATCCTTACACTGTTAAATACCTGTCTTGATAGTGGTTGTGTTCCAGCTGCCTTTAAACATGCTGTTGTGCAGCTCTTGATAAAAAAGAAACATCTTGAACCCTCTGTACTTTCTAACTTCAGGCCCATTTCTAAATTACTCTTCTTGTCTAAAGTCCTGGAGAAAATAGTCCTCACCCAGCTGTTAACATTCTTAGTCAACCATGACATGTATGAGAAGTTTCAGTCTGGTTTTAACCTGGCCATAACACTGAAACTGCTCTCTTAAGAGTTTTTAATGATTTGATTTTGACTGTTGATTCAGGAAACTCCACTATCCTGGTGCTATTGGACTTAACGGCGGTGTTTGACACCGTAGATCACACCATCCTCTTGTCGAGTCTCGAAAATTGTGTAGGGATTACAGGTGCAGCACTCAGGTGGTTTCAGTCCTACCTGACAAACAGGAGTTTTTCTGTCCACCTGGGTGACTATTCCTCTGAGATGGCCCCACTTACTTGTGGCGTCCCTCAAGGTTCTGTTCTGAGCCCCATCCTATTTTCTCTCTACATGCTGCCCATGGGGTCAATATTAGAAAAATATTGTTTTGCATTGTTTTGCAGACCCCACCAAGTTCCTTGACCCCTAATACCAGGGCCACAACACACTGTTGTTGATATGTCAATGCAAAGTAACAGTACAGATTTATCTCCATTCAGCTTTGTTGATTACATTTCTCTAGAGCAGGGGTCGGGAACCCATGGCTTGCGAGCCAAATATGGCTCTTCCGATGATGGCATATGGCTCGCAGACAATTTTGAGCTGACATTTTTTAACACGATTATCAAGTAATAAATAGTTATACTAAGTCACTTTAAAGTAAAACATTTAACAGAAATTACAGTTTTGAAAATAAAAATTCAAAATATAAAATATTCTGATCTATTGTAATCTGTCGACACCAAAACTCATAATAATGATAATGCGGTACGACACGGGTCGTTGTAAGGTCAAGAAAAAAACTTTGCTCCTTTTCGTCAGATAGCCAGCTAGTTTTGAACCCTTAAGACGGAAAAGATGTCGAAAAGAAAAAAAGATGAGGATTACTGTTCGTTCCAGGCCGAGTGGACAGAGGAATTTGCCTTTGTGGAGAGAGCAGGATCTGCGGTATGTCTAAAATGCAATGATAAAATTGAATCGATGAAGCGGTCAAATGTAAAGCGGCACTTTGATACACACCATGCTTCATTTGCATCAAAATATCCAGCTGGGGACAGCAGGAAAAAGGCATGCCAAGAGCTACAGCGGAGAGTGCAAACTAGTCAGCAGCAACTCCGTGTATGGACCAAGCAAGGTGATGGGAATTCGGCTAGCTTTGCTGGTGCTTTGGCGATAGTAAGGAATGGAAAGCCATTCACAGATGGCGAGTATGCGAAAACATTCATGCTTGATGTAGCCAATGAACTGTTTGATGACTTCTCAAATAAAGACAGGATAATCAAACGAATAAAAGACATGCCTCTGTCAGCAAAAACTGTTCACGATCATACCATCATGATGGCAAATCATGTCGAGGAAACACAAATTAAGGACATAAACGCAGGGACATACTTTTCTCTCGCTTTAGATGAGTCAACAGACGTTAGCCATTTATCTCAGTTTAGTATCATTGCGAGGTATGCTGCAGGTGACACACTGCGTGAGGAAAGTTTAGCTGTTTTGCCAATGAAAGGGTCAACAAGAGGGGAGGATTTATTCAAGTCTTTCATGGAGTTAGCTAAAGAAAAAAATCTAGCGATGGATGAACTTGTGTGGATGAACATCAGTGTGTACTGATGGTGCTCCCTGTATGTTGGGGAAAAACAAAGGATTTGTAGCGCTTCTTCATGAACACGAAAATAGACCCATCCTAAGTTTTCATTGCATTCTGCACCAGGAGGTGCTTTGTGCTCAAACGTGTGGTGAGCAGCTTGGTGAGGTGATGTCGCTGGTCATTCGAGTGGTCAACTTTATTGTTGCTCAAGCTTTAAATGATCGCCAGTTTAAAGCTTTGTTGGACGAAGTTGGGAATAATTATCCTGCTCTACTTTTACACAGCAATGTGCGTTGGTTGTCAAGGGGGAAGGTGCTCAGCCGTTTTACGGCTTGCCTGAGTGAAATCCCGACTTTTCTTGAAATGAAAGGCGTCGAGCATCCTGAGCTAGCTAACACCGAGTGGCTCCTGCAGTTTCACTATCTCGTGGACATAACTGGACATCTGAACCAGCTCAATGTTAAAATGCAAGGCATTGGAAAGACAGTCTTATCCCTTCAACAGGCAGTGTTTGCATTTGAAAGCAAGCTGGAACTCTTTATCAGGGACATTGACACAGGTAGTCTTTCTGCACTATAAAAGACTGCAAAAATTTAGAGATACGTGCGTAGCAAGTGACCCCCACTCAACAATTTGATCTCCAGCAGCTAGCTGGCTGCACGTCCAATCTCCTGCAGTCAGTCAAAGCTCGTTTTAGAGAATTTTGTGAACGCACTGGTCTTTTCAAATTCATCACTCATCCACACGGGTGTGCAGTGGACAAAGCCAACCTGACATGCATTCCCGGGGTATCCATCAGAGACTTTGAGCTGGAAGTTGCTGACCTGAAGGCTTCAGACATGTGGGTGAGTAAGTTCAAGTCACTGAATGGGGATTTGGAAAGACTTGCGCGACAGCGAGCAGAGCTGGCGAGTGAACACAAGTGGACAGAAATGAAAAAACTTCAACCTGAAGACCAGCTGATTCTTAAAACTTGGAACGAGCTTCCTGTCACATACCACACAATGCAGCGTGTGAGTATTGCCGTATTGACCATGTTTGGCTCTACATATGCATGCGAGCAGTCAATCTCGCATCTGAGAAACATTAAGACCAACCTACGCTCATGTTTAACTGATGGAAGCCTCAACGCCTGCATGAAGCTTAACCTCACCACGTATGAACCAGACTACAAGGCCATCAGCAAAACCATGCAGGACCAGAAGTCGCATTAATTTATTATTGGTTAGCTACAGTATAACAATATTATTAAGAAGAATAAAGATAAATTTATTATATATAGCGCTTTTTTAAGTACTCAGAGACGTGTTATACTTTAAAAATGTATGTCTTACTTAAAAAATACACGCATAAAGTTGCATTCAATTTTATTAAATTTATATGGCTCACAAGGAAAAATGTTTAGAAATATTTGGCTTTTATGGCTCTCCCAGCCAAAAAGGTTCCCGACCCCTGCTCTAGAGCAACAAATCATTGCAGATCTACTTTGTACCCCTTACTGAACAACTTGTCATATGCAATTTTATGCTGCATATTATTGTCATTTTTTTGGATTACTCAACAGTTCTTGTGTGACCTTTTTATTAACGGTTTTCACTGTTTTTGTGGATTTGAATAAATCTGTCAAAATTACAGCAATAACTTGTTACAATTCTTTTTATTGTAAAAATAAACATGCAACTCACAAACTCCCACAGCTTTAAAATAAAGATAAACTGAACACTGGTATATGAAAAAAATACACATTAGAATAAACTGAATAAAAGAAAGAGTCATAGTGCAACAAAACACATGCAACATTTCCTTTATTACTCTGTCACATCATCATGATTGATGCCTTCTTCTAACAATGCATGTTGGTATGAGTAACTGGGGGCTGTACGTGCCTGTGGGTGCAAAGGAGTTTGTGCGAATGGGGTATGTGGCGTGTGAATAAAGCCAGGTAGGGGTCCTTGCCGCCATGACCAAATGTATGTTGGGGTTGTGGCTGTAACATGAAATTCTGCAGTATTGCAAATCCATTGTTTATAGTATGTGTTGTTGTTGTGATGCTGTTAGTCAACTTGTCCAGCCTCTATGCGCTTCGAGTCCTCCAGAAGGTTGACCATTCTTTTCTTTATCTGGAGGTCCTCCTGCACGGCTGGATCTGTACACAATGTCCTCTTCAGCCTGTCCTCTCTGTGGCTGTTAAGCTTTGCCTTGAAAAGAGCAGAGGAGAATATATTCATTGGAATAGGAACTGTAACGGGCAGCAGTTGCAAAATGTGCATAAGGAATTTTTGCACAACATACTGCTAACATCTATGTGTCTCACAGTGAGCCAAGTACTACATATAGGCTCAGTGGCCCCTCCACTTGGTACACATACAATCTTAAACAATCAAATGCAATTGCTCTGCTTAGTTTCATGTTAACAAAGCCCCAAATGCATGTTTTTCTATACGCTAATCGATGAGGTTGTAGTTAGTGGTGTGTAGCATAAGATAAGGTTTTTATAATATTATGCCCCCTAAATGTTCTTAAAAACTGTCCTCTGAGTTCCTGTAACAGCATACAGTGTAGCAAATATCTCAAATGTGTTGTAACAGTTGTGAACAAACCAACCTGAAGCATGTGTCGTTGCCTTTCGATCACTTCAGGCTGGAGATTGCTGCAAACTGTATCCTCGTTGGAGCTTAGTGGCTCAAACGGGACTGAGGACTCCGAAGCAAGGATCGAGGACCGGATTTGGCCGCCTTGTATTTGAGAGTCACTCGCAATAACAATTCCACTTCATCATCTGTCCATAAGAAATTCTCCGCATCTCCGCAATTCATTCGTGTATTTGCCATGATGTCTTGTGTATGTTTACTCACTGTGGTGTAAGCCTTTTTACGGAGGCACATGATGTTATTTTGTGGTGTTGATTTTGAGAAGTTACACTGCCAACTTCTGCCCTGGCATGCATACGACAGTGTTTTCAGTCATATTTCCATTGTCGTGTGAAAGGGGATCGTTTGGGAAATGTTTCCATGTGAACGGTTTTTCCACACAGAAAAAACTTATCTGTTTTCAGGAAAAACGTTGCCGTGTAAATGGGGCCTGAGTTTGACTCCAGTTTCTTCCCACAGTTCCCAGTTTAGTTGTTGTCACTGGTGAATTAAAGACAGCTGTCTGTCTGTTTATCCGTCTGTCTTTTTATCTGTCCATCTGTCTGTCTGTCTTTCTACTACAGTTTTCAGTTGGGATTAAAACTGTTTCAAAGAATTCAAACTCTGATCAGCTGATATTGAGAGAGAGAGAGAGAGAGAGAGAGAGAGAGAGAGAGAGTATCATTAACAGCAGCACAGCAGGTGTACTACACACACACACACACACCAGACAAACACACACACACACACACTTAGTCTTACCGTATTCTGTTTATTCCAGAAATCCTGTAAACATCAATGTGTCCTCAGCCTATCTGTCTGACTGTCTCTCTATCAGACTGATGGGCTTTCTTTCTTTCTTTCTGTCTGTCTGACTGTGTGACTCTCTTGCTGAGTCTGTCTGACTGAAACCTGAGAGGTCAGGTAGTGTGTCAACACACACACACACACACACACACACACACACACACACACACACGCACACACACGCGCATGCGCACACACACGCGCATGCGCACACACACACACACACATACACACACACACACACACACACACACACACACACACACACACACACACACACACACACACACACACACACACACACACACACACACACAGGTTACTTCCCATCAGGCCTTTTTGAAATCATTTGTTAATTATAGAAGTTAATCACCTAATTATTTGAAATGAACGAACAATTGACATTCTAGCACTAAAAATAAACTGAATTTGAATTAATTGATTGATTAATAAGATCAGATTGATTGACTTGTTTAAGGTTAAAGTGTCTTTATTGTTTCCCATGGGAGAAAATTGTCTTGGATTGAGAGAACTGCTGCATCAGACAGTATTTAGTGCTGCATTTGACACCATTGATCATGAGAAACTACTACAAAGACTCAGATATTTAATTCACATTAAAGGAACTACATTGAGATGCTTTAAATCCTATTTATTAGATCGATCACAGTTTGTACATGTTAACGATGAATCATCCATGAATAACAAAGTTAATCATGAAGTCCCTCAGGGTTCTGAGCTTGGACCAATATTGTTCACCCTATATATGCTCCCTCTCTGAGACATTTTCAACACCTCACTCTCCCAGGCTGTGGTGCCGGTGTGTTTTAAGACATCCACCATCATCCCCGTGCCCAAGAGTGCAGCAGTAAAAAGCATGAATGACTATCGCCCGGTGGCTCTCACTCCTATAGTCATGAAATGCTTTGAACGGCTGGTCATGGCCCACATAAAGAACAACATTGACATCAACGTGGACCCACACCAGCACGCCTACAGGAAGAACCGCTCTGCATCGGACGCAGTGTCGTTTGTCATCCACTCTGCTCTCACTTACCTAGAGAGCAGGGACTCTTACGTAAGGCTGCTCTTCCTGGACTAGTTCTGCCTTCAATACAATCATCCCGCAGACTCTAGTCAACAAACTACTGCTGCTTGGACTAACACCTTCCCTCTACAACTGGGTCCTGGACTTTTTGACACACCGGCCACAGACCGTCAAAATCCACGGCATCTCGTCCTCCCCCATCACCCTCAACACCGGCTCCCCCCAGGGGTGTGTCCTGAGCCCTCTGTTGTACATGCTACTCACATACGACTGCTCTCCTAAACACCTGGGCAACCGTATTGTGAAATTTGCAGATGACACAGCAGTGGTGGGTCTGATATCCCACAACGATGAGTCGTCATACCGGCAGGAGGTGAAAGATCTGGTGGACTGGTGCGGGGGAGAATAACCTCTGCATCAATGTGGGGAAGACAAAGGAGCTGGTCGTGGAGAAGCCACACCCCCTCTCCCCTTTCCATCGGAGGAGCAGCTGTGGAAATGGTCCACAGCTTCAAATACCTCGGAGTCCACATTTCCAGGGAATTGACGTGGACCATCAACACCTCCAACATCATAAAGAAGGCCCACCAACGCCTCTATTTCCTCAGGAGGCTGAGGCAGGCCGGCCTCAACACCCCAGTGCTGGCAGCTTTCTACCAGTGTGTGGTGGAGAGTACACTCACCTTCTCCATCACCACCTGCTGCTCTGCTGCTGACAGGAAGGCACTGCAGAGAGTGGTGAAAGCCGCTCAGAAGATCGCTCGCGGCAGCCTCCCTTCCATCGAGGACATTTACACCAGCAGGTGCAGGATCAGTGTGGCCCGCATCATGGGGGACCCCACCCACCGGGCCCATAAGCTGTTTGACCCCCTCCCCTCTGGCAAGAGGCTGCGGAGCATTAAGACCAGAACAACTAGGCTCAATCGCAGCTTCTACCCAGAGGCTGTAAGACTGGTGAACTCTATGCCTCACTGATGCACCTTACACTGCTCTGCCATGCTGTGCTGCTGTTTTAACATGCTGCTCTGTTTTTAGCAGTTTTTAACTGCTTTTATCTCTATAGTTATTTATTATATGTATAGTTATTCATTATTATAGTTATTATTATAGGTTTGAGTTATTATTTATCATTATTTATTTATCTATTACTTATCAGTTTCTTTATTATAGGACTTATTGTCTACTGTACGCTGCTGGTCCTGAGGACAAATTTCGTTTCATGTGAAAACATGCAATGACAATAAAGAACCTTGAAGCTTGAGGTAATATTACCAGGAAACATAAATTCCCATTGTTGTGCAGATGACACACAATTATACTTATCAATAAAACCATGTGAAACTGATCAACTAATTAAACTTCAGGCATGTCTTATTGATATAAAAAACTGGATGACATTACCTTTGCCTTTAGCTCAACCATGAGGAATCTGGGAGTTATGTTTGATCAGGATTTTTCTTTTAACTCCCATATAAAACACATTTCTAGGACTGCCTTCTTTCACCTGCATAAAATCTCAAAAACCAGGCACATTTTGCCAAAATTGACTACCCTCTGAACACTACCTCACGGAGTATATCCACCAGCAATCTTACAAGAGGACGACATTTTCTAGGTTGAGTACTTCCCATGTTGCCAAGGGGCTTATGGGAAATGGCCTCACAGTGGCTGGTGCGAAGGCCAGATGCCAAACTCAAAATATAGCAAAATGGTCACTTGTCTGACTGAACACTAACTCTAAAAACAATATATCATTTGATAGTTAATGCAACCACATAAGTCAGTCCTAACAATCATCATCATCATCATTATAATAACTCACACGAGAAACAAATTCACCCAGTTTACCAATTTGAGTGTCAAACAGTGTTCGTAGTGTTTGACATCATGCTTGTTTTCCAGTGATTTTTTTCTGATTTGAAGAAGTAAGATACAACTCGGCCAACTGAGCCAATCTGCTAGCTGGCAGGAGCACCGGAGGGTAGACAGTAATTAAGTAAATGCACTTTACTTGAAAATGACTTTTATTGAATTTTAAAAACGAATATTGTGCTTTTTGACTCACTACATGTCTGAAAGTTTCTGTTGCTCATTTTTTTGAGGTAAGAATGATTTTTTTTAAATTTTCTAAAATGCAAAACACTTAGTTATGGACTACTGTCATGTTCATGTGCAGAAATCTTGATTGATGGATCCATTCCATCCACAACTGATTACTGTAAAGTTTTGTCTGTTGTATTGTGTTCTAGCACCAGAAGACGTCAGAACGCTGCAGCTTCAGTCTAAAACCACAACATCTGATTGTATTACATCAATCTTAGCTTCAGACATTGGCTTCATACCTATATGACCTAATTCATTCTGTCTCACCTGGTGCATTACTGTGTCAGAGTCAGGCCTCCGGTTTGTCTCCAGAGGTAAAGTCACTGGCAGTGAGGTCTTGTCCTATTGAGTCTGACTCCACTGAGATCTATGAATCTAAAATTAAAATTCATTTATTCAGCTTCACTCTCATTATGTTTGGTTCGTTCACACCTGTTACCTTTTCAGTAGATTGGTCTCAGTATAAAGGATAAAAGCTAAAGCTCCTGTTTTTCTGACTAACCAGAGTACAACAAACTGTAAATGTCTGATGAATGCTGTTTTGCCGTTGAAACAATGGAAGTTAAACACATGTCAATAAATTTTATTGAGACTTTGAATTCTTTTTAAGTGAACAGAAACCGTTTTCATAGCCAAGAAGCACAAATCTCCATGAATGAGGAGAGAGCAGGAACTGATTCAGTCCACCCTGAAACACAGACAGACTTGTTTAGTATGGAAGTTCTTGTATTGGTTTAGTATGGAAATAAACCAGATTCTGTTGCTTTGAAACAAACACACTCACAGTCGTCTCAGCCAGCCATGATGTACTTGACAAAAGCTGAGACATACATAAATTTAGCTTTAGTTAGCCTTGGTTATGTTTTCAAGTCTTTGTTTTTGTTTTGTATTTCTGATCATATGTGTTACCTTCGTAATTAATACACCCGTTAGGATCTTCCTTTCCCGCTAACAGCTGGTCCACCTCTCCCTCTGTCATCCTCTCCCCTGGCAACACATGATATTCAGAACAGATCAGGGTGAGTAGCATTAGCATAAAGAAAAATTAACATCATATGTTTACACAGAACAATGAAGAAGACTTTAATGTGTAAACCTAAATGCTAACTAACTGATTGTGAGTACTTTAATTTACAGTAATTTATGGAAAACATGACTCCAGTTGACTTAATGAGGAACATCATACCCAGAGTGACCAGAACATGTCGCAGCTCTGCTCCCATCACTGTCCCGTTTCCTTCTTTATCAAAAACTCTGAGGCCTTCCACAAAGTCCTCGTAAGTCCCCTGTTAACACACACACACAGTGAGTAATGATGACTTTCACCAATAAGTGACCTCTGACCTGTGTGCGGTTTAGGGTTTCTCACTTTGTCTTTCGACTGGGCCACATGTTGCAGCATCGGGAGGAAGGTCTCAAAGTCCACCATCTTACTGTCCATGTCTATTCAAAGAGACAAGTCAAAATGCTGATGAATACAACAATATGGTTAGAGATAAGAGCCCCATTCACACAGCGTCTCTAACGCAAGCCTAGATTCTAGGCCGATGTTCTGTTGGAACACAATGAACATGAGGTGGAAAGGCAGGATGGGGTTGACGGAGGTTGTCGGGGTCATTTCACTACAATCAGTAAACGTATGATGATGAAAGAAGAATCCACGGTCTGCTCAAGTCAAATTACCCAGAAGAGACTGTTTAACCCCAGCACACGGTCACTTCCAGGTCACGCTACTTGTGTCTGATGTAAAAAACCAAAATGAAGTGTTTTAATAAAAATATAAATACATTCATCATGTACATTGTGGTGTTGGGGTTTTGGTTTGTGCTCAGCGGCAGGTAAGAGAGGGTGTAGATGTGGCTCAGGTAAGCGGGGTAGTGAGATAGTGATGTGATGATGACAGAGGATTTGTGTTGGACTGATGGCTCTCTCTGATTGCAGAAGCATGCTGAACCTGTGAAAAAGGCTGTCTATGTGAGGGACACGTCTGTGTTGAAGCTGCAAAGCTTAGGTGTTATTGTTATTATTTTTGTTAAACATTACTGTTACCAACCATCATGATCTGTACCTTACTGAGAGAACTCACATATGTTGTAGCAGAGTCCACTGTTACATACATGTATATAAATATGTGTATATATTATGGAGATATTGGAAATGGTTAGTTTTAAACATAACTAAACAAACAAAACAACCTAATTAGTGTAACTTAAAAAAACCAAAACAAGTACAGGTATGTTCTGCTCCAGGCCCTTGTCATCTTGTTTCTAGACTACTTCATTTTGTTTATGGCTGATGTAAGTGCCTTTACTGTCTACCGGTGGAGGCTCCTATCATATTAAAGACTCTGGTATTTGACTAACTGCTGACAATGGCCCAGGAACTTCCTGGACATGGTCAAACCATATAGCCCAGCTCCTCCACTCCAGTCTGCTACAGCCAATCACTTTGCTACACCCTCACTACGAATGGGCCCAGTTACAGCTCAACAAAATCCAGTGTCATCCTGATCCCACAAAGATGGAAAAAATTCGTGATCGACATGAGGACAGAAGGAATCTACACATCTTCTGTGACACACTGAAAACTGTGTTCCTATTACACCTTGAAAAAAACAAGTCTTTCTACATCTCTTAGTGTCTCTAAATATAGGGCTTCAGTCAGTTCAGTATATATGAGGATGTGTTGATGTCATTTTATAGGTTGTATCATCATGTTTAAACTCGTCAGTTAAATAAATGTCATGTAAGGTTAAGGGTTAAAAGTAGGCCTGTAGTAGAGAGGGTCACAGTTAGTATTAGTAGTTTGAACACAGTCAGTGGAAAGTTTTCTTCAAGATAGAACTCTGTGTGTGTGTGTGTGGGTGTGTGTGTGTGTCTGCCTTCAGGTTTTGGACGTCCCAACACGCGGAGGACCTCAGCGTTGGTTGGATTTTGTCCGAGAGCTCTCATCACATCTCCACACTGAGACAAAGAGATCTTCATGTGGTTCTCTGGAGATCTGTCAAACAGCTGGAAGGCTTCTCTGAACTCTACACACAGATATTGTAAAGAATATCACTCTAAATAGCCTTACTTACAAAATACACACATACAATGTGTGACAATGTGTGGTTTTACCTTCAATTTGATCTGCGCTGAAGTCAATCTGAAAGAGTAACAGAAAAAATTGATCATGAGATTCAATGATCAACTCTTATATGTATATATATGTATATGTCCTCCCGGTATTTCTACATTTTAATGTTGTTCCATTTCTACGGCACAATACAGAATGTGATTTTTTTTAATTCACAGGTTCATTTAATCTTTAATCCTGTTTTAGCTGCAGCTAAATGTAATCCACAGACTGTCCAAGTCCTCAATAGTTTTTATTTAAAAAATCTTTAGTTGATAATGTAAAGAATATCTATAGGGTTAATGTTACACAACAACTGTTATGAACAGTCAGACAGAGAAACAAACAGTCAACCAGACATACCTTGACTAAGTGTGGGTTGAAGATTTGTTCTTTACCAGTTTCAGCTTCTGGAGATATTTTCACAGCTTCTTTCTTTTGTTCTGGTTTGTTTGGGGCCATGATGAAGAGATGCACACAAACAGGATGGAAAGAAAGTAAAGAGAGTAGAATTGAACTACACACGGTGAATAAAGGGAGAGTGAGGATAGGAAGAGGAGAAGAAATGGAAGATTCCTCTGTGAGACGGTTTAAATACTCATCACACTCCATCAGGTCCATATATGGTCAGAGAGTTAACTCATGAATGAGCCTCTCAGGATTTCTACTGTGGAGAGACAAACTTCAAATAGATCTGAAAGAAATACCAAAATCCTCTGCAGAATTAGCAAAGAACAAACATCTAGGGCGATAACCTTAAAGAGAACACACATCGACTATTCTCGACTTCCACTGCCACATCAACTGTTAAGGCGCATTTATGCTCTTAACTTAAAGACATATACGGATATGGACAGAGCTTAACCATATGGACAGTGCCTAACCCTAACCCTCAGGGTCGTTGTCTCTGATCCAGTATGTGATAAAGAGAGATGAGGGGTGAGATCTCTGTCTAGGGGGGACAGAGGAGAAAAGTGGTGAGTCCCTCGGTCTGGAGGGGGGATAGGACAGATAAGTTGTAGAAGTAGGAGAGAGCAGAGGTCAGGAGCAGTTGCCACGTCTATGGTAAGCTGTTCCTGTGCCTGTCTAGACTTTCTCTGCATCCCTACCCACCTCTCCATTTGGAGAAGTGGGAGGGAGGGTTCAGGTCGTGGGTAGGAAAAGGGAGAGGATTCAGTTATTCTTCAGGTTTGAGTTTAGTTCTCTTTTTGTTTTAGTTTCTTTTCCTTTTAGTGTTATTTTCATTTTTATAGAAGTTTGCTTTTATATTTGGATATTAATATTATTTTCCCTTTTCGTTTATGTTTTTTAAATTTTTTTATTTATTAAAAAGCCTTGGTCTCAAATGGGATTTGTCATTGTTAGGGCGGTCCTGGTTCTGTGGTTTGATTTGGGGGGAGCAAGTTTCGGGGTTTTATTGAGAGAAGATATAGATATTTAAGATATATAAAATAAAATAAATTATAGAAAAGGAAGGGTGGAAAAATGAGGCAGTTGGTCCTGGGTCCCGGTGCATCCTCGGCCTAGTCGCCTAAAATGGACTAGGGAATGTAGAATTTGGAGGTTGTGAAATAATTTGAAAGAGTCCACTTGTTGGGGGGCAAGATTCAGATTTGTCGTGTGTGGTGCCAAATGTGCTGTTGCATGAGTGAGGCTAACCTTCATGGAAGACCGGGCTACGTTCAAGGTCCCGATGCCCCTGGACCGGGGGGCTGCATACTTACCCCCTGACGGGTACTGACCAGTTGTTAACACCGCTAGGTAGCTCTGGTCAGACCAATCAGCGCCGTAGTCTTCTGGGCCCTTCTTCTGCTCCCTCTTGCGTTCCATATGCCTCAGAATCCCAAGAGTGCCATTCTATCCTAAAGCCCTGCAAAATTTTGACCACCATTTAAAAAAACATTTAAAGGGCAATATTTATTTATTTATTTATGCCTTTAAAGAGGCAGTTATGCTCTTGTTTCCTCTTCTTTCTTCCTTCTCCTTCTTCTCCTTCTTCTC
Organism: Chaunax sp. Z400; assembly: GCA_037577475.1. Lineage (NCBI taxonomy): Eukaryota > Metazoa > Chordata > Actinopteri > Lophiiformes > Chaunacidae > Chaunax > Chaunax sp. Z400. The sequence goes on from CM075197.1 coordinate 28,858,252, forward strand.
CTTCTCCTCCTCCTCCTCCTCCAATAGTGGTTTTGAACAGCCGAAACGCAAGTCCCAATGTATGGGAGGGGCCCGAAAAAAGTTCCCGACACACGTACCCCAATCCACTCGGAACACTCCGAAATGCGCTCCTAGGCGGGTCCTGCGTTTTTTTTTACTTCATCAGACAACTACCGTGTTGAGTTGTAGTAAAGGCAGGACAATTCATTCCCTGCACAGACACACATACAAACATAGATATATGCATAAACATATATATATATATATATATATATATATGCTGAATTAGGGCTGTAATAATACTGCAGCTGATATTGGTGGATCTCTTTTTCTGTGACGGCATATACAGATAGCTAATCAAGTTTGTTTTACCTGATTTCTATCATTAAAAGTCAACGATGAGCTGGGCCTGGTGAATACTTTGCTGTCTCTGTTAGTGTCCCAGCTGCCAAGCCTTAGCATATGTCTCCATCTACTGTTCAAAAGTCCAAAGTGCTGCCTCAGTCACATAAACAGAATATGGGCCAAAGGCATCAAGATCTATTGGCTTACAAATATGATAAAATCCTTGGTCTGATAGTGATATACAATGAAAATGCACATTTTACTGTTATTCTTTAAATCAGTGGTTCCCAAACTTTTTTTCTGGGGACCCACATTTTTAAAATGACAAACAATCGCGACCCACATCACAATAGGCCTTATCTATTAATGGCAAGATTAACAGTTTGTACATAAATGAACATTTCTGACCATTTTTACTGCCATTTGCGTCATCCAATTATCTTGAATAGGTAAAAGCATTTCAAAGTGATAGGCTAGAAATTTAAATTACAACTACACTGTATGCTTATTGAAAATATATACTGTACATTCTTTAAATACTTTATAGATACGATCAAATCAGTGCATTTAGGCGGGGTGTGATATCTCATTGTTTTTATCTCCTCTTATCAAAATATAAACATTTTAAGTAGGCTACTTTATAAATGATCAAATGCATTGAGTCTGAGTAAACAGCCACTCATGTTCATTTTCATATGTTCATATGTTCATATTTTTATTTGAGAACTTAAGCGCATTTTAAATTAAATGGGCACACATCAGTTAAACGACACACATTTTAACTACTTTATATGAAACAAATTAAGTGCATTTTGGCGTTATTAACAGACTCATATTTCCCTCTCATCATTAAATCAAAGAGAATATTGCTTGTTCTTTGGTATTGCAGTCAGGTGTACAAGAGGAGAGCGCAACACGCATATCGGGTGTGGCATTTAGTCTATGGGCAGTAGCTAATCTAACATTACCTGCAGCAGTCTGGTCCTTAGCTGGGTCTTGTTCCTGGTCTCTAGCTATGCCTTTCGTTTTTATTAGCCAGGCATCCATGTTTGTGTGACCACCGGCAAAATCTGTTCATTACTTTGGTTGAAACTATGGTGGACACCTGGGTGCAAACCCAAACGAGTTCTGAACAAGGCACCGCCTGCCTGGCTCCAATGGCACGCTATGATTGGCATAACTCCATGTGTTGTGGAGCTAGAAACACACTCCCTCATGTGGCTGATAGATGTACTGCAGATATAAATCTAGAATTGTAGTAAATCGTAACTATTTTATTTGCGGACCCAAATAAAATCTCCTGCGACCCAACGCAAAATAATAATAATGACAAATCATTGTCATTATCATATAGGCCAGCCAGAAGCATTTTTTCCTTGAATAACTTTTGCTGAGGTGGTGGGAGGAGGCTGAAGGCTGGTGTACTAATGCAAAAGTGGTGGATGCGTATGTCCTGTAAATTCAATGTCTCTAGGTCACTGGGTTAGGAAGTTAAAAGCCAAAATATGTTAGGGTAGTGGGAGGAGGCTGAACGTTGGTGTGTTTTTGCAACTGGGGTGGATACATATGTCCTGTAAATTACATGTCTCTAGGGCACTGGTTTAGGATGTTGTAAGCAAAATATGTTCTGGTGGCACCAGGAAGCTGAAAGTGTGTGGACGTGTGCAACAAGTGTTGATGCGTAGGTCCTGTCAATTTCAAGTCTCTAGGTCATGGGGTTAGGGAGTTGTAAAATAAAATAGATTTTGCAGTACCAGATGTGTCCACAGGAGGGCGCGTTGAAATATTTATCGGTTAATATCTCCGCTCCTGAGCGTCGTAGAGACATCAGCTTTCCAATGGTCCTAAGCATGTCTCTCTACGACAATGGGAAGTGGTCAAATCAGGCAGGCAGAAGCATTCTTTCTTGAATAACTTTTGCTGAGGTGGTGCCTGTAGGCTGAAACCCCTTGTACTATTGCAACAGTGCTGGATGCCTATGTTTTGTGAAGGCCAAATGTCTAGGGCACTGGGTTAAGACGTTATAAGCAAAATATGTTCTGGTGGCGCCAATTGGCTGAAACTAGAAGAATGTGTGCAGCAGGTGTTGATGCATATTTCTTGTCAATTTCACGTCTCTAGGTCATTGGGTTATTGAGTTATAAAATAAAATTTATTTTGCAGTACCAGATGTGTCCACAGGAGGGCGCGTTGAAAGATTGATCGGTTAATATCTCCGCTCCTGAGCGTCGTAGAGACTCACAACCAGTTTCTGGCCCACCATTGTTGGGCACCAGCTTTCCAATGGTCCCAAGCATGTCTCTCTCCGACAATGGGAAGTGGTCAAATCAGGCAGGCAGAAGCATTCTTTCTTGAATAACTTTTGCTGAGGTGGTGCCTGTAGGCTGAAAGCTGGTGTACTATTGCAACAGTGCTGGATGCCTATGTTTTGTGAAGGCCAGATGTCTAGGCCACTGGGTTAAGACGTTATAAGCAAAATATGTTCTGGTGGCGCCAATTGGCTGAAACTAGAAGAATGTGTGCAGCAGGTGTTGATGCATATTTCTTGTCAAT
>CM075198.1:12500-85000 GCA_037577475.1 Chaunax sp. Z400
AGTGGAGATATTAACCGATCAATCTTTCAATGCGCCCTCCTGTGGACACATCTGGTACTGTAAAATTTATTTTATTTTATTACTCAATAACCCAATGACCTAGAGACGTGAAATTGACAAGAAATATGCATTATGACCTGTTGCACACATTCTTCTAGTTTCAGCCAACTGGCGCCACCAGAACATATTTTGCTAATAACGTCTTAACCCAGTGCCCTAGACATTTGGCCTTCACAAAACATAGGCATTCAGCACTGTTGCAATAATACAAGGGGTTTCAGCCTACAGGCAACACCTCAGCAAAAGTTATTCAAAAAAGAATGCTTCTGCCTACCTGATTTGACCACTTCCCATTGTCATAGAGATACATGCTTAGGACCATTGGAAAGCTGGTGCTCAACAATGGTGGGGCAGAAACTGGTTGCGAGTCTCTACGACGCTCAGGAGTGGAGATATTAACCGATCAATCTTTCAACGCGTCCTCCTGTGGACACAACTGGTACTGTAAAATATATTTTATTTTATAACTCAATAACCCAATGACCTAGAGACGTGAAATTGACAACAAATATGCATCAATATCTGTTGCACACATTGTTCTAGTTTCAGCCAACTGGCGCCACCAGAACATATTTTGCTAATAACGTCTTAACCCAGTGCCCTAGACATTTGGCCTTCACAAAACATAGGCATCCACCACTGTTGCAATAGTACAAGGGGTTTTATCCTACAGGCAACACCTCAGCAAAAGTTATTCAAGAAAGAATGCTTCTGCCTACCTGATTTGACCACTTCCCATTGTCATAGAGATACATGCTTAGGACCATTGGAAAGCTGGTACCCAACAATGGTGGTGCCAAAACTGGTTGCGAGTCTCTACGACGCTCAGGAGTGGAGATATTAACCGATCAATCTTTCGACGCGCCCTCCTGTGGACACATCTGGTACTGCAAAATATATTTTATTTTATAACTCAATAACCCAATGACCTGGAGATGTTAAATTGACAAGAAATATGCATCAAGGCCTGTTGCACACATTCCTCTAGTTTCAGCCAACTGGCCCCACCAGAACATATTTTGCTAATAACCTCTTAACCCAGTGCCCTAGACATTTGGCCTTCACAAAACATAGGCATTCAGCACTGTTGCAATAATACAAGGGGTTTCAGCCTACAGGCAACACCTCAGCAAAAGTTATTCAAAAAAGAATGCTTCTGCCTGCCTGATTTGACCACTTCCCATTGTCGTAGAGATACATGCTTAGGACCATTGGAAAGCTGGTACCCACCAATGGTTGGGCCGAAACTGGTTGCGAGTCTCTACGACGCTCAGGAGTGGAGATATTAACCGATCAATCTTTCAACGCGCCCTCCTGTGGACACATCTGGTACTGCAAAATATATTTTATTTTATTACTCAATAACCCAATGACCTAGAGATGTGAAATTGACAAGAAATATGCATCAAGACCTGTTGCACACATTCCTCTAGTTTCAGCCAACTGGCCCCACCAGAACATATTTAGCTAATAACCTCTTAACCCAGTGCCCTAGACATTTGGCCTTCACAAAACATAGGCATCCAGCACTGTTGCAATAGTACAAGGGGTTTCAGCCTACAGGCACCACCTCAGCAAAAGTTATTCAAGAAAGAATGCTTCTGCCTGCCTGATTTGACCACTTCCCATTGTCATAGAGAGACAGGATTAGGACCATTGGAAAGCTGGTACCCAACAATGGTGGTGCCGAAACTGGTTGCGAGTCTCTACAACGCTCAGGAGTGGAGATATTAACCGATCAATCTTTCGACGCGCCCTCCTGTGGACACATCTGGTACTGCAAAATATATTTTATTTTATAACTCAATAACCCAATGACCTAGACACGTGAAATTGACAAGAAATATGCATCAAGACCTGTTGCACATATTCCTCTAGTTTCAGCCAACTGGCCCCACCAGAATATATTTTGCTTATAACGTCTTAACCCAGTGCCCTAGACATTTGGCCTTCACAAAACATAGGCATCCAGCACTGTTGCAATAGTACAAGGGGTTTCAGCCTACAGGCACCACCTCAGTAAAAGTTATTCAAGAAAGAATGCTTCTGCCTGCCTGATTTGACCACTTCCCATTGTCATAGAGAGACGGGATTAGGACCATTGGAAAGCTGGTGGCCATTAATGGTGGGGCAGAAACTGGTTGCGAGTCTCTACGACACTCAGGAGTGGAGATATTAACCGATCAATCTTTCGACGCGCCCTCCTCTGGACAAATCTGGTACTGCAAAATATATTTTATTTTATAACTCAATAACCCAATGACCTAGAGACGTGAAATCGACAAGAAATATGCATTAAGACCTGTTGCACACATTCTTCTAGTTTCAGCCAACTGGCACCACCAGAACATATTTTGCTAATAACGTTTTAACCCAGTGCCCTAGACATTTGGCCTTCACAAAACATAGGCATCCAGCACTGTTGCAATAGTACAAGGGGTTTTAGCCTACAGGCAACACCTCAGCAAAAGTTATTCAAGAAAGAATACTTCTGCCTGCCTGATTTGACCACTTCCCATTGTCGTAGAGATACATGTATAGGACCATTGGAAAGCTGGTACCGAACAATAGTGGGGCCAAAACTGGTTGCGAGTCTCTACGACGCTCAGGAGTGGAGATATTAACCGATCAATCTTTCGACGCGCCCTCCTGTGGACACATCTGGTACTGCAAAATATTTTATTTTATAACTCAATAACCCAATGACCTAGACACGTGAAATTGACAATAAATATGCATCAAGACCTGTTGCACATATTCCTCTAGTTTCAGCCAACTGGCCCCACCAGAACATATTTTGCTTATAACGTCTTAACCCAGTGCCCTAGACATTTGGCCTTCACAAAACATAGGCATCCAGCACTGTTGCAATAGTACAAGGGGTTTCAGCCTACAGGCACCACCTCAGCAAAAGTTATTCAAGAAAGAATGCTTCTGCCTGCCTGATTTGACCACTTCCCATTGTCATAGAGAGACAGGATTAGGACCATTGGAAAGCTGGTGGCCATTAATGGTGGGGCAGAAACTGGTTGCGAGTCTCTACGACGCTCAGGAGTGGAGATATTAACCGATCAATCTTTCGACGCGCCCTCCTGTGGACAAATCTGGTACTGCAAAATATATTTTATTTTATAACTCAATAACCCAATGACCTAGAGACGTGAAATTGACAACAAATATGCATCAATATCTGTTGCACACATTCTCCTAGTTTCAGCCAAATGGCGCCACCAGAACATATTTTGCTAATAACGTCTTAACCCAGTGCCCTAGACATTTGGCCTTCACAAAACATAGGCATCCAGCACTGTTGCAATAGTACAAGGGGTTTTAGCCTACAGGCACCACCTCAGCAAAAGTTATTCAAGAAAGAATGCTTCTGCCTGCCTGATTTGACCACTTCCCATTGTCATAGAGAGACAGGATTAGGACCATTGGAAAGCTGGTGGCCATTAATGGTGGGGCAGAAACTGGTTGCGAGTCTCTACGACGCTCAGGAGTGGAGATATTAACCGATCAATCTTTCAACGCGCCCTCCTGTGGACACATCTGGTACTGTAAAATTTATTTTATTTTATTACTCAATAACCCAATGACCTAGAGACGTGAAATTGACAAGAAATATGCATTATGACCTGTTGCACACATTCTTCTAGTTTCAGCCAACTGGCACCACCAGAACATATTTTGCTAATAACGTCTTAACCCAGTGCCCTAGACATTTGGCCTTCACAAAACATAGGCATCCAGCACTGTTGCAATAGTACAAGGGGTTTTATACTACAGGCAACACCTCAGCAAAAGTTATTCAAGAAAGAATGCTTCTGCCTGCCTGATTTGACCACTTCCCATTGTCGTAGAGATACATGCTTAGGACCATTGGAAAGCTGGTACCCAACAATAGTGGGGCCGAAACTGGTTGCGAGTCTCTACGACACTCAGGAGTGGAGATATTAACCGATCAATCTTTCAATGCGCCCTCCTGTGGACACATCTGGTACTGCACAATATATTTTATTTTATAACTCAATAACCCAATGACCTAGAGACGTGAAATTGACAAGAAATATGCATTATGACCTGTTGCACACATTCTTCTAGTTTCAGCCAACTGGCGCCACCAGAACATATTTTGCTAATAACGTCTTAACCCAGTGCCCTAGACATTTGGCCTTCACAAAACATAGGCATCCAGCACTGTTGCAATAGTACAAGGGGTTTTATCCTACAGGCAACACCTCAGCAAAAGTTATTCAAGAAAGAATACTTCTGCCTGCCTGATTTGACCACTTCCCATTGTCGTAGAGATACATGCTTAGGACCATTGGAAAGCTGGTACCCAACAATAGTGGGGCCGAAACTGGTTGCGAGTCTCTACGACGCTCAGGAGTGGAGATATTAACCGATCAATCTTTCAACGCGCCCTCCTGTGGACACATCTGGTACTGCAAAATATATTTTATTTTATAACTCAATAACCCAATGACCTAGGGATGTGAAATTGACAAGAAATATGCATTAAGACCTGTTGCACACATTCTTCTAGTTTCAGCCAACTGGCGCCACCAGAACATATTTAGCTAATAACGTCTTAACCCAGTGCCCTAGACATTTGGCCTTCACAAAACATAGGCATCCAGCACTGTTGCAATAGTACAAGGGGTTTTAGCCTACAGGCAACACCTCAGCAAAAGTTATTCAAGAAAGAATGCTTCTGCCTGCCTGATTTGACCACTTCCCATTGTCGTAGACATACATGCTTAGGACCATTGGAAAGCTGGTACCCAACAATCGTGGGGCCGAAACTGGTTGCGAGTCTCTACGATGCTCAGGAGTGGAGATATTAACCGATCAATCTTTCGACACGTCCTCCTGTGGACACATCTGGTACTGCAAAATATATTTTATTTTATAACTCAATAACTCAATAACCTAAAGACGTGAAATTGACAAGAAAGATGCATCAACATCTTTTGCACACATTCTTCTAGTTTCAGCCAACTGGCGCCACCAGAATATATTTTGCTAATAACGTCTTAACCCAGTGCCCTAGACATTTGGCCTTCACAGAACCTTTGCATCCAGCACTGTTGCAATAGTACACCAGCTTTCAGCATACAGGCACCACCTCAGCAAAAGTTATTCAAGAAAGAACCCTTCTGCCTGCCTGATTTGACCACTTCCCATTTTCATAGAGAGACATGCTTACAACCGTTGGACAGCTGGTGTCCAACAATGGTGGGGCAGAAACTGGTTGCGAGTCTCTACGACGCTCAGGAGCGGAGATATTAACCGATCAATCTTTCGAACCGCCCTCCTGTGGACACATTTGGTACTGCAAAATATATTTTACTTTATAACTCAATAACCCAATGACCTAAAGACGTGAAATTGACATGAAATATGCATCAACATCTGCTGCACATATCCTTCCAGTTTCAGCCAACTGGCACCACCAAAACATATTTTGGTTATAACGTCTTAATCCAGTGCCCTAACTGACTAACCCAATGACCTAGAGACTTGAACGCTTCTGCCTGCCTGATTTGACCACTTCCCATTTTCGTAGAGAGACAATCCCCAGCCCCTGCAGCCTACATGTCAAAGTGTCCTTGGGCAAGATACTGAACCCCAAATTGCTCCCAATGGCTGTTCCATTAGTGTGTGCGTGTTTGCATGATGGTTACCGCTCCCAATGAGCAGTTGACGCCTTGCATGGTACGAATGCCACCACTGTATGAATGTTGGTGTGAATGGGTGAATGCTGGCTTGGCTTGATACATCAGTATCAATATCATTATTATCAGTGTTGTTATTGTAGTAGTTATTATAAATACTACTATAATCCCTCTATTATTATAGCTGTTGAATATGGTTGAATATGTCTGTGTCCCTGTCCCCGACTCCATCCTTCCCCCTCCCTTTCCCTCTCTCTCTCTCTCTCTATCTGTCTCACCCCAACCGGTCAAGGCAGAGGGCCACCCACCTTGAGTCTGGGATCTGCTCGACGTTTCTTTCGTCGCCACTGTCGCCAAGTGCTTGCTCATGGTCGATTGTTGGGTCTCTCCATAATGAAGAGTCGGTCTAGACCTGCTCTTTTTATAAAGTGCCTTGATATAACTTTTGTTGTGATTTGGCGCTATATAAATAAATTAAATTGAATTGTGTTGTAAAGGCTTTGAGTGGTAAGTCAGACTAGAAAGGCGCTATATAAGTACAGTCCATTTACCATTTAAAGTACAGAAGGTATTTAATTAATCTAAAGTACAGAAGATAATTAATTACTCTAAAGTACAGAAGGTAATCAATTATTCTAAAGTACAGAAGGTATTTAATTAATCTTAAGTACAGAAGGCAATTAACTACTCTACAGTACAGGAGGTAATTAATTAGTCTAAAGTACACATGGTATTTAATTACTCTAAAGTACAGAAGGTAATTAATAACTCTACAGTACAGGAGGTAATTAATTAGTCTAATGTACACATGGTATGTAATTAGTCTACAATAAAGGAGGTAATTAATTACTCTAAAGCATGTGTTGCACACTTGGACACAAAACACCAGGCGTGCATGTAGTTTAAAATATCACTTTACTGCTTTCTCAGCATACACATATACCCTAGCACACTAGCACAGCGCACGCTAAACGTCGCTGCACATCATCGTCTCTCTCTCTCTAGTGACACCTGCGCGCTCCGGCGTCTCACCTTTAGTACCCCTGTGCTGCCTGAAGTGCCTGTATGAGTGTTATACATTTGTAAACAAAAATGAACTCACTTAAATATTACAATTGTCACACATGGACATATGTCAAATTATACATGAACATCATAATAACCACGAAACAATATATATATGATGGAGAGGCTGCCTTTTGTCCCATATCATATTGTCCATCATTACTGAACATTACTGTGGGTCCCATTTAATTAATCTAAAGTACAGAAGGTAATTAAATACTCTAAAGTACACAAGAACTGATTCAAAGATGGACAGAAAAGAACTTCCTGCCTTCAGTGTTTATTAGACAGATTTTCATGAAGTAGCAGCAAACCTTTAATCCACAGGTGGTTCATCTCCAGGTTGTTCTTCTTACTGAGTCTTATTATGGTGTTGGTCGTCCACGGGAGAACAATGGTTCAGGTTGAAGAAACACAAATTGCTTCCAGTAAATAATGAAATTTACACATTGAATAAATATGAATCCATGTTATTTTCACACCCAGATCCAGCATCTTTTTTATTGATCTTCAATTGGTGGAAGATTACAGATATGTATTGGTCACACATGTTCAAAACAACATCCTATCACTGAGGAGAAAATAATCCTCATGATATCAACACTGGGCGGCACTGATGAGCTACTCTAACAATCATTCACCAATACGATTTAGTGATACAGACATGATGATGTCACACTCAAAGGAAAAAGAACAGTACCACACAGCCATCATTAGAATAGAGATTCTTTAAAATCAATGGATTCATTGACTGGTCTAAATCATCAGAATGTTTTTTACACCAAGGTGATGCTGTGAGACCGCTAACGTCATAAAAACATAATTTATAAATGCCAAATCCTACCAACACCTGATGCACAAACAGAAACATCCTAAATATAAGTAACAGAACACATTTATCAATCTATCAATATGTGTCATAACAGGCTGACAGAAGTAGGGAATGAATAGAGGAGGAGGGGAGAGGAGGAGAGAGTAGGAGGTTAACATGAGGAAAATTAAGGTAGAGGAAGGAAAGACACTGAAAAGAGAAGACAAAACAGAAAAGGATTGAATGTATGCAGGAGAAGGTGTAGAAGGAGGAGGAGAAAGGAGATGAGAGAATAAAGAGTAAAATTAAGTAAAATGCATAAGGAAGGTAAAAGTATGAAGGAAGGAGGGGAGGAGGAGGTCCACATGTGCTCCTTCCTACTGTGGGAGGGCTTTCAGAATGGCGTTCACCTCCTCCGCAACGGCCGTCAACGCAAACTCAAACTGGTCCTGAAGGAGAAAAAGAAAAGAAAAAAAGGGAAGAAAGATAAAAGAAAACACAGAGAGGAGGAGGAGAAGGAGGAGGAGGTGAGAGGAGTTAGATTTTTTTCTATGTGCTGTCAGAGAAAACTTTGGACCTGGTGCTCCTGCAAAAATCCTCCTCCTACTCCCAAAACTTTTACTGTGAGAAATCTGTCCTGTCACCACAGATGAAAATCCATCTAGATAGATTATAGATTATTGTTATTAATTATGTATAGATAATTAGATTAGACATACTATTATTAATTATATATAAATTATAAGGTTAGACATCTTTTTATTATTAATTATGTATATATTATTAAATTAGACACATTATTGTTGTTAATTATATATAAATTATTAGATTAGACAGATTATTAATGTAATTATGTATATATTATTAGATTAGATAGATTATTATGTATAGACTAGATTAGACAGATTATTGTTATTAATTATATATAAATTATTAGATTAGACAGATTATTATTGTAATTATGTATATATTAGATTAGATCGATTATTGTTATTAATTAAGTATAGATTATTAGATAAAATAGATTATTAGATATATTAGATTTATTATGAAGACCAAATTCATCACTAATCTTCATCCTGTCTTCTTCTTCTGGTTATGTTCTAACTTATCGGCTCCACCATGTGGTGAGGATGAGTCGAGTCGTTTCATTGAACTTTCAGGTCAGAATTTCAGTCTAAATAATTCATATAGGAATGGAAACTTTGTTCACCTGGTGGAATTTCTTTTTGAGATACTGTATTCATCCCAGAGGGGAAATTCTTTCTCTGCATTTGACCCATCCCTGAGGAGCAGTGGGCTGCCACTACATTGCGGCGCCCGGGGAGCAAATTGGGGTTCAGTATCTTGCTCAAGGATACTTCAACTTGTAGACTTGCAGGGGCTGAGATTGGAACCACCGACATTTTGTTCCGCGAATGACCGCTCTACCTCCTGAGCCAAATGACTTAAAACTGTAAATCTGGACAGTTTGAGAGTTAAACTTTTGTGACAGCTATCACTTTAAATAATTAAAGAAAATATATAAAAAATAAAAAAAACTAATTTAAATGATTTATTTATTCAGTTAGATATATACAGATGCTCTGCAGCAGATTTCTGACCAGATTATCACCTTCATCTGAATTCTAGACACACAGCCGGATCCGACTTTAATACCGATTCTCGCCCAAGTCCCTGAAACAGAGATTCAGTGAGTCTGACACTTTGAGTTAAAATGAAGTTTAAATGACTTAAACGAAAAATATTTGATTCTAGCAAAAGATTCTAGAAGGAGAAGAAGACATCTGTGACTATCTTATCCAGAAGCATCTTCAGCACCGATGTGGATCAGCTGTCTGTTAACAAGAAGGATCAGCTGTTTGTCTGTTAACATGTAGGATCAGAAGTCTGTAACCTGGCTGGATTTCCCCTCTAACAGACAGGTGTGTGTTACCTTGGTCTGAACCATTCCTGGCCTCTGGTCCCTCAGGTGCTCCAGAGTGGCTGCGATATCGATCTCCTTGGCTCCTGTCAAACCCACATGAGAAGGTGTTTGATGGTGTTCAGAGCTCCATCAGGATTAGCAGCAAATGTTTTTTAATGACTCCCTTCAGAAGAGCAGAAAGGGACCCACAAACTCTACAGACAGATAGACGGTGTTTGTTTGGTGAAGTGACACAGACATGTTCAACCACAGTAAAAATAACAGCTATTGTAATAGAGAGATTACAGTTTGTAGTATTTATAATAACTACTACAATAACAACACTGATAATAATGATAATATTGATAATGATGTTGATAGTAATAGTAAGAGTAATAATAATAATGGTAATGATGATGATGATGATGATGATGTCAGAGGGTGTCAACCATGGTCCCAGCAGTAGATCGGGTCCATGGTGACCTGCAGGATGAGGGAGCATAAAGACTCCGGGGGAGAGTCAAGTTAGTAACATGAATTAATGAGAAATGAGTGTGTAAAGAAGAAGGGGGAGAGGAGGAGAGAGGAGCTCAGTGCATCACAGGAAGTCCCCCAGCAGTCTATGCCTATAGCAGCATAGCTAAAGACAAGCCTAAGCCAGCCTTAATTATAAGCTTTATCAAAAAGGAACGTTTTAAGCCTACTCTTAAATGTAGAGAGGGTGTCTGCCTCCTGGACCCAGATTGGAAGATGGTGCCACAGGAGAGGAGCCTGATAACTGAAGGCTCTTGCTCCCGTTCAACTTTTGGAGACTCTAGGGCTCACAAGTAACCCTGCATTCAGGGAGCATAATGTTCTAGATGGGTAGTAGGGTACTACGAGCTCCTGAAGGTATGTTGATGCCTGACCATTAAGGGCTTTGTACGTGAGGAGAAGGATTTTAAATTCTATTCTGGATTTTACAGGGAATCAATGCAGAGAGGCTAATACAGGAGAGATATGATCTCTTATATTAGTTCTGGTCAGTACACATGCAGCAGCATTCTGGATCAGCTGGAGAGTCTTTAGAGACTTGTTTGGACAGCCTGGTAATAGGGAATTACAATAGTCCAGCCTGGAAGAAACAAATGCATGGATTCATTTTTCTGCATCTTTTTGAGACAGAATGTGCCTGATTTTTTATATATTACAGAAGTTTGAGAAGGCAGTCCTAGATTTATGGACATATCCTGATCAAACATAACTCCCAGATTCCTCATGGTGGAACTGGAGGCCAAGGTAATGTCATCCATAGTGGTTATATCATTAGACAGCAAGTCTGAGATGTTTAGGGCCCAGCACAATAACCTCAGTTTCGTCAGAATTCAGTAACAGAAAATTGGACGTCATCCAGTTTTTTATATCCGTATGACATGCCTGAAGTTTAATTAATTGATTAGTTTCACCTGGTTTCATTGATAAGAATAATTGTGTATCATCCGCATAACAACGAAAATTAATAGTGTTTCCTGATAATATTATCTAAAGGGAGCATATACTGTATAGGGTGAACAATATTGGTCCAAGCACAGAACCCTGAGGGACTCCATGATTAACTTTGCTGTGCATGGAAGATTCATTGTTAACAAGTACAAACTGAGATCGATCTAATAAATAGGATTTAAACCATTTTAATGCAGTTCCTTTAATGCCAATTAAATATTCGAGTCTTTGTAGTAGTATCTGATGATCAATGGTATCAAACGCAGCACTAAGGACTGTGGTACGTAACCTGTTAGTAACGACAGATTGATCATGTCTAATAGAGAAGTTCTGACTAAGGGTAAAACATCTTTAAGCAGCTTAGTTGGGATGGGGTCTAGGAGGCAGGTTGTTGGTTTAGATGAAGAAATAGTGGAAGTTAGTTGTTGAAGGTCAATGGGAGAGAAGCAGTCCACATATACATCAGGTCTTACAGCTGTGTCTAAACTTCCTGTGTTTGAAGGTACACTGATATCATTTGAAGGCAGGAGGTGATGAATTTAGTCTCTATAAAGTAGAATTTTATCATTAATGAAGCTCATGAAGTCATTACTGCTGAGGCTTAGAGGAAGACTGGGCTCAATAGACATGTGACTCTGTCAGCCTGGCTACAGTACTGAACAAAAACCTGGGGTTGTTCGTAATAGGCTGCTCTTGTGGAGGGCTTTCCCATAGCTTTTAAGGCTGTCTATCCAGGCTAATCGAGATTCTTCCAGTTTAGTGTGACGCCATTTTCTCTCTAGTTTTTGTGTTATTTTCTTAAGATTACGGGTTTGAGGGTTATACCTTGGAGCTAATCTCTTATAAAGATATAAATATAGATTTAGATAAATACAAATATATAGATAAAGATGAAGATAGAGATAGAGATATAAAGATATAGATATAGGTATAGATAAAGATAGAGATACAAATATAGACAGAGATAAAGATATGGATATAAAGATAAATATATAGATAATAATATAGACAGAGATAAAGATATAGATAAAGATACAGAAATGGATATAGATAAAGATATAAAGATATAGATAAGGAACATTTTCAGCCCCATCTCCTGGAAATTATATTTATATACTTCTAATTTACAAATAAATCATCATCACCAACCCCATCTTTGTGCTTCCAGTGAAATATATAAACGTTAAAAAAGGACACTACGTTTCCTATGTTTTTGCTATTTCAAATTATTTGTGTGAATGTAATTTAATTTATATGGTTTTGTAGAGAAATAAGTTATAAATGTTATTTTTACTTTCAAATATATCAGCATTCTAAAAACTGACATTTGACTCTATGAGGAGTAAAAACATAGAAATGGAAATAAAAGGTAACAACCCAATAAATGACTAAATGATGTATCATTAATCTCTATGTATTTTTGGGTCGACTCTGGTCTTCAGATCAGTGATTAGAGAAGTTCTAAACATTATTCATGAAGATTAATCAACATACAAAAAAGGAATTTGAAGGTTTGACGAGTTAAGGGATGTTTTTGTCAGAATACTGTATTATATTGTCTTTATTAGAAGTCAATCAATCAGACTTTATTTGTATAGCACTTTTCATACAAGTAAAATGTAACCCAAAGTGCTTCACATAATAAAACAGTAACCCTTTCCCGCCAACACATACAGACACACAGACAACCAAATACACACACAGCAATAACATTGCAGATAAATAAGGCATTGAAATAAAATCAGTACTCATAAAAGCCAGAAGTTAAGACACAGGAACGGAGGAAACGCTGTCATAAAAATGGGGGGGGCACCCACACCAGGAACTGCAACCACAGTCATGACTGCAAAACTACCACTGCAAGAGGCACCCCAAGCCCAGCGGACGAAGGAGCCCACACCACAACCATAAGGCTGCAGTACGGATTCCCCAATCCACCCGAGCCAGAGCGACCCCCACAGCGGCATTCCCACAGCCACGGCCATGATTACACCCCCCGGCATGGGCGGCCCCCAAGTGAGGAAACACCAGAGGATAAAAACTAATAAAAATAAAAAGATAGGGTAAATAAATTAAAATCAATCAAAATAAAAACTCCATACAGAAGGAAATGAGAGGATAAGAGCATGAAATAAAATAATGAAATACTAAGAGAGGATGTGTGTTAAAATGAGTAAAAACAGAAAATAAAAAGTATTAAAAGGAAAACAGTACAAAAGATAAAATAAGTTAAAAAATATTAAAATGATATACCAACTACTAAAACAGTAAAGCAGACTAAAATTAATAAGTAAATAGATGATAGATAAATACATAAATAAGTAAAATTCAGTTAAAAGCCTGGCTGAAAAGGTAGGTCTTGAGTTTGCCTTTAAAAGTATCAACACTCTCTGCTGCCTTCTGGTCCTCAGGCAGACTGCTCCACAAACGTGGGGCGTAATAATAAAAAGATGCCTCGCCGTGTGTTTTTGTCAGGACTTTAGGAATTAGTAAAAGACCGCTACCTGAAGACCTGAGGGTCCTAGAGGGATCATAAGATAAAAGCAATTCTGATAAATAACTAGGACCATGACCATTAAGAGCTTTGTAACCTAGTAAAAGGATCTTAAAATCAATTCTGAAACTCACAGGAAGCCAATGCAGAAATTTTAAAATTGGTGTGATGTGTGCTCTCTTTCTGGTCCTCATCAGCACACGAGCAGCTGAGTTTTGTAGTAACTGTAATTGGGAAATATGTTTCTCAGGAAGACCAGAAAGTAGAGCATTGCAATAATCAATCCGACAGGTAATAAAAGCATGCATTAGCGTCTCTGTGTTGGTTTGGGAGAGAAATAGTCGCACCCTGGCAATGTTCTTCAGATGATAAAATGCCATTTTCATTACACTCCTAATGTGTGGCTCAAAACTGAAGTCTGAGTCAAATATGACGCCGAGATTTTTTACTTGTTGACATGGATATGGAACCAGTGCTTGCAGTTTTAGGTGAAGTTTTTCTCTCTGAGCTTCAGGACCGATAATTAAGACTTCAGTTTTGTCCTGGTTGAGCTGAAGGAAGTTATCTGCCATCCATGACTTGATGTTTGAAATACAGTTAAAAAGGGTATCAATTGGCCCTGAGTCATCAGGAGACACAGCAATGTACAGCTGTGTGTCAGCAGTAAGACAGCGTTTCCCCACAGTTCGTTCTGGAATATCCTGTTCTATATAACTATTGACAGTAAAAAAAGACACAGAAATGATCCGAGATCCCTACATCCACAACTGAAGAAATATGTGCCGACAGGCCATAAGTTATCACAAGGTCTAATGTGACCTTTGTTGTGGGTAGGCTGAGTCACATTTTTCATACATTTTTCATACAATTCATACAGTTCAGTAAGTTTAAAAATTCTAAAGCAAAAGAGTCTGATTGATTATCTATGTGCAAATTAAAATCACCTAAAATAATTACTCTGTCATAATTGGTGTGGATAATTGAGAGTATCTCTGAAAAATGAGAAATAAAAGCAGAGCATCGTTTGGGTGGCCTGTAAACACACATGCACAATATAGGGGGGCTGCTAAAAACAATGGAGTGATGTTCAAAAGAAGTGTTTTCATCAAATGTAATGTGTTTAAAACCAAGTGAGGTTGAGATGATGGTTGCTGTAGCCCCACCTTTTTTTCCTTTCCTGGAGGAAAAGAAAAAACTTTAGTTTGGTGGTGATGTTTCAATGAGGGCTGCTGGTCCATCAGGGCTAAGCCATGTCTCAGTTAAAAACATAAAATCAATATTATTATCTAAAATCAAGTCATTAATAAGAAAAGTCTTGTTTAAAAGAGATCTCACATTTAAAAGTGCCATATTCAGGGTCACTGGTGAAGTTCTCTTGTGGGGTGGATCAGCAGATGGTGGTTTGTGTGTGCACAATGGTCTGAGATTGTTAACATTAACTCCATTGGTTCATTTGATGTTGTGTCTGCTAGTCATTATGACAGGGATTAATGAGGTGTTTGGACTGTAGGGGGAGCAGGAGGTGTAGACGGGAGGTTGAGAGGTTAGAGAAGAAGAGAGGGGAGGGGGAGGAGGAGGTGGGTGATTTCTTTAAGTGAACAAACATATCCTGGATGGCAAACGAAGTTTATTCTGGTTCTAAAAGTCAAAGTTATAACTAGGAGCTACAGGAACCCAACCATTGGCTGAAAACGATGAACAGAAAGGGATAAAGAAGAAAAAAGGGATAAAACAAAGATGATGTGAAAAGACAGAGGGTAAATAGATGTTAAAGGGGGATGAAGACACCTGAGAGAAGAGAGAGAGAATGAGAAAGGAATAAAATCATCTGTTTCCTGTCTTCCCGTTTCTCTTGTCCACTTCCTGTCTTCCTGTTGAGGAACATAATAAAATGTCTTTTTATGGCCGCGTGAACGGGAGAACGAGGATCATTCACATCTTCTTCTGTTTCACAGGTTTGGTGATTTTTTTTTCGCTTTTTACATCACAATAGATCCCTTCTGAAAGCTGCATCACGCTCCTCACTGCTTCTCTTTTTCAGGATGGGAGGACTTAACAAACCGAGGGCTTTCGTGCAGATTCTGATAAACCTCAAAATGGACAGCATTAAAAAAATCGCCTCATTGGAGCTCATTGGAGGAGATGGTGGAGCCATGAAAAAAGGAGGAATGGTATAAGAACAAGGCCTGAATCGTCCCTCCTCTGCTCCAGGAGGAGCACTGAGGAGGATGGGAGTGGGAGGAGTATAGAAGAGGGGAAGGAAGAGAGAAGAAGAAAGAAAGACGGGACTCTTGAGGAGACCACAAAAAGGCCCCTAAAAGCTGAAGGCGAGGGCCGGCCTCAACAGCTGGACAAAACAGGGAGGAAACAGAGGGATGCTGAAAGGCCCTCGGCATTCGATGGTTTCATTTGATTCTTATGATGAAGAGTGGAGGGTGGAGCGTGGAGGGTAGAGGTGGTGGTGGTGGTGCGTGTGTGTGTGTGTGTGTGTGTGTGTGTGTGTGTGTGTGTGTGTGTGTGTGTGTGTGTGTGTGTGTGTGTGTGTGTGTGTGTGTGTGTGTGTGTGTGTGTGAAGGGAGGGAGGCTTTTGGAAACTAAGAGGGGAAAACAAAATGTGAGAACCACGGTAAAACCTCCTCAACCCGACAACACAGCCACAACACTGGGACAAATGAGTGGAGGGAGGTGGAGGAGAGAGGAGGGGGTGAGGGAGTAATTCTGTGTGGGAGAGGGAGGAAGAGGAGGTGGGAAGGGTCTTTTTATTTTTATATAGAGACATTGTATTTTTATGTAGACAACATTTTATTTCTATGTAGAAGACATTTAATTTTTATACAGAAGACATTTTATTTTCATATAGAGACATTTTATTTTTATATAGAAGACATTTTATTTTTTATATAGAAGACAATTTATTTCTATGTAGAAGACATTTTATTTTTTTATAGAGACATTTTATTTTTGTGTAGAGGACATTTTATTTTATATAGAGACATTTAATTTTTATGAAGAAGACATTTTATTTTAATATAGAGACATTTCATTTTTATATAGTAGACATTTTATTTTTATATAAATGACATTTTAATTTTACATAGAAGACATTTTAGTTTTATGTAGAAGACATTTTATTTTTATATAAATGACATTTTATTTTTATATAGAAGACATTTTAGTTTTATGTAGAAGACATTTCATGTTCATGTTTTATTTTGAAGGATTGTATGTTCCTTTATGAGATTCCATGATGCCCCAGGTTTATGAAATGTCTTCAGATGTAATTTGATATGGAAACTGAAAAACCAGCTCTAGCACAAAGATTTCCACCCTAACCCTCTGCTGGTCTCATCCATCCTGTTTGTCTATATGTGTCATTCAGAGATATTAGTCACAGTTTATTCCTATTTCAAAGAACACGCTCGAGATCTAGAATGTTTTATACCAATATAAATTGAATCCATTTTAAAAATATTGTCTGGAACTGTGGCGTCAGCATCACCTGTCAGTCATCACCTTTGAACCAGTAGAAGTGAGCCTGCAGACACACTGTGTGGCTGTATTTCCTGTTATTATTATCTGGCAGTGTTGTGGACTTTTCTGCCGATCAGCCATTGGTTAGTGGCTCGTAGCCCTCAGCCAATGACAGTGTGCCGGGTGTGAGGTCAAACAATAGGCTAAAAAGACTGATAGTAAAAAAAATAAAAATAAAAATAAAAAATAAAAAACTTAAGAGTTCCCCCTGTGTGATTCTGCTCCAACATTCACTGGGGTCACCTTTGACCCATGTTCCACCACCCCACCTTCCATTTCCAGGTTCCATTACTATCCAGAAGGTTTTCTGTCATCTGACAAACAGACACTCAAACCAGATCAAAAGCCCAACCTTCCTGGTGGAGGTCAGACTTCATGAAGTTGGTGACATTAGTACACTAGATGTCATACGGCAAAGACACAGGTAGATTGTTGTCAGTGTAACCTCATTTAAGAACCCATATTTGTTTCCAGATGTGTCATGTTGGACAAGACAGGAAGGAAAAATCAACATTGGGAACTTTTTTCTTTTAAGGGCCATTGACACTGACACTGTCTCCATGTTCTTCTCATGGGGGATTGTTGGGTCTCTTTAAGATAAGATAAGATATTCCTTTATTAGTCCCACAGTGGGGAAATTCTCAATGTTACAGTAGCACAGTGTACAGAAGCACAGTGGGGAGGGGAAAATATAAAAATACAAATACTTTAAAACAAGAGAAATATAAAGTGTCTCAAAAATATTGCAGACAAAATATACAAGATATTGTGTGGTCTACTGGGAGCAGCGCTGGTTGTATAACCTAACAGCTGCAGGAAGTAAAGACTTGCAATAGCGCTCCTTCACACACTTCGGGTGAAGCAGCCTGTCACTAAAGGAGCTCTCCAGTGCTGTTATGTGGTCCCACATCGGGTGGGAGTCATTGTCCATCATGGATGACAGTTTTGTTATCATCCTCCTTCCTCCCACCACTTCCACCGGGTCCAGGGGGAATCCCAGGACAGAGCCGGCCTTCTTTATCAGCTTGTCAAGTCTTTTCCTGTCTGACACTGAGATGCCACTGCCCCAGCAGACCACACCATACAAGATGGCTGATGCCACCACGGTGTCATAAAATGTCTTAAGGAGTGCTCCCTGCACTCCAAAGGACCTCAGTCTCCTGAACAGATAGAGTCTGCTCTGGCCTTTCTTGTAAAGTGCAGTAGCATAGTCCAGTCCAGTTTATTGTTCAGGTGAACACCCAGATACTTATAAGATGTAACCATCTCAATGTCCCTTTCCTGAATGTCCACCAGGTCCGGGGGGAGTGTGTGTGCCTGCGGAAATCAACCACCAGTTCCTTGGTTTTACCCATGTTGATCTGGAGTTGGTTCCGCTGGCACCAGTCCACAAAGTCCTGCGTCCGTTCTCTGTATTCCCTGTCGTCCCCATCTGTGATGAGACCGACGATGGCAGAGTCGTCAGAGAACTTCTGCAGGTGACAGGTGGGTGAGTTGTTGTGGAAGTCTGCAGTGTAGAGGGTGAAGAGGAACGGAGCCAGGACCGTTCCCTGCTGGGCCCCCGTACTGCAGACAACCATGTCGGACACACAGCACAGTGACCTCACATACTGTGGATGGTTGGTGAGGTAGTCCGGTATCCAGCATGTGAGGTGGTGGTCCACACCGGTGTGCTCCAGCTTGTCCCTCAGAAGCACAGGCTGTATTGTGTTGAAAGCAGTGGAGAAATCAAAGAACATGATTCTCTCAGTGCTTCCCGGCTTCTCCAGGTGAGAGAGGGCTCGGTGTTGGAGGAAGATGACGGCGGCGTCCACCCCGATGCCAGGTTGGTAGGTGAACTGAAGTGGGTCCATCGCTGGGCTCACCAGGTAGCGGAGATGAACAAGGACCAGCCACTCCAGGGTCTTCATCATGTGGGATATTAGAGCCACTGGCCTGTAGCTACTGAGGTCCTTGGGGTGCGGAGTCTTGGGCTGGATGTTTTCCACATTCGTGGCACTCTGCCCAGCTTCAGGCTCAGGTTGAACATGTGTTCAACTATCCCACACAGCTGGTCTGCGCAGGACTTCAGGAGCCTGGAGCTGATGCTGTCCGGACCCGGACCGGACCGGATCCACGGTTTGTTGTTGGAAAAACATGGTACAGTCCTGGTGGGTACGGTGTTTTCGACACAGAAGTAGATGTAGTCTATGATACAGTCAGTGAGACTGTCAATGTCCTCCCCATGAGAATCACAGAGTACCTGCCACACAGTTGTATCGAAACATTCCTTCAAAGCCTCATCAGCCTCGTCGGACCATCTCTTCACTGTGCGGGAGACAGCTGGTTGCCTGTGTATGAGAGGTTTGTACACAGGCAGGAGATGAACGAGGTTGTGGTCAGATCTTTCGAGGGGAAGGAAGGTGATGAGGTGTATGCCTCCTTGGTGTTGGCACAAAGTAAATCCAGGGTTTTATTGTCTCTGGTGCAGCATGTGATGTACTGCGTGAAGGTAGGCAGAGTGGAAGATGGAGCAGCGTGATTTAAGTCCCCAGAGATAAGAAGGAGGGCCTGTGGGTGCTGTGTCTGCAGCCTGCCTGTGACAGAGTGGAGGACATCACAGGCTGCTTCAGCCTTAGCAGGGGGGGATATATGCAGCTACCATAATAACAAGCGTGAATTCCCGCGGCAGGTAATAAGGTCTCATGCTAACGGCTAACAGTTCAATGTTCTTACAGCAGAGTTGTTCTTTAATAGTGATATGCCCAGAGTTACACCATCTATCATTCACAAACACTGCCAGTCCTCCTCTTTTCCTCTTACCGCTCTCACTCATCCTGTCCGCCCACAGCAGCTTGAAGCCGTCCAGCACAGCGTCCAGTTAGCATAGTCAGCCATGTTTCCGTAAACATCATGATGCTGCACTCCCGGTATTCCCTCTGGTGCTGGGTCAGCACCACTAATTCGTCCATCTTATTGGGAAGAGATCTCACATTCCCCATGATGATGGACGGGTGGATCGGTCTATATTTTCTCCTTCTGGCACGGCACTCGGCTCCAGCACGGGTCCCCCGTCTCCTCCGCTTCAGCTCTCGGGGAATGTCGGGTCTCTCGTGGGGCAGCACCGCTGTGTTACGGAGCGCTAACAGCTGATCCCTACTGTAAACAATAGGGCCATGGCAGCGCACGGGGTCCCCAGACACGGTTGTAATCAGTGCAGCAGAAAGGCCAAAGCAAACCCAACTGCTTTGGCCTCCTTAGTGCAAAAAGCAGTACCACTTAAGATAGAATTAAAAAGACACACTAGACACGCTAGGAAGGAAGAAAGCTCAACAGTGAGCGAGAGTTACTGCAACAGGCTGCCACTGACATGGCACCAGTGGCTCTAGAATAAAGAGTCGGTCTCGGCCTGCTCTTTTTGGAAAGTGCCTCGATATAACTTTTGTTGTGATTTGGCGCTATACAAATAAATTGAATTGACGTGACAACGGTTTTACCCTAATACTGTGAACTTTCGTTGTGTTTTGGCCATCTGTTGACTTGACAACTCCGTTTTTGGGACCTGAAAATGCTAACTTTAGAAAACGAGCTCCAGAGTGTAATCTTTTGAAAATGCCACCGTACTGTCGCCATGTCAACGGGCAAAACTAACTCTGTCCTGGCCTGGCATAAAGACTACAGCATTTTCAGACGTTTTTGTGGATCCGTGTGTACGCAGGCCGCTTAGAAAATGTTGCCGTGTCAACACAGAACTTTTTTAAAAGGCAAAGGAAAAATGTATAAACATGGCCTCAGAGTAGATTATGGAGATAAAAGCACATCCCCCCCACTCCACCGTCCACCAGCTCCTAACCAGCACCGCCCTGGACTCCCCAGCCCCCACTCATTGTAAGAGCCCGGAGAAAAGGCCTGTGATGCT
Organism: Chaunax sp. Z400; assembly: GCA_037577475.1. Taxonomy (NCBI): domain Eukaryota; kingdom Metazoa; phylum Chordata; class Actinopteri; order Lophiiformes; family Chaunacidae; genus Chaunax; species Chaunax sp. Z400. Next base: position 33,426 of record CM075198.1, read on the forward strand.
CGACTGACACTTTGATCTGGAATTAAAGACCCAGGAGCTCGTTCTGCTACAGCAGCATGACACACACATTCTCTCTCTCTCACACACACACACACACACTGACCGAATCACATAAACCAAAGAAGTTAAAGTCCAATCTTCCCAAACAGAAGAACAAACACATAAATTATAATTGGCTACACCTCACCTCAGCACCCCGTCATCATCATGAACCAAACACTTGAAATAGTTAACAATTTCAATTATCTCTGAGTCACACTGGACAACAGACTCTGCTTTGACCAGCATATAACACACGTCCAAAAAAGGAGCCACCAGAGATGTCCGTAATCTGTAAACTCAGAGGACTCCATGTCTCCTCCCATCACCTCCTACTGCTGTACCAGAGCATCATTCAGCCAATACTTCTGTACTGTTCCACGTGCTTTTTTAATATGTTAACTGTCACAAACCAGGCCAAACTCACATGCATAACCAACACTGCTGCTAAGGTAATTGGTCTCCCTACACCTAACCTCTCAGAACTAAATCAAAAAGCCATAGCACGCATCGCCACCACAATAGCTCAATCACCACCTCACCCCCATGCCCTCTTGGCGCCGGTACAGAGCACTGAGGTGCTTAAGGGCCCGCTTTGGTAAAAGCCTGATCCCGGCGGTCATCACCGTCTCGAACAGTAGACCTCATTAAATAGACCCGAGTGTGGATTGCTGTGATGACATCACTGTTTTGTTGTATTTCTGTCATTGTATGCATGAGTGTAACATGCGTGATGTGTGTAACATGTACAGTGCTGTGGAAAAGAATTTCCCCTTGGGAACAATAAAGTCGAAAGTCCAGACAATCTAAATATTCTTTGTTTTATAGCTGAAAATAATCAGACAGAACTTTAGGAAATATCCCCTAATTTCACCTCAAGTAATGAACTATCCATGAAATATTCAGTATCAAACATAATGACTACATTGTTTATTATATCATGAAGTAATGATAGTTATTATCAGGCAGTCATGGGTTGAAAATGCACCTGATGACACAGATGATGTCCTCACACTCAATCTGACTCTGTTTAACTGTCATTGTAATGGTTAGCAGACTTTACTGCTCCAGAACAAGGAAAACCTGCAGTATGTACCTAAGGCAGCACTGCATGATCTATAGAAGAGAAATATTTAATCAACAGCTAATAGAAAATATTCTCTCTAGCATCTTTCTGCATTAAATGTCATTAATCTTATTGCAATAAATCAACTTTATTACTATATCATTACTGTGGTATTGCTTTTACAGCTGTATTTTCTCCTGTGCATTCTAAAAACTTGAGTATAATGAGGGGGTGGGGAATGTTGCCATGGTAACAATTCTTCAAAGAGGCAATGAGGAAGGACAGGGGTGGGGGGCAAAGAGGTCGACACCCACCTTTAGCCATCTTGTTGAGGACCATGTCGATGAGGATGTAGGTCCCACTTCTTCCAGCACCATCACTGCACAGGAGAGCAAGAGACCAAGACACAGAATCAGGGTGGGAGAGAGAGAGAGAACCGGCTTGTTTAATAACATCAGTAACATCTTTTCTTAAAAGCTTGCATCTTTACTTTCATTGTAATAAACAATATTAGTTACATTGTTATTATAAAAAATGATTGACATGAAAAAAACTAATTCTCATAACAATAATAATAATTGTGAACACAGCTAATGTTTCACACAGGCCTTTAAAAATGGAGGTTGACAGCGTTGACTGGCTCATGTGCTCAACCAATCAAGGTGCACCAACATCACTCAAGAGTACGGCCTCTGACTTCCTCATTACATAAGACTGTAAAACCAGGAGGAGTGAAATTAATCTACTGCAGCAGCTTCTGTCTAAAGCCTCATGATGCTTCATGAAACGTCAGTGAAACAAACCGTCCTAAAATATGTTTTTCTGTTGTGTTCATCATTTCAGACTATTTCATGGACTGGGGTGTGAATCAGAAGAAACCTCTGTGTGTGTGTGTGTGTGTGTGTGTGTGTGTGTGTGTGTGTGTGTGTGTGTGTGTGTGTGTGTGTGTGTGTGTGTGTGTGTGTGTGTGTGTGTGTGTGTGTGTGTGTGTGTGTGTGTGTGTGTGTGTGTGCTGCATGTGCACATATTTCATTTTCACCAGGGCTGTAGTTATTATCTGTGGGCCCACACAAACACATCTGTATATTCCAACATAGCCGGTGGGAGTAATTGAGCAGTACAACCAGTATCAGTCTGTGTGTGTGTGTGTGTGTCTTCTACACAGATACAACTATCATTCAGATCTCAGCCAGCTGTGTGTGTCTGCATCTCATGCAGGTTATTACAGCGTGATTAGATCTGTTGTATTGCTGCACCCTGCAGGATCATTACATGGCGATCAAAGATATGTGATGTGTGTGTGTGTGTGTGTGTGTGTGTGTCACAAGATGTCCTTTCCCGTTCTGTCTCCATTTAAAATGAGAGACGGGCACAAAAGAGGAAGAAACCCTGACCCCTTCATAGGTAAATGTGAGCAAACATGAAAACTGAATAAATTCAAATGTGCCAAAAAAATTTAAAAATAATTATGGGATGCACACCTCAGACCTTAGACTCAGACCTCAGAGGGGGAAGACGGTTGACTTACTGGACCTCTTTTATTTTCATTGAATACCCCTGGTCTAGACTACAGCTGGAGGTTTGGCTATGTAACATTATATGTACTGGTACTACATTACTGTTGACTACATTAACTTTTGTGTGGAAAACACTGTACCCACCAGGACTGTACGGTGTTTTTCCAACAATAAACCGTGGATTAACCCTGACATAAAGGCTCTCCTCAAGGAGAAGAAGAGGGCCTTTAAGTCAGGAAATAAGGAGGAGCTGAAGATTGTACAGAAGGAGCTAAGGAGGAAGATCAGGGAGGGGAAGAACAGCTTCAGGAGGAAGATGGAGGATCAGCTGCAGCAGAACAACACCAGTGGAGTTTGGAAAGGCCTGAAAAACATCTCTGGCCACAAGGAACCAAACTCCCAGGCTGTGGGGGACCAACAGTGGGTGAATGATCTGAACTTATTTTTCAATAGGTTTGATCAGTCATCTGCCCCTCCCCCAGCCCAGCCAAGCCTGCTGCAACCCCCTTCATTGGCACCTCCAGGACACTGCCCCACCCCCTCCTCCACCTCTCTTCCTGCAACACTCAGCTCACAGCCACCCCCCACTGCTCATCTCATCAGCTCAACACCACCATCCCCCCCATCCACAAACTTCAGCACACAGCCCACCTGCTCCACCCTGTCCCTCACAACTCTCCAGGTGAGAGATCAGCTCAGGAAGATGAAGGCGAGGAAGGCTGCGGGTCCGGACGGCATCAGCTCCAGGCTCCTGAAGTCCTGCGCAGACCAGCTGTGTGGGATAGTTGAACAAATGTTCAACCTGAGCCTGAAGCTGGGGAGAGTGCCACAGATGTGGAAAACATCCTGCGTGGTACCTGTCCCCAAGACTCCGCACCCCAAGGACCTCAACAGCTACAGGCCGGTGGCTCTAACATCCCACCTGATGAAGACCCTGGAGCGGCTGGTCCTTGTTCATCTCCGCCCCCTGGTGAGCCCAGCAATGGACCCGCTTCAGTTTGCCTACCAACCTGGCATCGGGGTGGACGACGCCGTCATCTTCCTCCAACACCGAGCCCTCTCTCACCTGGAGAAGCCGGGAAGCACTGTGAGAATCATGTTCTTTGATTTCTCCAGTGCTTTCAACACGATACAGCCTCAGCTTCTGAGGGACAAGCTGGAGCACACCAGTGTGGACCAACACCTCACATGCTGGATACTGGACTACCTCACCAACCGCCCACAGTATGTGAGGTCACGGGACTGTGTGTCCGACATGGTTGTCTGCAGTACGGGGGCCCCACAGGGAACGGTCCTGGCTCCGTTCCTCTTCACCCTCTACACTGCAGACTTCCATTACAACTCACCCACCTGTCACCTGCAGAAGTTCTCTGATGACTCTGCCATCGTCGGCCTCATCACAGATGGGGACGACAGGGAATACAGAGAACTGACGCAGGACTTTGTGGTCTGGTGCCAGCGGAACCAACTCCAGATCAACGCGGTGAAAACCAAGGAACTGGTGGTTGATTTCCGCAGACACACACACTCCCCCCCGGACCCGGTGAACATTCAGGGAACAGACATTGAGATGGTGACATCTTATAAGTACCTGGGTGTTCACCTGAACAATAAACTGGACTGGACAGACAATACCAAGGCACTTTATAGGAAAGGCCAGAGCAGACTCTATCTGCTCAGGAGACTGAGGTCCTTTGGAGTGCGGGGAGCACTCCTCAAGACATTTTACGACACCGTGGTGGCATCAGCCATTTTCTATGGTGTGGTCTGCTGGGGCAGCGGCATCTCAGTGTCGGACAGGAAAAGACTCGACAAGCTAATAAGGAAGGCCAGCTCTGTCCTGGGATGCCCACTGGACCCAGTGGAGGTGGTGGGAGAAAGGAGGATGACAACTAAGCTGTCATCCATTATGGACAATCACTCCCACCCGATGCGGGACCAAATAACAGCACTGGAGAGCTCCTTCAGCGACAGGTTGCTTCACCCAAAGTGCGTGAAGGAGCGCTTTCGCAAGTCTTTCCTTCCTGCAGCTGTTAGACTGTATAATCAGCACTGCTCCCAGTAGACCAAACAATTAGTAGTACTGTGAGAATTACTGAGACACTTTTTCTAATAGTACTGTGAATATATTTTTGAGACACTTTACCCCCCTCCTTTATTGTATTGTATTTTTAAAAATGTTATTTCCCCTCCTCCTGCTGTGTTTTTTGTACACTGTGCTGCTGCAATATTGTAAATTTCCCCACTGTGGGACTAATAAAGGGATATCTTATCTTATCTTATCTTATCTTACAGTCATTAGGGCTACTGGGGAGCATGAGGATCAGTTGTTGTCCATAAAGTCAGGGATTTCTGGAACACTGGAGGAGCCATCATTAACTAATAGATCATTTAGTCAGAGCATAGATTATATCTCTCTGTTAATGGGAGTTTAGTCTGTAACCCAGTCATTGTAGGGTTTCCATAGGAAACGGACAGATTTTTGTGTTGAATACAGATTTAATTATGGTGGTATTGGTAGGGGTGCAGATGTGATGCACAAACACAACAGCTGTAACCCGCTTACATCTGCTTCATCCTCTGGCTCCGACCGACACACTGAAGAGTCTCCAATTACAAGTTAACCTCCTCCGCAGACAGTTTGTCCAACTTACTACAATGTTTTGGATCATTTTCTCATTTTAAATGTCTGTTTTCCTCTAAGTCTGCCGGCAGGTGACGAGGGGACATGAGGTGACATGAGGGCTCATGTCAAATTAAATTTTAGTTCAGTATCAAATCATGTGAGCAAACATCTGCTTGTTTGCTCATTAACAACATTCAAAAAACTAATTGTCAGTGAAACAATCTAAATGTTCTAACCCTGAATGGGTTAGAACAATAAAAGACAGCGAGAACACTGATTATTGTTGTACTTGCCTGCAGTGGACGATGATGGGGCATGAGCGTCCGCGGTAACACTTGTTAACTTTCCTGTAATAAAAAAGAACAGAATAAGAAGCTCGGTGTTAACACATGTAGAATAACACACACATTATGGGCTTTTAAGTATCATCACCGCAAACAACAGCAGGAACATAACTGTTCATTCTAATGTCTGAGGAAGGAAAGAAAATTATGTCTCACAGCTGCCAGAATAATATTATTATTATTATTTTCTACATGAGGATTTCTAAAAGGAGGATTAAGAATTTGGCCCACTTCCATTAAATAAACAATATTAATCTGGAATGTCTCATGGTAAAGTTGTTTGTCAACAACTAATCATTTTAGAAATTTTACACAACATGAACCATAAGTTTAAAAAAAACAGCAGAGCTTAAGGCTCAACTGTGTCTGTAAAAACAAATGAGTTTTCTACGACTTGTTGGTCTTGACCTGCTCTTTTTGGAAAGTGCCTTGACATAACTTTTGTTGTGATTTGGTGCTATACAAATAAATTGAATTGAATTGAATCGAATCAAATAACGGCCTGTAGCTTTTTTGAAAAACGATTTAAAAATAATTCACACCTTGTTGATCAGAAGCAGCCGGCTGCATCACAAACATCCTTCATGAGATAGAAGCAGAGCGGCGAGTCTGATCTCAGCTGGAGATTCTCTCCAATTCTATTTCCCGCTGAGAACTCTAAATAACAACATCCAGCTCGAACATCTTCTATTAAAGCATGCTGTGTGAATGTGTGCTGTGTGTAACCCATGATGCATCAGCCCAGGAGAGACACTTCAGAGATGATGCATCACTTTCCTTAGAGAGAACCTCACGACTTAAAACCTCCTCATTGTAAACAGATTTTCTCACATTTATGCTAAAAATTTTACATTTTTCAAAACCAGATCCTTATTTCACTGAGAATCTATAAATGATACATTTCTAACCTCTAAGGTGGTTTTAAAGCTCTTTGTGTCCAGAATCCTTCAAAAACCGAACAGATTTGATTTGGTGCAAAGTTGCACCAAGGAAAAATGAGGTGAGATGATGTCAACTGGACTATCTTCATGACAACGAACAAAGGTCCAGAATAATTGATTCATTCATTTCACCTTTTTATGATCCACCCAGGATTTAACGGCTGTCTGTCCGACAGTTACTATTTTTTTGTCCAGGACTGAAAAAATGCTGAATATTTTTTAATGAAACTTGGCAAACACATCAACAATATGCTGCAGTGGTTCTTTTTGTTATTCAGAAATGTCATATTTCATACATTCAGAAATATTCTGCTTTTTTCAGCAAAAATGTCCCAGGTAATCTTACAGAGGAAATAAAACACATTTTTACATACGGTTCGATACAGATTCATACTTTAAGCTAGAAACTTTATTTCAACAGCAGCTGGAAAAATACTCTAGAATCTTCTGAATAAATTATGCTCCATGCCACATCCATATTTTTACATAGGAATGCATTAAAGTTTGGTTCTGGTCTGTCATCTCTTGTTCTTATTGGCTACTGCACGTAGACTCATAAAATACCCTTGTAAAAACATGAAAACAAAAAATAAGTCAAACATTTTCTGTTATTGAAATCCTGTATTTCAAGGATAATGAAGATGACAATTGCAAACAAACAGAATTGTCGGTAAACGGGGACAAAACGCCAACTTTTCTGTTTGACCAAACTGAACTTGAACAATGTGATGTTTCCAGCTCTGGTCTGAATGGACAGAAGAACAAGGCCTCCTGAGGCAATGAGATGAAACACACAGAATTCACATCACAAATAACAGAAGTCACTCCACCTAAGGATTAGATCCCAGACATTTCACACTCCACCCTCCAAAACTGAAAAGTCAGAGCTCACTGCATATAATTAAAAGTGATGTTACCATGGAAACAGCCATCAGAGAATCCTGAACAGGCGGGGTTGGGGGGAATGGGGTAAGGGTGTGGCATTCAAAGGAATTGGCCCATAAGAGAGACAGACGCATGATGGAGAGGGAGAGAGAGGGGGAGAGAGAGAGAGAGAGACGGATGTAGAACAGAGAGAAAGAGATGGATGGAGGGATGAAGACAGGGAGACATCAGACTGTATCCACACTCTCTCCTCCTGTCTGAAGGTCTGATGCTGCGTGAGATTAGTCTCCAGATCATCTTAACGTGTTTCACCTGGACCAAATGTTAACAAGTGAGGAGCCTGTAGGCCTGGAAAACCTACCTGAACTTAGTGAGTGACACCATTTAAGACCTGCAGGTAGGCATCGGATCACTCCCATCACCTACACTGTTTTATACAGCTAAGGGCTTTGGATAAGCCCCATCACCTACACTGTTTTATACGGCTAAGGGCCTCGGATCACCCCCATCACCTACACTGTTTTATACAGCTAACTTACCTACACATAAATATAAAGGGGCCATAATGACTCTGTGTAGCTTTCACGTGCAATACTCAACATCTGCATCACAGTCAATGCAGCATGCAACAAATCCATCATGCAGACACCAGATATCATCAAGGTATAATAAGTACAAAGAGAATGTTTCCTATCTAAAATAAAATCATATAAAAAGATTATTGATCTAACATAATACAGCTATCCATATCATCACCGACCAGAGCCAGGGTTCCTGCAAAGTTAAAGAAAGTAAATAAAATTAAAGCTGCAAGCAGCATTTAACGGGCCCTCGCACCCAGGCGCCCGTCGGGGCGTGTTCCTGTTGAGGCATGTGCCTGTTGGGCCGTGCGCCACCTTCGGCCTCACTACTGCAGACCTGGTTAAATGCAAGGCTCTGCAAGGCTTTGCATGCATTATGGATACTGACAGAGGGAGTGTCATTTACCTTATTTTGTCCACTATTTGGTGCTAGACACCACCTCATATGTTTAACTAGTCTTCAATTATATCATGTGAAGGCTAGACCATAAAAATTTTGAGAAAATCAAACTAACCTTGTCCCTAGAGATATTTTTGTCTTAGCCAACAGGTGGCGCTATCACTGTTACTCAATATTGTTGTATAGACATCTTCAGGGTGGGACTTTAATCCAACATGTCAAGTTTATGCCAGATGGGAGCATTGACAGTGGAGTTATTAAATTTCTTCTTTCATGGCAAATATAGAAATTCCCCATGCCACCGTGGCCACATCTTTCAAATAATCCAAAAACCTTTGACAACATTTCATCACTAATGTGTTGTGATATTACTGACCAAATTTCAAATCGATCAAACAAAATGCCTAGGAGGAGTTCTTTAAAGTATAACACTTGCAAATCACAGAAAAATGAATGCCAAATCCAAAATGGCGGACTTCCTGTTTAGTTTATGTCATGGGTTCAAGAGGCTTTTTTGTAGATCTTGATATGATACACATACCTACCAAATTTCATATATGTAAGTTAAACAGACTCAGGGATGCTAATTTGAAGTTGTCCAGGGGGCGCTGTGGAGCCAATTTGCCACAACCGATCCTGTAAACCATATGAGATTGTAAGTACTACCACCTTTGATGAGTGTGTCAATTTTGGTGAGAATCTGAGCTTACCTGGCTTCTCAACACCAACTTCCTGTTTGATAGCGAACATCAGAACACCACCATGGGACCCAAACTCACAATATTTACAATAATGCTTCATCAAGGCCTTATGGCTTTACTGACCAAATTTGAGGTCATTGTGGTGAACGGCCTGATAGTAGCACATCAAAATCGGAAGTATATAACTTCCTGTTGCCACTAAGTGGCGCTGTGACTATTACCAAATTTATCTTTGTAGATGTGTTCAGGGCAGGACTCTTATCAAACGTGTGAAGTTTGGGGCAGATTGGACCATGGACAGCAGAGTTATAACAACCTACTGCTTCACGGCGAAACATCAACATCCGCCTCACAGTCACACCTACATCTTTGCATGAAATGCATCAGCTTCACAATCATGCATCACCAACTTGTTATAGCTATCTGAAATGTCATATTTCATACATTCAGAAATGTATCAAATTTGAGGAAATTTGACGCATGACCACGCCCACACCATTCAACGAAAACTTAGGCTTTTGATAACTTTTCATCTTCATGGGGTTTAGATCGTGCTGACCAAATTTGAAGTCAATTCAGTAAAATCTCTAGGAGAAGTTAGTTAAAATACAAAGTGTGTGATTTTCAAAAAAGGGCAAAAAATGGTCACAAAAATCAAAATGGCTGACTTCCTGTTCACTTGACAGCATTGCTCCAAAAGACGTTTTTGTCGGGCTTCGTCAGTTACATATGTGTACCGAGTTTCGTACATGTACGTTATACTGAAGGCAGCGGCTGCACTTTAGAGGGCACCAGCAAGCCATTTTGCCACACCCATTTCCAATCACCATAACAAACATAAATTTCACACGCAACTAATCTTTCTGCCAACTTTCATGAGTTTTTGAGCATGGGAAAGCCCACAAAAAGGCACCCTCGGTGCTCAGGGCCCTAATAATTCCTTGCAGAACAATCGGGTCCTCGCACCCTCAGTGCTCGGGCTCTAAACATAACAAGGAGGTGGTATTTGATCACATGTGATGAGAGCAGGTTGTTTTTTAATGTGCTGTCAGACCTGTTATAGGCCTGCAGTCATTCATAACGTCCACACTCTCTTTTGTGATCTGATCATCTAGTAATGTGATGCCAGACTTGTAGCCATGATGTCACGTGATTAAAGCAACTCCAACCAGAAAGCACTAGGAGAGCACAGACCTCCGCCAAGGCAGCTCAGTTTCCCCATATTTCCATTACACCCAAAAGCAGTACTTCTATGATAATGTTACCATCATAATATGATTTTTTTTACCCTGAAAACCTACCCCTAGCACTTGGAAACATGTTGATATCATTATTAGTTTGAAAGTTATTTGACAAAAACACTTGTATGGTAATAGCAGTTTCCCAGAACACCACCAAAATCTAATCGATTCCTCCTTGGGCCACTTCCAACATCTCCAGAAAATTTCATCAAAATCCGTCATTTACTTTTTTTTATCCTGTTAACAAACCAAAATAAATTTAAAAAATTCCTGGATCCAGACAGTGATCTGGATCACCACCAAACTCTAACCAATTCTTCCTTGGGCCACTTCCCTCCTCATCTGAAAATTTCACCAAAATCCGTCCATTACTTTTTAAAATCCTGTTAATCCAAAATAAATAAACAATTCCTGGATCCAGATGGTGACCTGGATCACCACCAAAATCTAATCAATTCTTCCTTGGGCCACTTCCAGCATCTCAAGAAAATGTCATCAAAATCCATCCATTACTTCTTTTTTTTATCGTGTTAACAAACCAAAATAAATAAAAAATTCCTGGATCCAGACAGTGATCCAGATCCCCACCAAAATCTAACCATTTCTTCCTTGGGCCACTTCTGTCGTCTCCTGAAAATTTCTTCAAAATCAGTCCATTACTTTTTTAAAAATCCTGTTAACAATCCAACAAACCAACCAACAAACAAACGCCGGCAACGCCTTCTACCAAATTCCATCAAACTCCACCAGGTAGTTTATACCTAACGGATGGAAATGGTGAAAATGCCTCAATGTTAGAGAAAGCGGAAAAATATCCTTGATCCACCCATTTATCCTGATCCATGGTTCCTCCCTCACACATACAAAACACTCCCACCAGGTGTCATGAAAACCTGTCAGGTTGTTGTTGTGTCATCTAAAAGATTAAAAAAAAAACAAGAAAACATGACGGAGGACTGATGTGTTAAAGTCGATGTTTTTCTGATTGGAAATAAGACAGAGAAACCTGTCTCGTGACCAGATGACATAGAAAACAATGCGTGCCAATGTTTTACATGTCAGAAGGAGTATGTTGTATTTTACTCCAACTGTGAGATCCTGAACAACCAGTGAAGGTGACAAAACAAGCATAAATACAGCTTAGTGACATCTGTATCTTATGGTCAGCTGTACTGATATTTAAAATGTTTTGCTGGTGCCAAAAACCCCTGAGGGCCAAAACAGAGAGATGTTACTTTTCTTCATTTATATGTATCCTCAGAGTAGACATCCCAAATCATCAAGAGAGACAGATAGAAGGACATGAGAGAGAGAAATAGATAGAAGGATAGAAGGACAGAAGGACATGATAGAGAAGGACAGAAAGATAGAAGGGTAGAAGGACAGAAGCGACCAACAGAGGTTAGGAGGCGGAGGAGGTGGGAGGAGACAGAAGGAAACCAAGCAAACCATGATCAAGCAAAAAGGAGGTCATCTCAGGTCATCAGGCACAGCGAGGAGACAGAGGGGAGAAGATGGGGAGGAGAGGCAGAAGGAAAAAGAGGAGTATAAAGGAGGGGAGGGTGGGTCCATGAGGCCCCTTGGTTGCAGAGTCACAGTCTCCAATGATCACTTTTGTGACTATGCAACTGGGCTTATATTACTAGCTGCAACATCACAAAAATGACACTGGCAACCGCTAGTTAGCTGGTAAAACAGGGAGAAAGGACAGAGAGGGTCTGTAAGCAGCTTCGGCTCAGCCAACCACCTGTGAGGAAGGTTAAAAACACATGCCAGCAGGGGCGTAAAGGAAGAGGTCAGCCATCACCATCCAGGTGTAAAATAAAGGAAGCACAAAAGAAATGGGCAGGTTGTTAATGTGACAGACCGGAGTGGAAATGAAAGTGAAGAATATCTCCCTCTGCGCCTCCTTCATTGTGTTCTGGTCCCGATGCCCTCTGAGTAAAGGCAGTATTTCCAAAGTGATGCTGAGTTGTGATGCTCACAAGAGCTTTTTATGACAGCTGCGACCACAAACTCTTACACCTGATATGTCACCTAATTGATATGCACCAGCAGCACAACATCACCAGACCTATGAGACCAGGTTTGGTTCTAGAGCTTGAGAAAATCCACAGTGAATCAGAAAAGAGGACCATAGCAGCGCCCTCCTAATAGGCAATACAGTACATCAGTTTAAAAGAGGTCAAAGGGAGCCAGGAGGGAGCAGCTATAAAGGCAGCAGAGATAAAGGATCACTGTGGCAGAGCTCTCTACCTCAAGTCCTGAATTGCACTGTTATCGACTGGAAAATACCCAGGATGTTTGAGAATATTGAGATATTCCTCTCAGGGTCAGAGTCAGAGCTCCTGGAGGAGAAAGAGCCCTGAAGTTATTATGCTGTGAAGGAGTCACAAAGCCATTCAAGCCTCAGAGGTTCATGGGAGGTGAGGAGCGGACAAACAAGTCAAGGACCTTCGCCCTCATTTAGTTTTTCCAAAATAAACATGTCCCTCGTACACCGTGGCTTTAAATAGCAGTATCTACAGAAAGACCAAACAGCTGAGGGAAAACTGAACCTTTGATTCCTGAGATGACAAGAGTGGTCTTTAGTTTGGAGTTCTGGAGCCCTCTGAGACAATCATCAGAAGTAAGTCAAGGAACCACAGGACACAACAGAGGTCGCAAAACCCCCCCAAAAAACTTTCAAACAGGGTCCTAAACGTGACCCCATCACAGACAGAAGATCACCAGATCTCACACAGTCTTACAGTCCTTCTGACGTCTGATGGACTGCTTTGCAGTCTGGTCCAGTTCTACAGCAAAGGCAAAGAGAGGCATCTTTTCAAACATCCCACACACTGGTCCTTTTCACTTCTGACTCTTTCAAAAAGACTGTCTTTCAGGCCTTCGTGAATGAAATACATTTACTATCAACATTCAAGGCAGCTTCACTTCTTCATGTACTTGAAAAGGGCTTCCTGAAAAACGATCAAAGTCTTTATTTCCTGGCCTGTACAGAGAATACGTTGAAAACTTCATGCATGACGAATGACGAGGCCTCGGTTAAACAGTACCTCCAGTCTTATTAGTGCATTATATGAATACAACAGGCCTGCAGTGGGATGGTGATGACAATCACAGTCTTATTGCAGTAATAACTCCTTCAGGTTGGTTTCTTGGTGCAGCTTTCACCATGAGGAGAGAGAGGAGACACAAGTTCTCAGTTCCAACAACAGCACAGCGGCATTGGACAAAAAAAGAGGGACCGAGGGACCCCCCGACCCCCCCTCTTACCTGCGGAAGTCAAGGAGCGTCTGGCTGGTCTCTGGGACGTTCCGGTTGAGCCAGGTCAGGAAGTGGAACTGAGTGACGGTTCGAGTCTCGTTGGTCTGCATGTTCTTCAAGTAGAAGCTACGGACCAGGAAGTCGTCACACCAGATGTGTTCAGACACCAGGTTCACCTAAACAGACACACAAAAGTCCAATGAACACAAGGCTCAGATTAGTGTCTAAAAATCCCTATAATAACAAACACTGGCAATCATTTATTATTTATGATCCCATTTATTCTTACTAAAGAGAGAACATGAGACAAGAGACTCTAAAACCAACCTCTCAGTATCTGCTGGTGTATGTAGGAATTATACACAGCTCTATAGGAGTTATAATAAGACATCTCCAGACACACATGCAGCCTTGGGACTGAGACTAACCCTAAAGCTTCATATGTTGTTTGGGATCAATTTTATATTTGTCTTTTACTTGATGATAGAAGTCATGTTTGTTTAAAACTATTCTTAAAGCTTAGAGACTAAATTATGCCTGCAGATGTACAGTATGTGTAGAATTGACTGATCATCTACTGTATATAGGGCAACACATCAATCTAATCAATGTTTATAAAATGCAACTCGTCAATTTTTTCCCTTAAAAATCATTCACTGAAAAATTTTTAAAATGTTGAATATGGACAGAGAGAGATTATCTTGTTTTAAAAGATGATTTCACAAGTTTTAAGCCATTTCCTCCTCAAATTCACTTTTTATTTCTTGTTTTTTAGCAACTCTTTTTATTGCAGTGTATTGCTTGCGAACAGCATGGCAAAAGCCTGAGGGAGGAAGAAATCACATTTGTGACAGTCAACATTGTGAAAGGGAAAATCTGACTCCGTCTGAAAACTCTTTCAAAAAATCTTAAATTGGCTAGAAATAAGAGGGCTGGATAAAAACCTCGTAAATAATTTTAAAACAAGATAATTACTCTCATGTTTCCAGAGAGGTTTTAAGACATTTTAAATCCTGGCAGGTGCAGATCACTTTGCAGAGCTCAGGTAGAGTCGGCTGTGCTCACACTATGTGGTTTTACCTCATAGATGTGATACAGGTTGGATCCCTCATCGGGCCAGTAGTGGTAGCACTGCTTCACCCCGCTCTCCACAAGAGGTGTCAGCATCACAATAACGACGCAGCCGTTCTCCCACACCATCTGCAGACAAAGCACCCTCAGTAGAATCAACTGCAGGCAGGTAAACGCCACGGGACAGGGGGTGACACAGGTCTCCGATTCAAACAATGAAAGCTAAAGACCTAGTCTGATGACGTTGTGAAGGGGCATGGGATCATGGGAGTTATTGTCTTCACTGTTAATCAACCACGATGGCCAATGAAAACACATGTGAGGTGATTCAGGGAGAAAGCTCAGGGATTAGGTGATGTTTAAGGTTTTAGTAGTAAGTTCACCGATCTTCTTCCTTACTCTGAAAGTTACAGCCGACCAAATGAAATGAAACACAATGATGGATTTCTCTGGGTTTGAACACTGGAAACATTTGGGTTGATTTAGGTTCACACCTCTAAATATGAAACAAAGGGTCATCATTTTAAGAAAATATTACATCTTTAAAGGTCAAGTCGCAGTTGTCTTCTTGAAGTTGTGGGTGGCTCAGTTTGCACACATGAAGCTGTCAGACCAAATCTGTTAAAAGGAAATACAGCATCACTCACTCACCTACTGCTTGGATTTTAAAATTGGTGCCATGTTGAAGATGTAGACGTTTGGTAGATGGTTGGTTGGTTGGTTGGTAGATGGTTGGTTCGTAGACGGATGGTAGATGTTTGGTAAATGGTTGGTTGGTAGACGGTTGGTAGATGGTTGGTTGGTTGGTAGACAGTTGGTTGGTAGATGGTTGGTAGATGGTTGGTTGGTAGATGGTTGGTAGATGGTTGGTAAACGGTTGGTAGATGGTTGGGTGGTAGATGGTTGGTAGATAGTTGGTTGGTAGACATTGGTTGGTAGACATTGGTTGGTAGACTGTTGGTAGATGATTGGTAGATGGTTGGTTGGTAGATGGTTGGTAGATGGTTGGTAGATGTTTGGTTGGTAGATGGTTGGTAGACATATGGTTGGTAGATGTTTGGTAGATGTTTGGTTGGTAGATGGTTGGTAGAAGGTTGGTAGACAGTTGATAAATGTTTGGTAGATGGTTAGTAGACGGTTGGTTGGTAGATGGGTGGTAGACATTTGGTTGGTACATGGTTGGTAGAAGGTTGATAGACGGTTGGTAGACAATTGGTAGTTTGGGTGACAATGAATTCTCAGTTTGAAACCAGACATGTTTGCTGTGTTTCAAACTTTGGTGAGGAACTATAGTGAAGTGTTGTGGCATGAAGAATAATTGCTGTGGGGCCAGTTCCCTCCCCAGCTGGGTCATTCCACAGCGAGACCCGGCCCACGGTCGTATTTTTCCTGCTGACAGTCATATTCTCACAGACGGAGGCTCTGGAGATCCATTCCACTCTGATCAGAGGTAACAGTCAGATGTTAATGGAAACCATAAAACAATACCGCTCCCACATCATCCTGCTGGATAATCAAGATGGCTGAACCCGCCGTTCAGTCTGGAGCACTGTTGCACACTTTACACACATTAATTGCAGCAGGTTTTGAATTACTGCACCTTTATGCACCCTGTTCTCGGCCCCCACTGCTTCCCTGATTGGTCTCACGGATATGTGGATGTGACGGTGCATTTTTTTGAGAAATTGTGTTAATTTGCTTCAGCTGACAGGGTGAGACGTCCACTGGCGCTGGGAGGACGAGTTTCCTCTTTTAAAGCTTGATTTCTTTGTTAAAATGCGAATTCTCTTTATCCCAGAATGAGTTCTCTGCACACAAAAAGGTCCAGGTCCAACCATGTGGAAGATTGTGGAGCATGTGCCCTGAGCAGTCTGAAGAATCTGGATCTCAGCAGAATCTGGATCCCAGCAGAATCCTGATGGAGAAGATGCTGCCTAATAGGATGAATGTGGTGATTTTGGAAGCTACTGAATAAGATAAGAGACAGTAGTGCTGGTTTGGATGACTGGGTCACTACACAGGAAGAAGCCTGAGAACAGAAGAGCCCAGAGAAGATATCTGATGAATCCATGAAGTAGATCTGGTCTGAGAGTTTTAGATGAAAAAGATCTCTGGAGACTTTCTCTAGATGACAGGCTTCTCTACAGCTGGTAGAACGAATGAAGGTTCATCAAAACTCAAACAACCCAAATGCTCCAGGACTGGAGGGGGCTCACGACAGGCCTTATCTATAAATTGCAAGATTAACAATTTGTGCATAAATGAACATTTCTGACCATTTTTACTGCCGTCTGCATCATCCAATGATCTTGAACAAGTAAACCAGATATTTCAAAGTGATAGGCTATAAAATAAATTACAACTACATTGTATGCTTATTAAAAATATATACTGTACATATTTTAAATACTTTATAGATACGGTCAAATAAGTGCATTTAGGAGGGGTGTGGTATCTCATTGTTTTTATCTCCTCTTATCAAAATATAAACATTTTAAGTGGGCTACTTTATAAATGAGAAAATGCATTGAGTCTGAGTAAACAGCCACTCATGTTCATGTTCATATGTCCATTTTTTATTTGAGAACTTAAGTGCATTTTAAATCAAACGGGCACACATCAGTCAAACAACACACATTTTAACTACTTTATATGAGACAAATTAAGTGCATTTTGTTGTAATTAACAGACTCATATTAGTAGTAATCAATTACATTACAACTTTCATTTATTATCGCTGACCATGAAATGACAGGGGGATATAGTCGTCCATCCATCCATCCATCCGTATGTACACATCAGCATCACCAAACACACATTAACTATAAAAAGTAGTTGTGCCTTTTGATATTTTGAATTTTTGTTTCCATGGAAACAGAGGTGAGCATACATCCACTACTGCTGTGTCACATACTGATGCATCTGTTGTATAGTTTTTTGAGGGGATTAGGGGTAAAATGTCATGTTCAGATGACTATATTTTTTGTAAAAGAATATGGATTCTCAGGCCTCAATGTTTCAACATTCTCTTAAAATACAAGTAATGTAAGGAAAATATATAATATGTTAAATATAATATGTTTTTATTCCACTAAACGTGAGCAGTATAGCAGAGAGAGACTGAGATTCTGTCTCCCTGAAGGTAACCAGCTCTACCAGGAATACAGTGGGTGGGGGACCCAACACACATTTATTTCCATCACTGGCCAGAATAATTTATCGATCCTCTGGTCTCAGACTCAAACCCAATCCAACATTTGGGACAGTGGGAAAAGTGTTTCTGCCCCCAGCATTAACAATGTGTCCCGCTGTAGACTGGTGTGTGTACATATGTATGTGTGTGTGTGTGTGTGTGTGTGTGTGTGTGTGTGTGTGTGTGTGTGTGTGTGTGTGTGTGTGTGTGTGTGTGTGTGTGTGTGTGTGTGTTAGCAGGGATGTGGCTGGGCACTGAGCTGAATAGCGAAGCTGAGATTAATAGCAACATCCACAGAACAAGCTGGTCTCCTGTTTGGCTCACTGTGCTAATAAAAATCGGCTACCTCTTGTTTAAGAGAGGAGGACGTATTGATTTTTATTTGTGTGTGTGTGTGTGTGTGTGTGTGTGTGTGTGTGTTGTTTTACCTGCCAGAAATCGGCCACGGTGGAGGGCAGAGGGCCTTGAGTGGCGATGTAGGCAGGGTTTCTGGGATCGTGATCCATCTGAGGCGAGGAGTAAAGAGTTGATGTTGAATATTAATGCTGTAATTTCAGTCTTGAATCAATTCTACTAAAAATGTCCTGATGAAAACACGTAGTTGTGACATTATAAATATAATTAGGTCTGATGAGAAGAGCCAATCAGAATGACTGATTCTTACTATTCTTAAAAGTAAATCACCTTTTTCAGGTCTTAAACCTGCTCAGAAACTCAAAAAACTTCATCAGCCTCATCGGCCTCATCAACATCATCAGCCGTAGTGAACATTTACATCTTTATGGGATTGGGTAATGGGTGTGGTAAAATGGCTCCACAGCGCCTCCTAGAAACTTTCACAGAAGCAGCCCCTAGAGTATGTTTCACATAGAAGTACAAAATTCTGTACAAATATATAACAGATGAGGATCTAGAAAAAAACCTCTGAAGTGATGACCTAACCCCAGCAGGAAGTCGGCTAATTTATATTTAGTGTTTTAATTCCCACGTCGTACTGTAACAAACTCCTGTTAGAGAGTAAATCTGATTTCTTTAAATTCTCAACATCTAAGGAATGAAAAGTTATAAAAGGTCGTTTCATAAATCGAAAGGTGGCGGTGCAGTAAATTTCAATGTTCCGCAATCATGCATGTAAATTGTGTGGTATAAGTGTTGGCGGATGCAATTTATTGACTTTTTTAACTTTTGTTTATCTGGGGGTTTTTTTGTTTGTTGTTTTACATGTTCGAAATAAAGAAGGAAAATGAAACAGGAAGTGTTTGTAAATCTTCTGTCTACGTGCCAATATGCACTTAAGTAAGCCTTGTTATAAGTTTAAAAGTGATATTGTAACACAGTCAGAGCAAAGCCGACCTGCAGGTGTCTGGTAAGAAGGAGGCGGCTGGCCACGCCATGACGGGGGCAGAGGGCCTGTTCAACGCTGCTCATGGACTTAATTATAAAAGGACGTTTGAGACAGAAAACAGATTTTTAAAAATTTGGACAAACTTAAAAGTAAAATATTTGAAATTATGTCAAAAATAATTTAAATTAAATAATTCCCTTCTGTGATAAATAACCAAGTGCTGAATCTTGGCCAACATACTATCAGTACTGGTACATTCAAATAAAAACCACACATCTGCATGAGCATGCCAATTTGTACATTTACAGAACAGTGCAAAACACAAAATCCATTTCTGAGACTAATCAGTAATTAGTCCCTTCATAACCTTATGATTTTTACCACTTTAAGTGTCACTTTGCTCTCCTTACTATTCATTGAACAATATTCTTATACAACAGGAACAATGTGTGATAATTTTCAAGTAAGAGGAAAATATGAAGAGCCGGTCTAGACCTGCTCTTTTTGTAAAGTGCCTTGATATAACTTTTGTTGTGATTTGGCGCTATACATATAAATTGAATTGAATTGAATATTTCCTTGTTGCTAACAGTTTTCTAAGTTTTTAATGTCTTACCAAAAGTCAGCTGAGTTATGGGAAATGAACATGTTGAGTTTTCTAATAACTGAAACACAATGAGAAATAAGAGGGAAACAAGCACTAATATAAAAAATAAAATGACCCCTGAGTGGTGAAGGAAGAACACCTCCCCTCAGCAGACAGCAGCATAGAGGATTCAGTTCAGATCTCAGCTCCAGTCACTGTCTTCCACCAACTCCTTTACTTGATGGAAATTACAGGAATGGAGGAAAAAAGACAGGAGATGAACGTGAAGTGAATTTGTGCAGACGCTGAGTGACATCCTTGCCTATTACCATGCAAATTGTACGGCAGATGTAATAATTGGTGAGACCAATTTAGCTGGAAGCAATTACAGAGAAGACAGATGATTTCTGGAGCTTTTCTGTTCACACGATTGTCTTTAATGGTCCTTTGTTCCCTTCATGAATGCCAAACAAGAATGCACGTTGAATGAACTTAAAAGGTGGTAACAGAGAGAGAGCAAAGGTTGAACGGTAGCAGGGAGGTCAGCTCATTAAAACAGCCACGGCCAGAATTACAGATAAAAAGGCTGGAGGCAGAAGTGCACTGTCCCAAACAACTGAAGAAGAAAAGACAACTAATATAAAATGAGTCCAGTGCTTCCCACAGAATTTCGAGTAACTGTGGGGGTTGAACCCCGAACCTTCTAGGGGAGTCCGGGGGCATGCTCCCCCAATAGAAAATTTTGTACCTTGTAAAGTTAAATGCATCAATCTGATGCACTTTGAGAGCAAAATTAAGAGGCTAAATATATTTTGAACTTTGTGCTCTGTAAAAAAATGTTTAGTAAACATTCCAATCTAATCACCAACACACTGGCTGTATTGATAGGAATAGTGACATGACAAAAAGTCACACTTATAATCCATGGTAAACGAGATGGAGTTTAGCGCAGTTCATGGGTAATAATAATAATAGTTGACTAGAGTATACATTTAAGCCATCAAAAAAATTAAGCAAAGGCAGTTACCTGTGTAGGTAGTCAAACCTTCTCCTCTGAATGCTGAAAATAATTTAACTTCAGGACAGTCAGATACATATACGTATATATATACGTATATATATATATATATACGTATATATATATATACGTATACACGTATATATATATATATATATATACACGTATATATATATATATATATATATATATATATATATATATATATAGTGCTTTTCTGTTTTATTAGCTGTTTAATAACCCATTCAGTGCAGCATTCCTATTGGTTGTGCCGTCCCACGTGTGCACTGAGACTGTTAACACATAGTGCAGTATTGGAATCCTTCAGATATGTTCAGCAGCTCGTCATGTATTTGAGTTTAATTGTTAAGTTAAACACGGTTGTTGCAAGGGGTCTGTGCGTGAAGTTTAATTTGATTTATTACATCTGCTATTATGTCCTGCATTTTTTTAAACTTTTTTTAATGTAAAACTTTAGTATGCTAACTTTTGAAATGTATTAGTTTTTCTGTATTAATCATATGTTACTCGTTCTATTCTTGGGTGTGGTTCTATATAAGCCTGTATAGGTTTCTACCATGCCCTCACACAAACTTCTTTCTTTTTGTTTGTTTTTTAATTTTATGTCAAGTATTGGTGTGAAATAAATAAATAAATTAAATAAAAAATAAAAAATGCCAATGTAAGTATTTCATTTGCTGTTTTATTTGCTGTATGGATAACCGGAAGTAATGTGATGTTGGCGTTAGCCGCAGCTTAACAGCGATAAATGTTGGACTATCGGGGCAGCCGATTGACTTGGGGTGAAGGGAGATTGAAGGCACAACGGCACAAACACACAACATTAACGATCTTTTTTATGTTTAAGTTTGAAAATATTTTTGGTTCATTTTGAGACAGTTTAACACATTAGTGGGGAATACTGGAGTCCATCCAGCCTGTAGCAGGTAATCCAGAGCCCGTAAACTGATCTGATGTTATCTACATGATTTTTAAACTGAAATCTTCACTGTAGCCTCTGAGAGCAGGAGTGACCTCTGCATACGATTCTCTCTTGGTGATTGAACCCACCTTCCTCAGGATGTACCTGAAGACCACAGTAAAGATGTGATCTTAAAAAAAGGTTTTATTATTTATATTTATTTTCTTTATTTGATCTCTTTATTTGATCTCTTGGAGATCAATTAAGCTGCAGCAGCTGGATGGAGTCATTTTTTTTACATTTGTTTTCTGATTATTCTGAAGAACATTGCTGCTGTTTGAAGCTAAGAAGCTTCAGCTGACTGTCCATCAGCACAGAGGTGAGGAGGAGAAACACTGAGCAGGAGAAACACAGAGGAGGAGAAACACTGACGAGAAAAACTGAGGAGGAGAAACACTGAGGAGGAGAAACACTGAGCAGAAGAAACACAGAGGAGGAGAAACACAGAGCAGGAGAAACACTGAAAAGGAGAAATACTGAGGAGGAGAAACACTTACTGACTTATAACTCTTACTGACTGGTAAGTGGGGGTTAGGGTTAGGGATCTGGGTCTGTGAGGGCCTGTAGGGGCCTGTAGTGGTATGTGGGGCCTGTGGGGGCCTGTAGGGGCCTGTAGGGGCCTGTGGGGCCTGTGCGGGTCTGTGGGGGCCTGGAGGGGTCTGTGGGGGCCTGGAGGGGTCTGTGGGGGCCTGTGGGGCCTGTAGGGACCTGTGGGGGCCTTTAGGGTCCTGGCACAGCGGCGGTGTGAAACACAGTGCTAGAATGCAGAGGAGGTACTTACAATCGTGCTGGCATTGATGTAATCACTGCTGCCCTGGCTGTGCTCCACCTTCAGGGTGATTCGGGAGTGATCATCTGGAACAGAAATGGAGGGATTCAGCACTTTTTTTTTCTTCTGACTGCTTTTTGATTTTCCTCTGAGAATTTATCAGGAGAGATCCCGGTCTTCTGCTTCTAACTCTTCCATAATAGAATTCACCAGAAGTCTCAGATTTCAGGCAGTCAACCAGGAATAGTAGGATCCAAAGGAGAAAACTAAATGATTTGAGCAGCTGAGGCTTCAGTTCTGAAACTGGACTAATTTATAGTCCTATTGAAATTCAAGGTTTTTCAGAAATCCCAAACCTGACCAGCTAAAAATTGTAGGTTTGTGTATAAAATGATGCACAATCCGACTTTCACTCAGGATAAAAAGTGCAGTAATTGATTCTGGTTGAGTCTAATTCTCAGGTCATCAGCTCTCGACTATATATATAATATAATATAATATAATATAATATAATATAATATAATATAATATAATATAATATAAATTTATCTGATCTAAAGTATTCCAGTTCCAATCCAATCCAATTCAATCCTAATCTAATCTGAACTAATCCGATCTATTCTAATCGAGTCGAATCAAATCATCTAATCTAATCTAATCTAACAGTAATCAAACAGGATCACTGAGGCCGTCAGTGAGGCAGCTTTTAAAAGACTATTAAAAACCACATTAATAATAATAACCATAATGAAGACCCACAGAATGTCACACACATACATGTCATAAACATGTTTTTGTTTAACAAAAAACAACATGTATACATATATTGGATGATGGCAGACAATGGGAGAAAACATTTTCCCTATAACTAAAGAAATTCTATATTTGGGTAACTTTAATGTAACATTAAATAATTTAGGAGTTTAACTGCAGGTGCAAAGCAAAAAAAAAAGGACCAACTTTTCTCGTTTTGTATTTTTCACTCTGGAGATGAATTCTCAGGTCCCCAGTAACAGTGGAAAACCAGTTCTTAACTTCCTGAGAAAAACCAGTTGTGCTTCAAATAGGAAGCACAATTTATTCCTGACAAAATGCTTTCCATAGTGACAACCTGGATTTCATTAAGCCTGTGAACGCTGGAGAAAATGGGATTGCACGTTTTTAGATGGGCTATTTCCACAGAAGCTTAAAATTTTAATCATTGATGAGGTGCAGGAGAACTTCAATAGAAAAGGCTGGGATACATGAATCCTCTGTCCACTCAGAAAAAAATGTTTCTCTACCCTCCCATCAAGTTTCTTCATGTCTCTGTTATCCTGTTAACAAAGGGATGCCCTATAGGTTTGAATACAATACCAACAATTCTGACAAGCTGACAGTTAAATGAAGGAAAATCTCCGGTACACTTCATAGATTTTATATAAATATATGTATAATCTCACCAATTACAACATTGGGTTGATACCAGGAACCTCATTAAAGGCACATTATGCAAGAAAACAAGAAAAAACAAATATAACTTGATGATTCTGGAGACTTTTGGAGGTCAGTTATGACATTTTTAATTTTGAGCTACAGATGCTGATGATGCAGAATTCAAACATCTGTGACCGTTTCCATTCATTCCATTTCACGACTATGTAAATATTAAAGGCTCACTGGTAGAATCAAACTTAGACACAGTGTGAGCTGAGAAAACAAAGTTCATTGCTTACATGCTACCACGGTGGTGGAACGGTTCTTCTTGGCGTTGCCATCCTTCATGCCGATGGTACAGGCGTTGGGTTCAGCCTGATAGGCACACAGGGCCTCCCACTCCTTCTCCAGCCGGTCCTTGTTCTTCAGGTGATCCTCCATGTAGGACTGAAGGAAAAGAAAATGAGGAGGGTTTCAAATGGAGTCTAACATTTTAAATAGAAGATCAGTTAACAGTAATTTTGTCAATGAAAAGTCGCCCTTTACACACACTAGGGCTCTTTCCTGTAGGTGTCACTCACTATTCTGTTGTGACAGACCCACCTATGAGGTGTGAAAAAGACAACCAAGGTAAGCCTGTCTGAATCTGCATAAAGCAGAGAGTTTAGATCTGCTTTAAGCTTCTGGTTCAGATTCTACATCATTTATCAGGAAAGAACCCATTTCAGATCCAGGGGTTTTATATGACCTTCATTTTCACTATTTTCACTAATTTCTAAGGAAATAATCAATAAATTATGCTGACAGGAGCTAGACATGAAGGATTCTGGTTTGGAGATGTTATCACACCATGAATGAGTCTCACCAAAAGCCTTATCTGAGTGTGTAACAGCCTGGCCATTACCTCCCATACAGTATTCATCATTAGCAACGACAATGTGACTTTGATCAACGGTCCGCAAACACCACAGCTGTGGGTTGTTCCCACTGAGGCTAACACGTTAGCCGCTATCTGACGGTGACCTTTGTAGCTTTGATTTTTAGCAGCCTTGAAGATCATTGGCCCACACACCAAAATATGGAGGGTAACATCAGCTGTAATGGATGAGGGAACACAATGAGCTGGGGCAGTTCTTTAAATGGCTCTGGCCATGATTTATGGTGACAGTTATAAATGGGCCTGATCTTAATCAGAATTAGCTTCCAAAAAAGGCCTAATGGCTTCCTGCTGACATGAGAGGAGTTAGTAAAAAATGGAAGGTAGCATATCCAGCAGTCCGGTGGTGGAGGGTAATGGAAGAAGGTCTTAATCAAGAAGAAGCTTTATTTGTCACATACAGTTATACAATTATACTTGGTACAATGTAGCAATGTAGCCCTCCCTGAGGAGCAGTGTGCGGCCATTACGGCACCCAGGGAGTAGATTGGGGTTCATTGCTCAAGGATACTTTAACATGTAGACCTGGAGGAACTGGGGATCGAACCACTGACCTTCTGATAAGTGGACGACCGCTCTTACCCTCTAAATCACAGATGCCCCATCAAAGCAGAGATTAATTTTTATACATGTAAACTCAACAAACTCTACAAATGTGAAGCTACACAGCTGCACACAGTGCAACATTAGCCTCCAGTATCAGCTCTATGATGTCATTACATAATGATGTCACAGGAAGCCACGAGCTAGACCCTCCACCTGTCACACATGTCAGAGATCTCAATCCTTAAATACAAACACACAAATAGTTACACACAAACAGTAAACACACAAACAGTAACACACAAACAGTAAACACACAAACAGTAACACACAAACAGTAAACACACAAACAGTAACACACAGGGTTTTGTGGCTGTGTAAAGGGATTAATTCAATCCAATCAGGAGGTGCTGAGATCAACAAGAGTCAGAATAATCCCCTCAGTGTGTGTGTGTGTGTGTGTGTGTGTGTGTGTGTGTGTGTGTGTGTGTGTGTGTGTGTGTGTGTGTGTGTGTGTGTGTGTGTGGTTATGGTGAAACATATATACAGAAATATAAGCCAGTGAGTAAAGGCTGTAATAATAATAATAATATCAATAATATTATTTTATTATATAATTTTTTATTATAGAGCTGAACAGTTTCTGTGATGACAGTTTGACTTTGAGACAATATGTTGTCTGTTGTTTTGTATTGTTTAAATAAAAATGTTTTCCTTACTCTGTATTTCGTGTATGTGTTATTAAGTAATAGTCAGTAATTAGTTAAAAATGATCTTTTACAGCGAGGCTTCTTTATGTCAGTTATGAATGTTAGTAATTCATCAATAGATGGTCATAAAAATCTGATACCAAAGAACATCATGATGGATGAAGGAAGAATCACCAGCAGATACCTAAGATGGTGATGGAGATGATGATGATGGAGAAGGCAAAGTTAGCTGAGTGACCAATCTGAGGGTTAGCAGTACAGATAAATATGGGCTCACTATTTGGCAAGCACCAGCTCATGGTTGCCCTTGTTGTCTTGTGATTTATAAAGTTGTCACAACTTAATTAATGAACTAATATATTATAAGGCATCTCATTGTAAAGCAGTACCAGGAAAACTGTCTGAATGTTTTAAGTAGAGGAAAATTATTTAATATCAACATTTAAGGTGATGTTCGTCTCCATCACCTAAACAAAATATTAATAATCACAACCACATCAGATGCCTGTTCTCCCTCACATATTAACATATTACTGTCTATCATGAGAGGGTTATTGATATCCTGGCCCACACACTGATGAACACAGAACCAAACACAAGCACCACTTACCGTCCTGCCACCTCTGCTGAGATGAGGTGTACCTGAAAAGGATCTATCTTCATTCACATGTGACCGCCTGCATCAGATGCATGGATCACTTCCTGCTGTGGTGCAGGATTGTGCATTGGTGTAAAACAATAGAGCTGCTCTTTGCTGGGCTGCAAAGGGACTCGTTTCTCCAGAACACAACTCTGGAGCAAATCTCAGGAGTAATTAGTATCTCTGTGCCTATTGAACACATCAGAAGGCCCACTTTGTCACATCCTGCTGGCAGCTCCATAATGCATGGGGACAGGGAGCTGGAGAGAGGTGGAGGTGTTGAGATGAGGAGGCGGTGCTGAGGGTGATGGGTGGTTAGAGTGAATAGCTATATGTCGCAATTACAGCAGCGCTCAACAGAGAGATTTTCATGTGCAGGACAGTAGAAGGTGAGAAGGAGGCTGTGGGTGTAATGAGATGTTCAGGAACAAAAAGACAGAGAACATAAGAAATATGCAGAAAGGAGACTGAAAGAAAAACACTGGAGCTCCACTGGTTTTAAAAGAGATAAATGGTTTTAAGGGGAAACAGAAGCAGGTGATGGTTTGTTCTGGATAAAAGGGAAACAGAAAATTTCTGCTAAGACAGAAAGATGACGACAGTCGTAGAAAACACTGGACTGTCTCCTATATAACAGGAATATAAACAAATATGTGAAATAAATCTCAGTGAATCAGACTGATCAATACTTCATTCAGTCTGAACCCCTTTCTGTTGGGGGGGTATCTTATTTAGCTCTATTTAGTAGGGGGTGAAATATTCATGCAGGCAATGTGGTTTTAAATGAACACAGATGTTTCCTGATAGCAGCTATCTGAAGGTCTTCTGTTCTCTGAATCCTGCCACGCCTGTTTGAACAGCTGAATACTGGAGACGTCCAGGCTAGCAGCAACAGCTAACAGCTAGTTAGCATCTTCTCTTTGACATTTACCAACTGCTTCTGTAGCATCTCATGAAGGTATTCATACCACAGGAGAACTGACATATAATATAAATACTTATCAGCTAATTGGACAATATGTGTTTAAGATGCTGCAGAAGTTGTGACTCACCAGAGCAGAAACCTGTCTACCAATCAGACGGTAGCTGGACAGATTGTATAAAGTAACATTAATCCAACCATGGTATATTTATTATTATTATTATTATTATTATTGCTCCTCCCTCTGATGACCAGACAGGTGTTTGATTCGTTGAACTGACTAACCTATGACTGTTCAGTTGAAGAGGTCCAGGAGGTCATACAGTAGCCTGAAGGGACCCCGGGGATGGGCTTTTGGGGTGCTGATGGGACACTGTATGGTCCCTTCATAGAGGTTTAAGGGTTTATAGGTTTTCATTACGAAATGGGCCAATAGGAGAGGTTATTTGGGGTGTTTACCTGGTTTGACTCCCCTTGATTGTTGATTTGTTCATCTTTAACTCTCCTTCTGTTTAAGACGTCATTCGTCTCCTCATTTACATGTGACGTCATCCCACTGATACAGTCAGTATAGAAAACATGAGGTCATTACTCATCCTACGATTTAGAGCCAAATGCTGTCCAAACCTATTAGTTCATCGGTCAGCTTCACATGACCATCATTTGATGTGAAGATTATAATAAATTATGAAGGCGACTCACCAGTATCATGTGACCAGTGGAGATGTCCATGTTTGAGTGGGCGGGCTCTTCGCTCCAGGACGAGATGCTGCTCCGTGCCGAGGGGCTGACGGCCGGACCGACATCACTGAACTGAGATGACACGCTGTTGATCCTGGAGGAGATTGGCTCTGGGCGTTCGCTTGGAGGTTTGACCGCCATCCGCTGCCGACAGAGCTCCTACAGGAGGGAACAGACCAGGGGGGTCAGTCACTGCAGGCCTGATCGTCATCTGAAGCAGCTGAAGATAATCAGTTGGGGACCAAACCGTGGAGGCTGGTGTCTGTCCTGTAACTTTAAAAGAAAGTAAAAACTATAGAGATGATGTCAGAGCTTTATGCTACGATGATGCAATCCCCGCACGTGTTCACCTTAATTTTCCTACAGCATCATTATGTGTCTGTCACTAAAGACAAAAAACTGTTACTTTGGTTTTGACAGAAATAAATCAGAAATTGTGATTTTAACATTTAAAACACTGAAATGAAAGACAAGAGGCAAATAAAACTTTCATCTCAGTAATATTATCTGTGTTTAGTTCCTCAGAGTGATTTTAATGATTTACTGCTAATTAGTGAAGGATCTTGATACATATCACCATACAGGGGTTATGATTCATTATAATGTTTTAAATCTAATTTATTCATAGTATAACAAGTAAATAATTGTTTACTGTTGTATCCAATGAGAAGAGAGGGATCTTCATCTCTGAGGATTCATCACATACATCAACCAATCAGGGCCCAGACTGCAGTACACCTGGTTCATACCTGCGGATCCATGTTTCTTAATGAGATGCTGATGATTAACTAACGATGTGTGTGACTGACGGTGGAGGTAATGTGAGCCGGCCTTCATTAGACCATATCTGATCCCACTGATACTATGAGTCGGCTGGTTGAGACTGATCTATGAGCCGAGACACACACTCAGAAATGTGTGCAGATTATTGAGGTGCTTTAGGACCAGGGGCCTCATTTATAAACGCTGCGTACACACGAAAGAAGGCGCACGCCGCTTTCTCAGCAATCTATGGGATTTATAAAAAGTAAACTTGACGGGAGAATGTGCGGTCCTCCACGGCAACCCTGACCCATCCGTACGCACAGAAACTGGAGAAACGGGGAAACTACGACTCAGGTGGTGAAAGGGAGAAACGAAGTGTGAAATTAATACCAGTGTATGAAATAAATCTAAATATAAACACTCGAAGCCAATTTGACAAAAAATAATTAAACAGATGTTTGATTGATCGCCCTGGAGAATAAATACAAACAGATATATGTGTCATTGCAAACGAACACATCAAACAATATTTATATGTTATTGAAATTCATTCTCATGAATAAAAAAGTAAACCGTCGGTCAAAAGACACGGATGTCTTTTTCGATGCCACATTCCGATGCAAGTGCACGTTCACTTGTTATGGCTCTTACTTCGATTTATCTCTAAGTTTTAAATGCGTTTTGTGTAGTGGGCTTTGTAACCGTGCTTTGATAGCTGCTATACCAATAACATCATCATTAT
Organism: Chaunax sp. Z400; assembly: GCA_037577475.1. Classification (NCBI taxonomy): domain Eukaryota; kingdom Metazoa; phylum Chordata; class Actinopteri; order Lophiiformes; family Chaunacidae; genus Chaunax; species Chaunax sp. Z400. The sequence continues at coordinate 63,414 of CM075198.1, forward strand.
TATTATCAAAATTAATATTTTAACATGTCGCACAGAAATGATTGTCATTTACAATATGGATAATTCCCACACCTGTAGCTTTTTAGGTTCCATCAAATAGGTGGGTATAAAAAGGAGTCTTATCACAATGCGTAATGACGCACAATGGCTGATTTGGCACTGTTGGAAGATGTGGCGAACGGACGACTTCGAAGGGAGCGATTCTTCAGGGACCATCAGGACCTTCTGGCCAATGATAACGAGCGGTCATTTTGGATCTCTGTGCTGCACTGGGCCCAGCATTACAGCGACCCACCCACAGGAACCATCCCGTGCAGCCCAAATTCAAATCCTGTCAACGCTCGGATTTCTGGCAACCGCCCCTTTTCAGAGGGAGCTGGCTGACAGGTCAGGGATATCCCAGCCAACTTTCAGCCGTGTTATGCCAGAAGTCTTAGCTGGAATAATTGGTTTGTCGCATCTGTAGGCCTACATAAAGTTTCCTTACAGGGTGAACAGGCAAACAAAAAAGCGCAATTTGCAGCAAAGACTGGTTTCCCTAATGTAATCGGTGCTATTGACTGCACGCATGTTGCTATAAGGGCCCCGAGTGAAAACGAATTTGCGTTCATCAAGCGCAAACATTGTCATTCAATCAATGTCCAAATCATAAGTGATGCGGACATGTTACTCACAGATGTAGTGGCTCGGTGGCCTGGGTCAACCCAAGACTCATTTATATTGAGACACAGTGTTCGGCGCAACCTTGATGCTGGAGCTGTGCGTGTTGGATGGCTTCTAGGTAAGAATAATCAATGTAAAAATCTTAGACACGTTATCTTTTCACTGTTGTAGTTGTCTAACCTATTCAATAACCTTCTAGGATACTTCCCGAAAACATGTGCAACATTGTGAGGGCTTCACAACGTGGCACAGATGAAGTATGTGCCATTACGCCCCCCATGGCCCGGACCCTGACCCCTTTACCGCAAATGTTTGAGGCAAATGCTGGCGCCATGCTCCAGCGTGTTAATGTGATGCATTGGTTGTAAAAAAAAACACACTCCCCCGGTGTCGATTTTCAGGTCGGACCTCTTCTTTTTGACATTTGCCACAGTCCGACCTTCTGAGGCAGCAGCATTAACAGCTTCGGTCACCTACTACCATTGTGAGGCCTTTTTGGTGTTCGTTACACTAGGAGAGTGTCCTCCAAATAACATTGCCTTTCTTGTTTCCACCGCTCCGACAAGAATTTCAACTTTACATTGTGTGAGGTTTCTTTTTTTGCCCGTTTCTCCGTGATGCTCCTAATTAATTCAGTAATCATGAATATTAATCAGGGGCGTTTCACTGGCTTTTTATAGGCAACTGTGGGTGTGCCATGAAGCTCGCACAGGTGCACCACATTTAGAGAAGTTTGTGATTTATAAAGGGAAATCAGCGTACGACGTGCGTGCGCACTGTTTTATAAATCTGAATATTTTTGTGCGCACGCAAATCGTATTTTTGTCCATACGCCACCTTCTGACGCCAATCCTACGCACAGTTTTATAAATGAGGCCCCTGGTCTGGAAACTGACATCACTGCTGGAGGGAGGCAAACAGACACGCCTCAGGTATGTGAACACAGGTAATATAAGGAAGCACTGAGTGAAAATATTCTGCAGTATTTATAGACAGATTTTATGGATAAGTTCTTATACTTCTAAAATGTTCTTATTATTATTATGATTATTATTATGAATTTATTTATTTTTATTCATGTTGTTAAGTTACACAATTTTCACCTATCAGAAACAATATGTAGAATATCTTAAGTCATCACTCTGGGTGTATGGAAATATCTATAAAACTATCACTATACTTTCTTCAACACAGGAGGTTGTTTGTTTGTTTGTCTGACTGTTAGAAAACTACTGACAGATTTTCATGACACTTGTTGGGAGGAGGACATGTGGCAGGAAAAGTTACTGTAAAACACTGAGATAAGAGATAAGGCTTTATTCAATGTTTCCTCCTATTCCTCATAAACGGGCGGATCTAGGATTTTTCTAAATCAGGGGCTATAAAGAGGCCACATTTTACACAGAGGGGCCAAGCACATGTCCAACATCCACATTCCTTATTCAGTAAGATGAATTAACATTTCACCATTGTTCCTTGTCTGTGGTTGGCTTTGAGCAAAGACACTCATAACTGAATACGATTTGTAAATGATGTCTTGTTGCACACTCATATTTCATATTTATTTAATTTTAAACTGGGGTACATTAAAACATACATTTGATACTTTATGTAATACAAATGATATGTGATACAAATATGTAATGCATAAATACTTTAAAGCAGCTAATGTATACTAATACAGCATATACTGTACAGCAGTTTAGAGAAGGAAAACTTCAAACCTGAGCACAGACAGGAGTGTATGTAGCTCTACCAGTTCTAGACACACAGGGTGGCCAGACGGCCGAAAAAGTTTGTGTCCCAGATTACAGGCAGTCGTCCTGAATCCTGTTCGGCTTGTTTTAAAATTAGGCTGAATCTGAGTTTTGATTGAATAAATCATTAATTAATTAGTAATTAATTAGTCGTGAAACATTTCTATGGTGTCACCTACAGAGGACGCCGTTATGTCCATAGCCAGCATGATTCATCGTGTTCCAGGTATTTTTTCGATATTTACAGAGGAAATTTAACCCCAGCCAATAACAGCCAGATTACAAACACAGATATCCAATAGGAAGCTACAACATCAGGACGGGAACATCAGAAACGAATCAGATTTCAGCTGGAAACAGTGCCCCTCTGGCCTCGCCCCAGGATCTGCCCATGCTCATAAACTCCCTGATGGATTTTAATGAAATTCGGTTGCAGCAGGAAGAACCTTTTTTGGATAAAGGAGCGGATTCAGAAATGTATTCCCTTTTTGAACATTTTAAAATAAGCTGATTTAATTTAAACTGCCTGATGGATTACCATGACGATGGGTGGAGGGTGGGATTTGAAGAAGAAACAATCAACTTCTGTATCTGCATCAAATGGCTGAAACATTCTTTTTTTCACCTCAATTAACATTAAAAGATTTTTTTCAGCATTTCATCAACTTACAGATTTTATGAAATCCATTAAAACAATATAATAACATTAAATTACATTTACATATTTATGTATTTAGGCTCTAACAAATAAATATAGACTATATCCACGATCCGAGGCAGGCCTATACATTATGAAATATATATGTGTTGATGTGTGTTTTACATTCATTTGTGTGTTTACTTCTGACTGAACTTTATTTTGTGATAAAATCATTGAGTGGCGCTGATTCTCATCTCTGAAAAACTAGGTGTGAGCTCTATGGCAGGGTGAAAGTATATGTAGAAATCTGAACCTTTTTCCACATGGAAATTCTCTATAAATACCAACAATTGCGGTGAAAGATGCTTACGCACATTTCACCCCGTTTACGCTACTTTTTTGTGTGCAGCAACCTTTAGAAATGAAGCCTCTGGAGAGAAATAACAGCTATTAGCAGTTATTAGCAGCTGCTGCTGTGAAGCCAGAGAAATTCAGTTAGCTGTGCTTTAACGCTGTATGTCTGCCTTGTCAACCCGCCCTGTATGAATGAAGGTTAAAACAAAAATGCCAACAACCCACTCAATGGGCGCCATGCCAGACAAATGGTGCCACATGACCATCTTGAATCATGCATCACCCCAGGGCAACGGCGGGCGTGTCAGTGACTGTAGACGTGTGCCAACTAAAGCACGCCCTTTACAAAAGCCCACTGATGGGGAAGACAGCTGGGTTTGGAGTCGGGGTGTGTCTCTGTTTACATCCACCTCTGACCAACACAAACAGAGGGGCCTTCACCCGAGACCTTTGGTTCTGAGCTTCAACAAACAAACAAATAAAAGGGGACCTTGATACAATATGGTGGAGTCGTGGGAGGGACGGGGGGAGTCGAGGGAGGGTGGGAGACAAAGGGAATGAAGCAGGGAGGAAAAGCTGGAGTGGAAGGAATATAGGAGAGTATTTGATAAAGATGGTAATACGTCTGGACAGCAGCTGATAATAAACATATTTAAACATGACAGCTTTTATGGCAGAAATAAATCCATTAAATTTAAAAGTCCCTATATAAAGAATATAAAATCGTTAGCCTATAAAGAATATGAAGTCGTTAGCCTATAAAGAATATAAAGTATTTAGCCTATAAAGAATATAAAGTCATTAGCCTATAAAAAATATAAAGCCGTTAGCCTATAAAGAATATAAAGTCGTTAGCCTATAAAGAATATAAAAGTCGTTAGCCTATAAAGAATATAAAAGTCGTTAGCCTATAAAGAATATAAAAGTCGTTAGCCTATAAAGAATATAAAGTCGTTAGCCTATAAAGAATATAAAAGTCGTTAGCCTATAAAGAATATAAAAGTCGTTAGCCTATAAAGAATATAAAAGTCGTTAGCCTAAAAAGAATATAAAAGTCGTTAGCCTACAAAGAATATAAAAGTCGTTTGCCTGTAAATAATATAAAAGTCATTAGCCTATAAAGAATATAAGGTCATTAGCCGTTAAAGAATACTAGAAAGCACTCGGAGAGCGCAAACCTCCGCTAAGGCTGCTCAGTTTCCCCATGTTGGCATTTCACTCCAAAGCAAAAGTCCCATGATGTAACCCTCTGAATTAAGTCATTAGAAAGTTTTACAGGAAAAATTAAAACAAAATCTTTTCAATTTACTAAAATCTCTTGTTTTAGTGTATTTGTATTTTTATATTTTCCTCTCCACACTGTGCTACTGTACACTGAGAATTTCCCCACTGTGCGACTAATAAAGGAAAATCTTATCTTTATTTATTGTGGCTGTTCTTGTCATCTCTCTTAAATAAACTGCAATGCCACAACAGGTAATTGACATTTCTAACACTTTAAGAGTTGTTACAAAGCCACACACACAGGCAGGAGAAAAGGAAGTATATTAAAATGGGGTAGTGTTTTGTTGAAACTCATAAGCTATTATATATAGATATGAATCAATTAGATACATTTGTCAGGACGGAGACACCTTACATTACAAGTGTACATGTGACAGTTTAATCCTATAATAATAAAAAATAAATTAAAAATTCCTGGATCCAGACGGTGATCTGGATCACCACCAAAATCTAATCTCTTCCTTGGGCCACTTCCGACATGTAATGTAAAGTGTTTTTACCCCGCTTTCATATACTTCCTTTTCTCTTGCCTGTGTGTGTTGTTTTGAGTTTTGTTGTTTGGGGATGAGTGCAGCGCGATCACGTAGGTGCGTGCATGAGTGTTTTGGTCAAAGCCGCATCTTTCGTGATAAGATGTAACATTACCGCATTTTAATATACTTCCTTTTCTCCTGCCTGTGTGTGTTTGGCTTTGTAACAACTCTTAAAGTGTTACAAGTGTCAAATACCTGTTGTGGCATTGCAGTTTATTTATGTGAGATGACAATATGAACAACTAGCAGCCACAATAAAAAAAAGAAGACAAGTAAATTGCAAAGATTTTGTTTTAATTTTCCTGTCAAACTTTCTAATGACTTAATTCAGAGGGTTACATCATGAGACTTTTGCTTTGGAGTGAAATGCCAACATGGGGACACTGAGCAGACTTGGCAGAGGTCTGCGCTCTCTGAGTGCTTTCTAGTTAACACATGTTATCAGCAAACTGATGGATTTCAGCAGAAGAAAGAGGAAAGCTGAAAATGGGACATAAAGAGACAGGAGGTGTAGGACAGCCAGTGAAGAGGTGCTATTCGCTTGTTTCATCTGAATTAAGATGTGATCAAAATGTGTTTTGCACTCATTCATTGGCAGTGAAAACATTATTTATCAGGCCAGTAAATGTCCTTGAAATCAAATTGAGACAAGGAGAGAAAACAGTGAGGCAGAACAAAGGGAGGCAAAAAAATAAAACCTTAGCAAGTCATTTAAGCGTCTTAAAATCTTCCTCTGCAAACGTGGAGAAATCTGGACTATTTTCCAAAGCATTTCTCATGTTTCAAGAGATTTCATGGAATGGCTGACGATATCTCTAAATGAGATAATGGTGCTTCGAGATAACATGTTGATTTGTGGAAAATCCATAAAAGAGTCCTGCTGCAATCAGAAGAATGATCTCACCCTGCTGGGGGAGCGGTTTCTCCCAACACAAAAAGACATTTAGCAGATAAAACTTCAGATATGAAGGTAAACCGAAGTTGTTGGTTCCATGTTGGCGGCAGAATAATCCAGGGACCGACCGACCGAGTGTGAGTGTGTGTATATATGTGTGTGTTTGTGAGTGTATATAAATGTGTGTTTGTGAGTGTGTATACAAATGTGTGTTTGTGAGTGTGTGTGTGTATATATATATATATATATATATATATATATATATATATATATATATATATATATATATATGTGTGTGTGTGTGTGTTTGTGAGTGTGTATATATATATGTGTTTGTGTGTGTATGTATAAAAATGTGTGTTTTTGAGTGTGTGTATATTTACTGACCAACAGTGGAAACGCATAATTTTACAAAACCCTGTAATTTCTATTCACTAGCTCTAATCTACTGAAACAAACAATCATGGGATTCACTGAATAGACTTTTTTAAGTATCCACAACCAATACATGTTAAATCACGAATAACCATCACTTAGTCATAACATAGAAATAACATTGGTGTATTTCAGAGTAAACCATGATGTTGGTAAGATTTTTTTGTGCATGATTGAAAAGACCTGGTCAAGGCAATAATTTATCTGTCAATCTCCTACATGTCCAGAATAACATTTTATCCCTTCAGGAGGTGTAAAGTAGTGATAAATGGTGGAGGTAGATGGTGTTCTCTGTCTCACCATCCACACTTTCTTCTTTCAACCACTGATCTGCACAAAAATGATTTTTCTGTATGGTTAAAGGGTGAATAAAGATGTGTGAACCATAATTTGCCTTTGGTATTTAATATGGACAGGATGGCATGACATAAAAAAATATGCGTTTCTACTATTGGTCAGTATAGTGTGTTTGTGCTGTTTTGTATCTGTACCCGTCTGACTGAGTGTTTGAATGCAGCAGTCCAGCCGTCAGGCAGCCTGACGCCTCCTGCCTGCTTTATAATTGCTTGTAGCCCTAGAGACATGATGATCTCGACTCGCTGGTTTCCCTGGCAACCAGATTAGACAACCGCCTTCCTGAACGCCGCAGGGAGAAGTCTAGCCGCACCCATCCACAATCCAGGCCAAGCTTTGCCTTCATCCCTGAACACCAGCACACCTCCAGTTCTAATCCCGTGCTGGCCGGTGACGGATCACAGCCCATGCAGCTCGGCAGTGCTCGCCTCACACCTACGGAGCGACAGCGCAGGGTGAGCTCAGGCCTTTGTATTTATTGTGGCAAAAAGGGACACTTTCTGGCTGCCTGCCCCCTGCGGCCAAAAGACCAGGCTCATCAGTGAGAGGAGGGGACCTGATGAGCCATACCACCCTTGGTACAGACCCTCACACTCGTGTCATGCTCCAAGCCACTCTTTGTTGGAATAACCATTCTTTTCCTCTCCAAGCTCTCGTAGATTCTGGTGCTGATGACAACTTCATGGACCTGTCATTAGCCACCCAAGCTGGCATACCCCTTGAATATCTGTCCAGCCCGAAAGACGTCGACTCGCCAAACTGTTCCTATTAACCTCGTTAGTTCTGGCAATCACCATGAAACTCTTAGGTTTTTTGTTATACCCTCACCCCACGCTCCTTTAGTTCTCGGCCTTCCCTGGCTAAAACTTCATAATCCACACATTGATTGGACCACCGCTTCGATTGCCAGCTGGAGCGTTTTTTGTCACTCACATTGTCTTAGATCTGCCCTTCCACCTGTCCACTCGCCTCCTGATCATAAACCTGAACCACCTGATCTCACCTCTGTCCCTAGGGTATATCATGATTTAGCCGAAGCCTTCAGCAAGCAGCGCGCCCTGAGGTTACCTCCTCATAGACCTTATGACTGCGCTATTGATCTGCTCCCCGGCGCCCCTCTTCCCTCTAGTCGATTATATAATCTGTCTCGCCCGGAAAGAGAGTCTATGGAAGATTATATCACAGATTCTCTTGTCACTAGCATCAGTCGTCTGTCCTCCTCTCCAGTCGGAGCTGGGAGTTTTTTTGTAGAAAAGAAGGACCATACTCTCTGCCCATGCATCGATTATCGTGGGTTAAATGACATAACGGTCAAAAACAAATACCTTCTTACGTTAATCGATTCCGTTTTTGAGCCACTCCACCGAGCCACTGTGTTTTCCAAACTCGATCTTAGGAATGCGTACCACCTCATCCGTATCAGAGAGGGAGCTGAATGGAAAACGGCATTTAACACTCCCCTCGGTCATTTCGAGTACTTGGTGATGCCTTTCGGCCTTACCAATGCACCTGCCGTTTTCCAGGCTCTAGTGAATGACGTGCTGCGTGACATGCTGAACCGTTTTATTTTTGTCTATCTTGACGATATCCTCATTTTTTCCGTAACCTTGAAGAACATGTTGAGCATGTCAAGCTGGTCCTCCGTCGTTTATCGGAAAACAAGCTTTTCGTTGAAGCCGAAAAATGCGTTTTTCACGCCACATCTATCAGTTTTCTCGGTTATATCATAGAGAAAGGGCAGATTAAGACCGACCCAGAGAAGATCCAGGCTGTAGCCGAGTGGGAGAGGCTGTCCACCAGGAAACAATTACAGCGTTTCCTGGGCTTTGCAAATTTCTATAGACGTTTCATTCGAATTATAGTAGAGTCGCAGCCCCCCTTACCAAGCTCACCTCTCCAGCCATCCCATGCACCTGGACACTGGAGGATGAGGCCTCCTTCAGTGAACTAAAGAACTTATTCACCTCTGCCCCCGTCCTCTCTCACCCAGACCCGTCCCTCCAGTATGTGGTTGAAGTGGACGCTTCAGATTCCGGTGTGGGGGCCGTTCTTTCTCAGCGCTCTCCACAGGATCAAAAGATGCATCCCTGCGCTTTTTTCTCCCGTCTCTCTCTCGCGGAAAGAAATTATGATGTGGGTAATCGTGAACTATTGGCCGTGGTTCTTGCCCTGGAAGAGTGGAGACACTGGCTGGAGGGGTCCGAACAGCCTTTTGTGGTTTGGAAAAGATCATAAAAACCTGTCGTACCTCCGTTCAGCGAAGAGACTCAACCCCCGTCAGGCCCACTGGGCATTGTTTTTGGGACATTTTAATTTCACTCTGACATATCGCCCTGGCTCACGTAATTTAAAACCAGACGCGCTCTCCCGCCAAGCCACCACAGAAAAAGGGGACTCTGAGCCTGCACCCATCCTTCCTCCCTCCTGTGTGGTGGGGGCTGCTACATGGGAAATCGAGACTCTGGCGCAGGACGCACAGGCTTCAGAGCCAGACCCGGGAAACGGACCCCTCAACCGGTTATTCGTTCCCCAGTCTACCAGATCTAAAGTGCTCCAGTGGGCCCACTCCTCCAAATTAACCTGTCACCCACGTTATCGTCATACTTTTTCCTTCCTCCATCAACGATTCTGGTGGCCATCTATGCTCAGAGACACACGCGAGTTCGTCTCTGCCTGCTCCGTCTGTGCCCGCAGCAAAGCCTCCCACCGACCTCCAGCTGGATTGTTACACCCATTACCTGTCCCAAGCCGTCCCTGGTCACACATTGTCACCGGTCTGCCCCCCTCCGAAGGTAACACAATTATTCTAACTATTATTAATCGTTTTTCCAAGACTGTTCATTTTGTCCCTCTCCCTAAGCTGCCCTCCGCATCAGAGACCGCAAACCTCCTCGTGAAACATGTGTTCTGCCTACATGGATTACCGATGGACATTGTGTCAGACCGGGGACCACAACTTACATCACAGGTATGGAGAGTTTTTTGTCGGGCATTGGGAGCTACTGTGAGCCTCTTCTCAGGATATCATCCGCAGTCTAATGGACAGACGGAGCGGGCCAATCAGGATCTGGAAACTGCTCTGCGCTGTGTCACTGGCCAGCACCCTGCATCCTGGAGCATACACCTGCCTTGGATCGAATATGCTCACAATTCACTGATCAGCACAGCGACAGGTATGTCCCCGTTCATGGCCTCCTTAGATTATCAACCCTCTGTTCCCCGCTCAGGAGGACGACGTAGCGGTTCCGTCCATCCGGCCAACCTGCAGCGCTGTCAGCGCATCTGGACCGAGGTTAGAGGAGCCTTACTCCATACTGCAGCTAGGAATCGACGTTCGGCAGATCGCCGCCGAACCCCTGCCTCTGACTATCGTCCCGGCCAAAGAGTTTGGCTCTCATCCCGTGATATCCCCCTTCAAGTGGATTCCGGTAAATTGGCCCCCCGTTTCATCGGTCCATATGAAATTGACACGATCATTAATCCCGCCTCTGTGAAACTGAAACTGCCTCCCTCCTTGAACATTCACCCCACTTTTCATGTGTCATTGTTGAAGCCCGTTTCTTCCAGGTCGCTCTGCCCTCCAGCCGAACCTTGACTTTTTTATTCAGTTATTCTTTACATTCACCTACTCTGCTATGTGCATGCATGTGTGTAGGCATACGGGGGTGTGGACTCACAGTGGCTCGACTCCTCTCCACTCCTGAAGCTCATCACCTCATCACCTCATCACCTAATCACTGGCAGTATAAATATATATACCGCGGCTGTCACTCCACTCTTCACCAGATTGTACTGCAAATTACCTGGTAGTATAGCGACAACCTCCAAGCATCAAGACTGTGTGTATCCCTAGTGTTCCTGTTTTTTGAGAGTTGTTTCACTCACTCGCCCTGTTTTTCCCTGCTTGTGCTCAGGAGACCCACGCCGAGCCTCTTGTTCTCCTGCTGTCTGCTGCTCCTAGAGAAATAGCTGACGATGCTACGATCCCCAAAAAAACTTGCGTAAATTGCAGTTGGGATGCTATTGTCTGAACTCGGCAGACACGTGCAGCACAGATGTTACAGATGTTATGGCTGATTGCAAAGTGGACGGAGATCACATTTAGCGACAAGTCTGGATTTAACTTGTACACAGCTGGTGGTCGTTGCCGTTTGTACCATCGCCACGGAGACCGCTATTCTGCCACATACGTCCAGGAAGTGGAACGTTTAATGTTGTCATGAAGTGGGGGGGCACTGCTAATGGATGACGGTCAGAACTTGTCCACATTCACGGCCTTCTGTCTCCGACATACGGTTCTAGGTCCACACGTCATTCCCGCCTTTATGCATGACAATGCCCTCTATGGGACGTTCAGGAACACCGGGATAGAGAGCGAGATCCTGCTCCAGCAACACATGAACAACTTGTCACAGCACTGCAGGAAGAATGGCATGTCATCCTACATGTCCAGAATAACATTTTATCCCTTCAGGAGGTGTAAAGTAGTGATAAATGGTGGAGGTAGATGGTGTTCTCTGTCTCACCATCCACACTTTCTTCTTTCAACCACTGATCTGCACAAAAATGATTTTTCTGTATGGCTAAAGGGTGAATAAAGATGTGTGAACCATAATTTGCCTTTGGTATTTAATATGGACAGGATGGCATAACATAAAAAAATATGCGTTTCTACTATTGGTCGGTATAGTGTGTTTGTGCTGTTTTGTATCTGTACCCTTCTGACTGAGTGTTTGAATGCAGCAGTCCGGACGTCAGGCAGCCTGATGCCTCCTGCCTGCTTTAATTGCTTGTAGCCCTAGAGAAAACACACGCACAGAATACAGCCTGGGGAAGCCCCCCACACAGCAGCGCTGACAATGAGTCCAGGATTACATGGCTAAGATGGGAACTGAACACTGAAGTCATTCACTGAGGATGACGACGGCTTGCTGTTGAGACTCGATAAAGATGGCAGAGGGAAGAGAATCGAGGGCTGAAGAAACCTCCCCAGAATAAACAACATGGATGGTTTAGTTAGCTAAGAATCAGATAAATTTGTGACCAATGAAGCAAATAACCATGAGAATAAGTTTCTCACACAGAGGAAAAGCAAATATAATGTAGACAAAGTAAGAGTATAAAAATGTCCGCCAGTCAGTGGACATGTTGTACAGGTCTGTAATATGAAGTGGTCCTCATGTTTTTTCCTCTGTCTTCTTCCTCACTAAAAGAGAACATTATGAATCTGATGATGTAAACCTCTAACGCTGGAGCACATTCTGATTCAAGACCTAAAAAACCCAGAGACAAACATACAGAGTGAGGCTAAGGGAAAGGGCTGGGCTCATTATAAAATCAATACTCACAGGACTACTCAGAGACAGTCGGAAAAAATCTAAATGCAATTCTTTGTTCAAAAAGCCACTTAATATTGGATTCTGTGACTTAAATTTCACACCCCACTATTCTGACCAAAGGACAACTACAGGAAGCAGAGGGGGGGGATGGAAAACCTGTTAGATTGGTGATACTGGAGATGACGAATTCTAGCAGAGGACTGAAGACAGTCAAGAAATACCACACAGCATCAACCCATTAACATATAGATAATAAAAAACATAACAAAATAAAAAGGGCACAGTGTGGAGACGCTGGAGCTAACCCCACCACAAGTAGACACACTGGAGCTAACCCCACCACCAGTAGAAACACTGGAGCTAACCCCACCGCCAGTAGAAACACTGGAGCTAACCCCACCGCCAGTAGAAACACTGGAGCTAACCCCACCGCCAGTAGAAACACTGGAGCTAACCCCACCGCCAGTAGAAACACTGGAGCTAACCCAGTAACTTTAAACTTCCACAGTCAGTCAACTAATTGAATTTACTGGTGTGTCAAAAAGAACACATTATTTCAACATGCAACAACATTTGGGAACCATTTCTCTACACATGTTCTTGTAGCTTTAAATCTTTCATTACAGCTACAACAACATTCATTTTCAGTTCAAAGGGACAGATGGCGCAGTAGCACCTCCTACCTGATAGGTGGCAGTAGCATCACTGGCTGTATCTGTTCCCAGATTGGTGAGCTTCTCTTTGAGCTTGTGATGCGAGCGGTGGCGCAGACAGTAGATGACGGTGGAGGCCAGCAGCACGCCGACGATGCACAGGATGGACACGACGGTGAGGATAAGGAACTTGGTGGACTCTGCCTGGCTGTACTTGGTGGGGATCTGGTTGATCTGGCTTCCCTGTGGCCATAAAACAACAGATAAAATGGTCAATAACATTTTCTTATTCTTATTCTTATATGTGCAGATCAACAGGAAGTGCTTAGAGGGATAAGAGTTTGATTCATCCTGACAGCGTCTGTCCTGATGGCAGCAGCACTGATGAATCAGACATGAGGAACAAACTGGTCTGCTGGACTGTTTGATTGGAACCACCCTTCAGACTCGGTTGCATTAAAGCTTCTACCAAATGGTCCATAAAACAAGTGATATCCTTTATCTGACAGACTCGATCCTAAAAGTAATAATTATCATTTCTTCTAATGATCCGCCTAAAAACCTTCGACATCAGTAGATGAAAGAGTAAATCATCACACGGCTCTTTCCTTTCCTCTTTTGGAAAGACATAAATAAGGTATAATCACAAGTGTTTGTTCCACCATCTGTGCCCAGGAGTGCACAGAATGCATAAACTCCTGTTTAGCAAAGGCTGGAAAACTCAACACAACATTTTCTATTGTGGAGAATTTGTTTCTATCGTCTGGAGAAGGTGCACCGCCATTTTTTACCTTGGCATCACTTCAATCCAGAGAACCTGATCCTTCAGCAAACGTCTGGACGTGAAAGGTTTCTCTGAACACAGTCTGCTGGTTGGGGTAACATCCTGTCTGACTGAAGCCTCTGTTTGAACTGCTTCTCTGGGTGACTTAAAATTGCTGCAGTAATAACCTGAGCCAGGTAAATGAAGTCTTAATGAATGTTATGAGCTGCAGCGGCTCCAGATAGTGGGCCTGTTGCTTTTTACCTGAGGAGTAAGAGTTAACAGTAGGCAACATAATTCCCCATTATTGCTCATAACGTAATCAACTTGACAACAAACGAGAGAGAGGAGCTACAAACTGCTCTGCTGATTACAGGCCAACAATTCTTCTTCCAAAGAAATCAATGGCAAAAAAGGTGTTTCACATTTTTGCAGCACAGTACAAAATAAGTTTCTGTTCTTTTACTGGTACAGACATTTAAATGCTTGCTAGCTGATCATTAGCTTAGCCTGATGGTAATTTTATGCTGCATTTTAAGCTTGTTCGGTATTATTTTATGCCAAAGAAAGTGGTGGACTCAAGCTTGCTAAGAAGCTGCGGGCTTCTCTGGAGGGTGAGAACGGGGAGGGGTAAGAAAACCCTGACCCTCACAGAGGGTCACAGAGATTAAGCGAGGTGAGTTAATGGGAAGGAGACTCTAAGGAGCAGCAGGAGAGAGGGGGCAGCCGGGTTGAATCCCTCCTGCCTGTCAGCACAGAGGAACCCTGGGAGTTGGGAACAGGACCGCTCTAACCGGCGCTCGGATTGTTCTGGAATTCTTGTGAGGTTTCAGGGATTGATCCCCCCCTCCACCACAACCACCACTCAATGATGCCCCCCTTGACACCCCACCCCCTGTGATTTCATTCATTGCTGCTTCTGTATTCAGCATCTGATAAAGAGTGCATGCAGAGCCACAATGGGGGACAGCAGTTGTCCGATGCTGTGTGGGGTGTCCAATTTGCTTGGGGAGCTCTAAGCTTTACTGTAAAAGCCAGCTGCATAATGTGACGGCCTTGAAAGCAAACAGTGTGCGTCTCTGAACAGGACGTTCCACTAAAGGCCTTTTTCTCAGTGCAAAGAAAAAATATAAGACGACAGAACAAAAACTGAGGAAAGAAGGTCCGAAGAACAGAATATATAAAAGGTTTATCTACTACTGAGGCTGTTCCTGAATCAGTAATAAACAGAACACAGGACTCTGTTTGTATTAGCCCTGTATCACTGTATGTTTATAATGCGTCTTATTAATATCAGCTGATTAGGAAGCATCATAACAGAAGCACCTGAGGAGCAGGCTGGTAAGGTCCATAATTCATTACTCCTTAATCCACACGATGCTCTGCAATCAATGTAATCAATATAATAAAACGTATTTCTTAATTCTGCCCTTTACTTCCTGATCATTTTGTCAAATTCATTTTCATTGAGAGGCATAGCATCATAGCAGCATAGCATCATGACATCATAGCAGCATAGCATCATTACATCACTGCATGCTGCTCAGCCAGTAATGGCCCATAATTCGAGGCTCTAAGTGTAACAGTCATCTTTCACTGGACAGATGCCGACGTCTCCACCTCCCCTGGTCTCTTTATCATGGCTGCCTAGCATGTCTGTCTATTGATTGAAACAGTGCAGCCTGACCCCACCTGCTTCATCAGGTTTGGTTGCAGCTGTCAGTAACATTAGAGGGTGGACGAGTCAGCGAGAGGGACGGTGTAAAATGAGCAGTGCTGTAGCTGCAGATATGGCAGAAATTTGCAATGACTGAAAATCAAATGTTTGGCCGGGAAGTGAAGTGGAACATGACACATGAGCCAATCAGTGCGGCCATACCTGTGCAGACAACTGTGAACCTTTTCAGTAACGCAGCATGAAACTGAACATTTAGACACATTGATTAAAGCCTATATCTCTACAACCACTCTCACTTTAGTCATGTGAGCCACCTATACCTGTAATAGGAGCTGATCTGCTCTGCAGCTCTAAGGCCTCTCCTGGCTCTCCCTCCCATGGATCAACACTTTCAAATGACGTGAGAGCATGACGGGGAAATGGTGAGCTGGAGCTCAGAGGGAGAAAATTAAACATTTGTGTTGTGGGAATAATCTGTGACAATAATCAGACTGTTGTGTTGATTTGGTGCCTAAAAGAATGAGATCACACTCTAGACTTCCATCTGGATGACTCTGATGTCGACTGTTTCATCATGTGAAGCAGGAAAAAATACATAGAAGATCTGATTTGTTTCTGGAGGAAAATCAGACGTTTTCATCAAATGTGTGTCAGCGTGCAGCAGAAAATGAAAGGAGAATATCGTGTCCCTCAAAGGCAGAGGGGAGAAGGGAGTTCCTTTCGTGCCGCCCCCTCTATCGTCCATCTGCCCCAGCAAAAACCATTGTACTTGCAAATTTTTCATTTCACACAGGCAAATGTGATTTGACATCCAGTATTTTAGCATTAACATAGACAGCAGGATAGGCTGGAGGTATACTCTGCTGGGTTCGGCCCTTCTCAGCAAATATCAGACACCAACAGTTAGAACGGGAGGGAAACAGAATAAATCCCCCCCCCCAAAAAAGGAACGTATCATTTCAGACAGTTTTTGCTGTTTTTATTTCTCCTATGAGGAATTTTTTTTGATCAGTTTTTGCAATAAAATTAGGTATCATTCAAATGTTTCTACTTACAATAATCTGCTCCGTAGCTTTATCTGCTGAAGAAAACATGAAATTACATGAAATCAGTTTAAAACAGATTGAATAGAAATAAATGTGTAGCTTTTGGTAGCTGGAGCTGGAGGTCTGGTGGTGGAGGGGTGAGGTCTCCTGGTCAGTGTGTGTATGGGGGGGATTAGCCAGGCTCCCATAGACAAAAGGCAGATAGATTTGCATGGCTCTTATTCAGAACGGGTGAAAAAAGGTCAGAGGAGAGTGGCGGCCGATTGTTTCGCTCCATGACGACAAAGATTCGTCCCTCACCTTTGATTCATCCACGCTTTAGAAAGGTTCAGCAAACCAGCACAGAGGCACACAAACACACACACAAAACAAAACACAGGCTCCAATACAGTACTGTGTGCAAAGAACCCCAAGAAACATGGTATAAACAGCAAAAATGATTTCAGTCACAAATCTAAGAGAAAAATGAGATACCTCCACACACACCTTCACCTCAGGCATCTGACACAGATCAGATCACAGTGATCACAGATCACACAGATCACAGATCAGATCACAGATCAGATCACAGATCACGCAGATCACAGCTCACATCACACTGATCACAGATCACAGATCAGATCACAGATCACGCAGATCACAGCTCACATCACACTGATCACAGATCACATAACACAGATCAAATCACACTGATCACAGATCACACTGATCATATCACACTGATCACAGATCACACTGGTCATATCACACTGATCACAGATCACACTGATCATATCACACTGATCACACAGATCAGATCACAAAGATCAGATCACAAAGATCTCAGATCACACTGCTCACAGATCACATCACACAGATCAAATCACACTGATCAGATCACACTGATCATATCACACTGATCACAGATCACACTGATCATATCACACTGATCACAGATCAGACTGACCAGATCACACTGATCACAGATCACACATATCAGATCACAAAGATCAGATCACAAAAAACAGATCACAAAGATCACAGCTCACATCACACTGATCACAGATCACACCGATCACAGATCACACCGATCACAGATCACATCACACAGATCAAATCACACTGATCATATCACACAGATCAAATCACACTGATCATATCACACTGATCACAGATCACACTCATCATATCACACTGATCACAGATCAGACTGACCAGATCACACAGATCACGCTGATCAGATCATGCTGATCACAGATCACACAGATCAGATTACACAGATCACGCTGATCAGATCACGCTGATCAGATCACAAAAATCAGATCACAAAGATCACAGCTCACATTACAATGATCACAGATCACACTGATCAGATCACAGATCACACTGAACAGATCACACTGATCACAGATCACACTGATCAGATCACACTGATCAGATCACACTGATCACAGATCACACTGATCAGATCACACATATCACAGATCATACAGATCACAGATCACGCTGATCAGATCATGCTGATCACAGATCACAATGATCACAGATCACGCTGATCACAGATCACGCTGATCACAGATCACGCTGATCACAGATCACACTGATCACTGATCACACTGATCAGATCACAGATCACTGATCACACTAATCAGATCACACTAATCAGATCACACAGATCAGATCACACTGATCAGATCACAATGATCAGATCACAATGATCACAGATCACACTGATCAGATCACTGATCACACTGATCAGATCACACAGATCTGATCACATTGATCAGATCAAACAGATCACACTGATCAGATCACACAAAACACAGATCACACTGATCAGAACACACTGATCAGATCACACAGATCACAGATCACAGATCAAACCGATCAGATCACACTGCTCACAGATCACACAGATCAGATCACACAGATCAGATCACACTGATCAGATCACACAGATCACACTGATCAGATCACACATATCACAGCTCACACAGATCACAGATCACATCACACAGATCACACTGATCAGATCACACTGATCACAGATCACACAGATCGGATCACACTGATCAAATCACACATCAGATCATACTGATCACAGATCACACTAATCACTGATCAGATCACACAGATCACAGATCACACTAATCACTGATCAGATCACTGATCACACTGATCAGATCACACTGATCATAGAAAACATTGATCACAGATCACACTCATCACAGATCAGATCAAACAAATCACAGATCACACAGATCAGATCACATTTGTCACAGATCACACAGATCAGATCAAACAGATCACAGATCACACAGATCAGATCACACTCATCACACTGATCGGATCACACAGATCAGATCACACTGATCACACTGATCAGATCACACAGATCACTGATCACACAGATCACTGATCACAGATCACACAGATCAGATCACACTGATCACAGATCACACTGATCAGATCACATAGATCTTGCTGATCAGATCACACTGATCATAGATCGCACAGATCAGATCACACAGATCTCACTAGTCAGATCACTCAGATCAGGTCACACTGATCACAGATCAGATCACACAGATCACACCTCTTCCACATTGGTTTTCACCTGCAGCTTTAAAAAAAATGCACAGTTTAATGTTTTTGAAGCTACAGCCGAGAAAATGAAAACAGCAGCAGATCCTTCAGACTAAATGTTATCACGACGTTACCCAGAGCTGCATCTGCATGAAGCCCTCAACCAGGGTGCGCCATCAATCAGTGTCTAAACTCCATGGATGCTCCTCACCTCAGAAACTGCACTTCAGGCTAACCAGTGTCTGAAATGTACTGAAGCATCTTTGGAGGCAAAATGCTCGTCGTGAAAACGGCTGCACACATTTGTTCATAAAATAAAGCGAGGACTGAATGACAAGAAGAGCCACAGCAGGACAGTCTGAAGGCATCTACAACAGATTCTTGGACAAAGAAACTATTTAACAGCAGAAGGTTCTGGAGAGACGCTGATCACATCAACACAGAACAATAAAAAATTCCTACCAAAATCATCAGCGAGGAGAAGCAACAGACACCTCCTCCGTTTGCCTCCCTCTCCAGTCCGGCTGCACCGCACTGGCCACAGAGGAGGTAGAGGAGGAGAAAAACAGTGAGCTTCTTCACCTCCCATCATCCCCTCATCTCCTATGAAAAACTGAAAGAAGAAAGTTCCCAGCTTCTCCTCCTCCTCCGCCTTCTTATTTCAGCCATTCTTCTCATCCATTGCAAAAATAGGAAACATGCACCAACAGATTTCTCCACTCCCTGATGCAAAATTAGCACACACTCAGAGAGAGAAGAGGAGAGGAGCAGCTTCCAACACCTCCAAAGACAGGAATAAGATGCTATTTTTTTCTGAGAGAGAGAGAGCGACTATACAAAGTCCTCTGTGGGGCTCCTCCTTATATTCCTCCCATCCCTTCCTCCATTCCCTGTCTGTCTCCAGCACATGTCACCTCCCCTCGTTGCCATGGCGACAGCTCCACATGTTGCCGACAGGAGGAGGAAGAGGAGAGGAAGAGGAGGTGAGGACAAGCGAGAGGAGAGGGGAGCGGGACAGGGGAGAACGAGAAGGAAATAAATGAGGAGTGAGGAAAGAAGGAGAGCATGGAAGCGGTAAAGCGAAGAGAGGAGGAGCAGAAGGAGAAGTTTAAGGAGAAGAAAAGAGGAAGAAACACATTTAGACTCACGCAGTCTTTTTTAATTTAAAATTTCATTTGGTCGGTGAGGCGACATTCGCCTGTTTTCTGCTAACTGCTAAGATCTGTTAGCATTTTCCCGTCACTCAGCGCTGCGTCACACACGTTGCTCTGATTGGTTGTAGGTCTATCCATGGCATCCAGAGGCTGGTGGTTCACGCGCATTGATACCGGCCCCTGGAAATGGAAAATGAACTGAGCAGCTCCAGAATTATTATTGGTCAGACATACCAAAATATTTCAGATCAGTGTGTCCATCATAGGGAATGGACGTCTGGAATGGAAATCTGCCTTTCAGCAGTCAAAGTTTACAACAACCACACTTAGATGATCTTTTTTTTTTATATTTTACATGCAAAATGCAGAAGAATGGTCTGATTCTGATCTCCTGATTGGACTAAAAACCATGTTTATGGTCAAGAAATGTGGAGAAAATGTATGTGATGAGTTTCTGATTAAAGAGACACAAAGCTGTTTTTATTTCCTAAAACTTGGATCTTTTAAAACACAAAATAGAAGAATTGACTCTGGTTTACTTCATTCTCATTGGACGATGTTTAGAGGGTTCTGTCCATATTCATCACTTAACGCAGTATTAAGAAATTTTCTACCTGGATCCATACAAAAGACTAAAAATATATTGTTTTTCTACAATATCAACAAAACCAAAAAACACCGATTACAAACATGACAGGAAGTAGAGTAAATAAACAGCTGTTCAGAAACAGAAACATTTTTACATCCAGGAAGCCCATTGGTTGGAGGGATTACCTCAAACCATGCTAGAAACAAAAACATTGCCTCTCTAAGAAGCTAACAGATGTTCTCAGAGAGAAATGATTTCTTTTACTCTTGATTGACCGATCGATCCTTCGATGGTCCTGATCCTTCAGTTCCATCTTTAGCAGCTTTGTGACACCAGAAAATCATCTTCTTCTGACCCGAGGACAGATTTTCTAACATGGAATTGGAATTATTTTTTGATTATTCAGGTTTCATTAATAATGCAGAGGTATACACCCTCTGAGTTCTCTCTATTTATCTTATATTCTTCTACTTTTGGACGATCTGAAAACTTTATCTCCAAACGTCACTGCTTTGGTCTAAAAGTGTGTGCTCAGAACAAAAGGAGATAATTTGCACGTGAACATCATCAGCCTCTTCTGTTTTATGCAGCAAAGCCATCTTTAATATTCTACTACTAAATGTAAGGTGTGTAAGACTGGACTCCTCACACTGAGGTTCATGTTAGTCTGTAGAAACACATTCATGGGTCACCTTTAATCAAGTGTTTCATTTAGAATTATTGATAACATTGTTATGAGAAGTCTCATAGCCCCAAAGTGATCGTCTCTTCTGTCATCATGGATGACAGGTCGCCCATAATGAGCAGAGAAAACAAACAGTTCCGTCTGCCTCTTTGTCCACTACAGACGTCAAATTTGGCGTCAGCACTGTCAGATGGAGACAA
>CM075198.1:90000-137500 GCA_037577475.1 Chaunax sp. Z400
AATGTAGCAGGAACTCCTTTTACTTTTCTGGTAGTTTTCATGGACTTTCGTAACATTTCAATTACTTGACATGGACGGTGAGAACTTCACTGTACGTCTAGCAGGCCATGTAAATTTTAAACTGTTAAAAACTTCCATGGCAGTCAGCCGTTTCGCTCAATACGTATCAATTACTCGTCATGTACTCAGTACGAACATAGTTCAAAATTCACTTACTTACTGTCTACTTATCAATCACTCACTGCGTCGTCGTGGCAACTTATAGGACGTGCCTGCATAAATCTCATAATTATGAGATCCTGAACAGTCCTTTGTGCTATATTGTTGCTCAGTAGGACCACTGCATGGCCATGGAACATGAATGTTCATCTTTATTAGCTTGATATAATGTGGAGGCTAATGGTCCTTTCATTTCTAGTCGGCATGACATTGTTTGCTGTGTTTTCATGACTGTGCTTTGTATCATACTGTTCAACTTGGCGTCATTACTATGGTAACGGAAATGCAGGAAAAGAGCGACTTCCAGCGCGTCAGACTGGCTGATCCGCCTGGACAATTCAGCATTTTGAGACGCCTGGGCAGTGTTGACACACTCATAATAACACCAATCTCATTTTTAAGTAACATTAATGAATCCCAGTGTCTCATACTGAGAGGGAAATAGAAGCAGATTACATTTGATAGCGCCATTATTGCTGTTTTATCATACGGCCACTGACGGGATGATAAACAACTGTGACATATCTCATATTTACGGGTCTTTTTTTTATTTGGTGAATGCAATACGTTTCCGTAGAATCCCAACTGTTCCAGCCGAAGTATTTATAGTACTCCTCGCTCCCGGCTGTGACGTCAGCGGGCCGTATTGTCTACTTGTTATAAGGACTTCTCGTAATTCTTGTTTACTTCTAATACTCAGAGGTCACTTCGCTCTTACTCACCTTACTTGCCAGCTACTCATCCATTCCTATGACTAGAACTCATAGACGACGTAGTACTACTCGACAGAACTAAACAAGGACTTCAGGTTCTTGTCCGTTACTTCTCATATTCGCATTACTATCTCTGTATTTCTGACTATCATGGCCGTTCTTCCATGTTTAAATAAATGTCGGGAACGTACCATGTACTTTTTGAAATACGCATTGGTGTGACAGGGGCTTAACACGCTGACAGTCATTAAGGTCACATGTTACAGTAGATTCAAAAGCACTATTATGGGATGTTACAGTCATTTGACACAGTCACCTGGACTCAGTTCAGATCAAACTGAACCATGGTTCGGTTCGGTTCAGTTCGTTTACAGTGTGAAAGCACTTTTTGATGGTTCGGAATTTTAGACCAGTTACAGGAAATTACAGGAGGATACCGTCACCAATAAACAAAAGAAGAAGAAAAACAAACAGAAGTTAAAATGAGCTGCGGTAACACAGAGGAAGAGACAAGGTATTTAATAGTGATACAGTCGGACGAAGAAATAAAAAATCTGAGAAAGAAATCAGCACCAGAGATGCTGATGTAATTCTGGTAAGAGAGAAAGAGAGAGGGAGAGAGAGGGAGAGAGAGAGAGACAGAGAGAGAGAGGATAGGAGAGGAGAGGAGATCAATGACACCTGAATGTAAAGAAACTACAGGAGCAGGATGTAAAGATGATGTGATCAATAAAAATGGTGCATCTACAAATAAGAACAATTTTCCTTTTTATGATGACCTGGACAGAATTCTGACCAATCAGTCATTAGTATAGGGAGACACATCCCCCATAGATGATGATGACAGGATGAAGGTATGTCAGGAAAAGTTTTTTAGTGCACTTGGAAAATTAATGGATCAAAACCACCAGAGCGTTGTTCCAGATCTTGGTCAAGACCTAAAGGTGTGAAAGGACTCAGAGTTCTGTTGGGGTTTTTCTGAACTGTGTCTTATGGTCACGCAACAACCCATGGGCCTTTACCCCTGACACCATACACTGATACAGATGGTGACTCAGCTCTACGCTGTAGAAGGTAAACAGGATCATGAGGAAATGTGAAATGATGACATCATTATGAGTATATTTGATGATGTGAGACAGCAGCTCAGTAGAACATCCCTTATCCTCCAGTTCCCCATTTAAAAGTAGCAGGAAGTAGACGAGCTTACATTAAAACATGTTATTTGACTCTTTATGCTATGATGCTATCAGCTCAACAAAAAGCATTTACACATGTTGTTCTTTCGAATCTATTCTTTATCGTGTGTTTTTCTAACTGACCTCCAGTCGCTGGTGACAGACAGAGGACAAGGATTCATCTACCACAGACAGAAGACAGGGATTCATCCACCACAGACACAAGACAGGGATTCATCCACCACAGACAGTGCCACTAGTTTCATGGTGGGTACATGTTAGATAGGAGCAGCTTTGTCTACATAGTGAAGGTGAACTCTGTCAGGACCTGAGTTTTAAGGTGGGGCCAGCCTCAGATGTCCTTCCAGACAGAACAGATAAAATGTTCATCAACATTCATTAGTTTGGGGAAATCTACAATCAGGCATTATCTTTTTTAGCTTCAAGGTAGAGGGGATTGCAGTGTTTGGGTCCAGCTTAAAATGAGTAGTATTGGTCTGGAAAACAAGGCGATCTTTTCCAAGTATTCATCAGCTGATAAAAGCTGCCAAGGTCAGACTGATGGGAGATTGATCGATGGAAAACATTTCAGCACCAGGTTGTTTGGCTGGAGAGCACTTTTAACAGTGATGGTGGTCGAAGTGTAATATCATCTGCTACAATAAACTGTCTGGAAAAAATGGACCTTTAAAGGGTGTTAAGACTTTTTATAAAAAAAACTAAAAACATGAAGAAATAATTCAGCTCCAGCCATAATGGTCTCTTTTTAACAACAGTTCTGTTAAAGGTGTTTCACACATATTAAGTCATTTAAAATCAGTCTGTTGTTTCTTTGATAGACCAATGCATGTCCCCTAACCCCGACCTGACCTGTCAATCAATGCTCAATATTTTCTGATGAAAGGCCAATACTGACTCAGCAAACTGTTAAACTGCTCCAACCAGAGAGCTTCTGTCACCACTAAGGCTGTACCATCCTCTACATTTACAGAAATTAATTAAAATTAGAGGAGGAAAGAGTAAATGTAAAATAATTATGATTTTATTTTACATTGTAATATTAACTTCAGCTGAAATCTGTCCACGTATTAGCCTAACACATGCACCAAAAACATTCTGTTGGTAAGCAAACTTCTACTGCCAGGTAGGTCTGTCACCTGGGGCATATCCCAGCATGCATCTGTCCCTCAGGGCAGGGCCCCCACAGTGAGCTGATATTACCATATCAAAGGCCATTGCAGCCAGAGAGCGAAAGGAGAGCCAGTGCTTCAATGGCCTCTCCATTCAATTTTTCACATGGAACCATTTGAATATCTATGGCAGGAAATGCAGATGGATGCATCTGTAAACACACACACACACACACACACACACACACACACACACACACACACACACACACACACACACACACACACTCAGGTGCTGTCTTACACTTGCAGATACATAATGTATGCATGTATGTAGCTATGAAAGCTTCACGCCTGCCTTTGTTCTAATAATAATAATAATAATAAATTAAATTTATATGGCACTTTTCAAGAGACCCAAGGACGCTTTACATAGTTGGGCTCAAAAGAAAAACAATAACAATAATAAAGACAAGAACTGAAAATAATAATGGCAGTGGATGGGAGAGTTGACAGAATAAGCTGAGGTTATAGGCCTTGGTTAACAGGTGGTGTTTAAGGTGTTTCTTGAAGGTGTCCAGAGAAGAAGCATTGTGGATTGCAGGGGGGGGTTTCCAGAGGGTGGGGGCTGCGACGCTGAAAGCTCTGTCTCCAAACGTTCGCAGTTTGGTGTGGGGGGTGGAAAGCAGACCCATGTCTGAGGACCGCAGCTTCCGGGACAGAGTGTAGGGATGGAGGAGGTCAGTTAAGTACTGTGGGGCAAGGGCATGGAGGGATTTGTAAGTGAGAAGAAGGATATTGTAGTCTTTGCAAGACTTGATCGGGAGCAAGTGGAGATGGATGAGGGTTGGGGTGATGTACTGCCAGGACTTGGTGTGGGTGAGAACCCTGGCAGTTGAGGTCTGCAAATACTGGAGTCTGTCTAGGGCTTTGCTGGGAACCCCAGACAGAACTCCATTACAATAGTCCGGACGGGAGGTGATGAAGGCATGGATGAGGGTTTCTACCACTGAGTCAGAGAGTGATGGCCGCAGTCTGGTAGAAAGCAGATTTGGTTATGGACTTGATGTGAGATTCAAATGAGAGGGTGGAGTCCATAATGACACCCAGGTTGGAGACCTCGGGGATGTGCAGATGGAGCAGTTGTCCACATCCAGAAGGAGATCTCCAACCTTCCGGAGCAGCGCCTTGGGGGCCACAACCATGAGCTCTGTTTTGTTGCTGTTGAGCTTAAGGAGGTTTGAGGACATCCAGGCTGTAACGTCTTGCAGGCAGTTGACTAGGGACTGGGGGTAAGCTGAGTGGATGGTTTGGTGGTGAGATAAAGCTGTGTGTTGTCGGTGTAAGAGTGGAAGCTCCTTCTTCCATTCCTGCTCTGTCCTGCTCTTTGTGTCACATGTTGAGTTATTCCTCTGCCTCCTTTAGTGATAACGGTACATGTAAAAAAAGGTAGTTTATTTGTCGCGTTGGAGGCGAGGCTTAGTGAATTGGAAACACGGCTCCGCACCATGGAAGGAAACTCTATAGCCGCTATAGCTAGCCAGCCCCCATTAGCCGGTGCGGACTGACCTAGTGTAGCTCCTCCTAACCGTCCCCCGGCTGCTCGGGAGGCTGGGTGACTGTATGTAGGAAGCATAGTCCCAAGCTAAACCTCATGGCTCATGCCAAGGAACACCACCCGGTTCACGTTTCAAATAGGTTCTCCCCACTCAGCGACACACCCACTGAGAAACAAACTCTGGTAATCGGCAGCTCCATTTTACGAAACGTGAAATTAGCGACACCGGCGACCATAGTCAAATGCATACCTGGAGCCAGAAAGGGCGATGTTTAATCCCATTGAAACTGCTGGCTAAGGATAAGCGTAAATATGATAAGACTGTAATACATGTTGGGGGTAATGACACCTGATTACGCCAATCGGAGGTGAAACCGCTGGTGTCCACCAACGGGTTCTGGGATTACCGCCATGACAGGCACCCACTGCCTTACAGCCACAGCTCCAGGCAGCCACCTCAACAATGGAGGCACGGAACATAGTCCATTCGGACTCAATGTCCCCAGCCTCCCTCGGAATGCAGTTGAAGTTTTGCCGGAGGTGAGAGTTGAAGATCTCCTGGACACCTTTGAGTCCCCAGTAGGAGCATTCTGTAACACCCTATCCAAGGACTCTAGGAAGGCTGGGTACTCCAAACTGCCGTTTAGTGCATAAGCACAAACGACAGTCAGAGCCCGTCCCCCGACCCGAAGGCACAGGGAAGCAACCCTCTCGTTCACTGGGGAAAACCCAAAACGTACAGGCAACGAGCCGGGGGCCTACGAGTAGACCAACACCTGCTCGACACATCTCACCATGGGCAACTCCAGCTTGGAATAAAGTCAAACCCCTCTCAAGCAGCTTGGTTCCAGAACCCATGCCATGTGTTGAGGTGAGCCCGACTACATCTAGCCGGTATCTCTCAACCTCACACACGAGCTCGGGTTGTTTCCCCGCCAGAGAGGTGACATTCTATGTCCCCAAAGCCAGTTTTGGCAGCCGGGGATCGGTCTGGCAGAGGATTGGTCCGGCAGGGCCTCCGCCTTTGTCTGCCACCCGATCCACATTGCACTGGACCCCTAACATTCCTCCTGCGGGTGGTGGGACACTGGAGGACGGACCCACGTGGCTCCTTCGGGCTGTGCGCGGTCGGGCCCCATGGGTGAAGGCCTGACCACCAGGAGCTCGCCATCGAGCCCCTCCCCCAGGTCTGGCTCCAGGGTGGGGCCCCAGCATCCTCGATCCGGGCAAGGTAATCTGGGTCCTGTTTTTCTCCTTCATAAGGGTACAATGAACCGCTCTTGGACTGGCCTGTCACCTAGGACCAATTTGCCATGGGAGACCCTATCAATGAGGCAAATTGCCCCCCAGACAACACAGCTCCTAGGATCATTCAGGCACTCAAAGCCCTCCACCACGATAAGGTGGCGATTCATTAAAGCCTTAGTCTTAATAGTACACACCCAGCCTGGAAAAAACAAAAGCCAATTACATTTTTTATAGTGTACCACGCTCCTGGTCCATATACAGACTTTTTAGCTTAATTCTCAGTTTTCCTTTCAAGTTTAGTCCTTAAAACAGAAAAAGTAATTATCGTGGGTGATTTCAATATTCATGTAGACATAGAAAATGCTGCTCTGTGTTCATCTCATTAATAGAGTCCATTGGTTTCTGTCAGAGTGTACATAAACCTACTCACCGCTTTAATCACACCCATGACCTTCTTTTGACTTATGGCATTGAAACTGAAGACTTAATAGTCTTTTCAGAAAACCCTCCTCTATCGGATCATAATTTAATAACATTTGAATTCGTATTACTCGATTACACACCACTAGAAAAAAGTTTCTACACTAGAAACTTATCTGATGATGCTGTAGCAAAATTTAAAGAAGTGATTCCATCAGTACTAAATTCATTACCATGTCGGATTTTAACGGAGGACTCCTTCATTAATTTTAGTTCCTTCCATATTGATCATCTCGTTGTTAGTGCTGCATGTTCACTTAGTGCAACTCTGGACTCCATTGTCCCTCTAAACAAGAAGTGTCTCAAACATAGGAGATTAGCTCCATGGTATAACCCTCAAACCCACAATCTAAAGAAAATAACACAGAACTAGAGAGAAAATGGCATTGTACTAAACTGGAATAATCTCGATTAGCCTGGATAGACAGCCTTAAAGGCTATAGGAAGGCCCTCGACAATGCCAGAGCAGCCTACTACTCAGCGCTAATAGAGGAGAATAATAACAACCCCAGGTTTTTGTCAGTCACAGGTCTATTGAGTGCAGTATTCCTACAAGCCTCAGTAGTAATGACTTCATGAGCTTCTTTAATGATAAAATTCTACTTATCTGAGCAGTGGTTCCCAAACTTTTTTTTAGGGACCCACATTTTTAAAATGACAAACCATCGCGACCCAAATCACAATAGACCTTATCTATTAATTACAAGATTAACAATTTGTGCATAAATGAACATTTCTGACCATTTTTACTGCTGTCTGCATCATTATATTATCTTGAACAGGTAAAACAGCCATTTCAAAGTAATATACATTGAAATTACAACTACATTGTATGCTTATTGAAAATATATACTGTACATATTTTAAATACTTTATAGATACGATCAAATAAGTGCATTTAGGAGGGGTGCGGTATCCCTTTTTTTCTCCTCTTATAAAATATAAACATTTTAAATAGGCTACTTTATAAATGAGAAAATGCATTGAGTCTGAGTTAACAGCCACTCATGTTCATGTTCATATGTTCATATTTTTATTTGAGAACTTGAGTGCATTTTAAATTAAACGGGCACACATCAGTTAAACAACACACATTTAAACTACTTTATATTAGACAAATTGAGTGCATTTTGTTGTATTTAACAGACTCATATTTCCATCTCATCATTAAATCAAACAGAGTATTGCTTGTTCTTTGCATTCCAGTCAGGTGTACAGGAGGAGCGCACAACACGCATATCAGGTGTAGCATTTAGTCTATTGGCAGTAGCTAAGCTAACATTACCTGAAGCAGTCTGGTCCTTAGCTGGGTCTTGTCCCTGGTCTTTAGCTATGCCTTTTTTTCTTTTTTATTAGCCAGGCATCCATGTTTGTGTGACCACCTGCAAAATCTGTTCATTACTTTGGAAACTAAACTAAACTACTAATTTTAACCATTATTATGGCAGTAACAATGGTCAAAAATGGTCAAATGTTCACTAAACTACTAAACTATGGTGGACACCTGGGTGCAAACCCAAACGAGTTCTGAACAAGGCAACGCCTGCATGGCTCCAATGTCGGCAAACTCCATGTGTGGTGGAGCGAGAAACACGCTCCCTCATGTGGCTGAAAGATGTGCTACAGATATTAATCTAGAATAACAGTAAAATAGAATCATAACTATTTTATTTGGTGATCCAAATCAAATCTCCTGTGACCCACATGTGGGTCGCGACCCAGACTTTGGGAACCACTGTATTAGAGACTAAATTCATCACCTCCTGCCTTCAAATGATATCAGTTTACCTTAAAACACAGGAAGTTTAGACACAGCTGTAAGACCTGATGTATATCTGGACTGCTTCTCTCCCATTGACCTTCAACAACTAACTTCCACTATTTCTTCATCTAAACCAACAACCTGCCTCCTAGACCCCATCCCAACTAAGCTGCTTAAAGATGTTTTACCCTTAGGCAGCACTTTTTTATTAGATATGATCAATCTGTCGTTACTAACAGGTTATGTACCCTAGTCCTTTAAACTGGCTGTAATTAAACCTCTTCTTAAAAAGCCTACTCTTGATCCAGAGGTCCTAGCTAACTACAGACCTATATCTAATCTTCTCTTCTAGAGAAAGCAGTTGCTAAACAGTTGTATGATTTTCTACACACCAATAGCATATTTGAGGATTTCCAGTCAGGCTTCAGAGAGCATCATAGCACAGAGACAGCATTGGTCAAAGTTACTAACGACCTTCTAATGGCATGAGATGAGGGACTTGTCTCTGTGTTCGTCTTATTAGATCTTCGTGCTGCGTTTGATACCATTGATCATCAGATACTACTACAAAGACTGGAATATTTAATTGGCATTAAAGGAACTGCGTTAAAATGGTTTAAATTCTAATCCTGCTGAGAATGAGCACAGTGCAGCACACACTTGAGCACTGACCTTTAAATATGTTTGTTTTTCTATGCTTGCTTATGTAGACGCCCTCATCAACTTTTTTCATGTACTCTTATTCATCGACTTTCCATAGTTGGATCTAGGCCCCTTAAGTCCAATGAAATGAAACGCTACAGGATCACACGATACAATTACAGCGGAGCATGATATTTTAGAAAATTTCCAACAGTTTGTGTTTCATATTTTCAACATAATCCCTGCACAAACCTGCAGAGACAAACCTCAACCCCATTATGTCCATGAAATCTCCCACCATCACTGCTGAACCTCAACAAAGCTCTGAATGAGAGCAGATCCCTGCAGCCAGACTCTGAATGCTGCCACAGGTAGACGCCCATAGCTGAGTCCTCAGCTCACTGTTAGCCTCTGAGTGTAGGATGATAATGATTCCACCAGGTTTCTTTATTTGTTACTGATCATCCAACCTTTCATTTAAATTGAAAGTGAAAAGAAAAGTGTGAAATGATGGACTCACGTCTGCGACTCCAGCCTCCAGGATGCTGAGCTTTGTCTCCTTCTCCAGAGCTGCTTTCTGCTGAACTACAGGAAGAAAGAAAAAAACTATCAACCAGAAATAGATTTTTTAAAATCTTTTACAGATAACATTATGAGTATTTTCCAAGCCTGTGTATGTAGAAACAGCCTCACATAAAAACTCACCAGCATCTATTAATTAATCAAAGTGGGACAGAAAATAATCTAAACAGTCAGAATTAGAAAACACACTTTGATTTTAGATCATGGTTTTATGACTTAGGATGTAGTGCATCAAAATGAGAGTACAATACATTACAATACCCTATAATGTACCATAGACATGGAGTTTATTCTAAATTCACCTCCTTTAAACTGAGCCTACAATAAAATTTGGATTTAGGCAAACAGGTGATGACGGTGGTGATGTCATCAGGTTATCACTCGAGCCCTTCCAGACATGAACATTTGCTCAGTTAGGCCTTGAGCAAGATACTGAACCCAAATTTGCTCCCTGGGCGCCGTAATGTAATGGCAGCCCACTACTCCTCAGGGATGGGTCAAATGCGGAGAAAGAATTTCCCCCTGTGGGAATAATACAGTATCTAAAAAACAAATAAAACAAATGAACACCTCCACAGGGCTCCACAGTAAAGTCCTCCATTCCACAACCAAATGAGCTTTTTACTGCAATTTATCTTCACTTTATGAAATATTAATTCTAGCCTGACCTGCTGCTGGGCAAATATCACAACAAATTAGCACACAAATAGAATTAAAGGACAGAGAGCACTCTTTTTTCACCACCTTAAAGGGAAACAAATGGAGGACAACATGTGAAAAACGAGGCAGAGCACATATTAAACCGGAACAAAAAGGAGGGACACATAATTACATTCACTTTACTTTGCATCTGAATACACCGGTGTGGAGGCAGACAGAGAGCCTCCTTTGTTGGCGCACAGGCAGATGAAGGATATGCAAATGAAAGCCTTGATTCCTCCATAGTCCTCCAAATCCACCCTCACTTTTAATAATCATTATCATATCATAATCAACTGACTTAATAATAATCAGACCACAATTTCACAAGTGTAACCACAAAAGTTGACCTTCACCGTAAGAGTCAGGTG
This sequence comes from Chaunax sp. Z400, assembly GCA_037577475.1. Lineage (NCBI taxonomy): Eukaryota > Metazoa > Chordata > Actinopteri > Lophiiformes > Chaunacidae > Chaunax > Chaunax sp. Z400. Next base: position 100,583 of record CM075198.1, read on the forward strand.
GTAGAAAACAGATCAGTCACCTATGAGCAAAGACACAGTCCGTTAGCATGTTAGCACCTGTGTAAAACATAAAAACAGACATGAGGCGTGGACATCCTGGTTACTGTGTAATAGCTTTAAGTGTGTTACTTAATACCAGGTACTCATAAAAACAGAGTAATCTAGTTACATATACTCTGTAATAACTTAAGGGTGTTACTTAATACCAGGTACTCATAAAAACAGAGTAATTTAGTTACATATACGCTGTAATAGCTTTAAGTGTGTTACTTAATACCAAGTACTCATAAAAACAGAGTAATTTAGTTACATATACGCTGTAATAGCTTTAAGTGTGTTACTTAATACCAGGTACTCATAAAAACAGAGTAATCTATAGTTACAAATACTCTGGAATAACTTGTGTTACCAACACCAGGTACTCATAAGACCAGAGTAATCAAATTACATCTACTGTAATAAATCCACAATAAAATGTTTTAACAGTAAACTGCCCTCGTTTTCCTATAGCAACCTTCTTTTTAGGATGTTTCAGGACACAGGATGGCACAGATGACCACAGCAGCTCTCAAACCAACCTTAAACATCCTACAGTGTGAGTTGGAACTGAAGCCTGTGTAAGCTTTGGTTCAGGTGTACCAGAGAATAGCACAGTGTTACTTGTCAAACAATAAAATACTGAATACAGTATAAAACAGTGATTTCCATCTGACATGTTTCTGCTACATGCTGCAGTGGGACAGGTTACAAGATGGGAAATGGTTGGAAATCAAAAGTGTTTACATCTGATCTGAAAGGCCTAACTCAGGAGAGGCAAAGTGTAAAGCTGGTTGTCATAGAAACAAAGATACACGATGTTTGAATATGGGGATAGCAGTTCACAGCAGTTCACAATGCTGCTCACTGTTAGTGTTTGGGTCATGTGGAATCTGATGATAAAGACCCTGAGAGAAGAGTTCGATCTCTTGATCTTTGATCTCCCTGATCCTTTCTTAGCTTTATGCTTTAGCTTTACCTCATACATACAACCAGTCAGGAGGAGGTCAAACAAACAAATCAGGGTTTGACTCCCACGTACGACCTGAACTTAAAGTACTTTTGTTTCCTAAATCTAATCAAACTGGGCATTAATGAGAGTCCAGAAGTCATGTTGTGTCACACTATGTGAAATGTTTAATGTCTTGTACCTGATGCTGGATCAGAATCAGAATGATCTTTATTGTCATTATACGCAAGTACAATGAAATTCCGCATGGCTTCTCTCCAGTAGGGGAATAGAAGCAAGTGACTGCAGGAGAAGAAAAAAATCAGTGCAAAAGATAAAAAACAATCAGTGCAAGATAGACATAAGGTGCTTCAGACAGATTGTCTAACAGAGTGGCTACAGTGGCCGCTGTAAACAAAGCAGAGCAGCATAGCAGAAAAACCTGAGAGGCTAAAATGATGTCAGTTAGCGTTCCACCACTAAATCTGTCTCACCAGGAGAAGGTCTGTGATCACCAATAATTACAAAGAACTGAGGAAGACAGTTTTAAGATGATGCCATGCAGATGTTCAAAAAATCAGTGACATTAAAACATTTCATTCTGGGAGCGATATGGTGGAAGGAGTGAGGGGAGGTTAGTTCTACAGTCTCTGAAGTCATAAACTGAAAAATATTACTGCAGCTTCAAGATTAAATCTGTTTTATTACAGCCTCTAAATTAAAGTGTTGCCAATGTGTTGTGTTTTCACAGGTTTTAATTAATTTCAAATAAAGCACAGGCAGCGGTGGTAACTCTAGGACCAGACTCAGTGTAACCAATAAAAACCCTGTTCCTAGAGAGCCTTTGGTAACTGGTGAGGAAAAACCTGACTGACGGGTTCACACAGAGAACAGCCTTCACACAAACATTTCATTTCTGATGCAGAGTAAAAAAAAACAGCATGAAGGCTCCTGATATGATTTCATTGGGTGTAAATCAAAAATGGACATTGTCTGCTTCCCTGGAATGATTTGCCATGAGACAGGCGAGTGTGACCATCACAGGTGTGGAGCACCTTCTAATTAGCAACATGTAGCCTCGCCACACTGTGGAACTAGAGCCAGGAGCTCCAAGACCATCCACTCGTCTCCTCCTGCAGATAAAAATGAGTCCCAATCAGATGAGAGCAGGAGGCCGAGAGCCAAGGAGCTGAGGAGCCTCCTCTCCAAAGAACTACAAACAACAAAATCGTCTCCACTCAGATTATTCTGTTTCTTCATTATTCCATCTTCCATTGTACCGTTCAGATACTTGAAGGGGGGGGGGGAGAGACCCACATCTCATTTCTACAAAAGGGGGCCCTTTATTTTCCCTCCAAAACACACAGAGGCGCTTCATTTGTCACCCGGGCCGCCCCTGTCCTGAGTTTTGCTTTATGTTAACTGAATGTATCTGAGGCGCCTGGAGGGGAACCCAGCGAGGGTCCGGGACACAGAAATGCTTCATTTTTCACTGCTGACAATAGGGAGAGTCCCCGGCTGGCTCCACGAGTCCTGGAACCACAGAATAGATGCGTTTACAGCACCGAGGGGTCGTTATTCCAAACAGGAACCAACCCCCATCCACCCAACCTCCACCTCTCTCTCACCTCCTGGCTACATTCAGCAGCTGTATAATGAGAAAAAAACAACAGCCATCCTTCAGAGCCAGAGGCAGGGAGAGCGCTGCTGCGCTGACAGTACAGGGAGGTAATCACATTACTCCATCATCAGAACGACGATCTCTGGCCAAATTAAAATATACCGCTGCTTGTTTTTTCTATCTGATCTGGTCCAACGTTCCCAACCATGACTGAAAAACAATGAAAAAAAGTACTGGAAAAATGTTCCAGTTAATAATAAAGCTAGCAGAAGAAATGTTAATAAAAATGATTAATATAAAAAAGCTAAAGGAGCTGATCCTAAAGGCGGAGTTGAAACACAGTCAACCTGATAAACAGTCCACTGATACAATCTGTAAGATATTCTCCCTTAAAACACTGAAAAAGTCAGAAGAATAATGGGAAGTGTTTTTAATAATGGAATGATCTGACATTTTTTAGAGCTGATCAAACTCTTCTACAGTCAGATTGTCTTTATGTAAACAAACAGGATAAATATATGATTAGTGTAACTATTGAGACCTCCACCCAGCTTCAATGTGGCTTTAACAGGGACACAACCATGTTCAACCACAATAACAATAACAGCTATTATAACAGAGAGATTACAGTTTGACCGAAAATAAGTCTGACTTATTGCTGGCAATGCGAACCAAACTATTAGGCTATATAAGTGAAAATGACTTCACTACTTTGTCTTAATAGAGTGGCTCTGTCTCCATTATTTAATTAAGGTTGTGTAGAAGACGTGATGCTAACTTTAAAAATCAACCAAGCTTACAGTCCACAGTCGAGCTAGCAGCAATGTGAGGTTCTAGTTTAGAGAATGCTAAGCTAAAGTCGTACAGACATTACTGTATGGATGTACTGAGATGCTCCAGGCCATTTGATGATGCTGTTAACATGTTGGAGGTCCTGATCATACCTGATCACAGCTTTAACTGACAAAGTGGCACCAAACGCGTCATCATTTAAGTCAGTTTTGACTTGTTAAAAAGCATGATGTCAGCACCCTAACATTAAATCCTACAGGTTGTAAAACCTCCTAAATGGTGGAGCTTGGTATAAAACTATTTCTCATCATCAGGAGTATTTTACTCACTAAAATAGTCCTGATTGTGCATCACGGGGCAGCTCACACATAGTCACTATGAACCAACCACGGTGGCTCCAGGAGATCCTGGCCTACAAGCATGGAGAACTTTAAACGCTTCATCAGGTCAGAGTCATCTATAGAAAATGAACGGAATCTCCAGCAGAGTCATGATTCTGTCCAGTATTCAGGCCTGAAAACAAGGCAGCGGCTCATTAAAGCAACTTCACACAAAGCCACTTATCTCTTTAATTAGGCAGCAGATCCTGCTCTCCCAAGTGATGGATATGTAATGTGGACTTTATTGATCGGACGAGGCCCATTGAGGCTCTAGCTGTGTGAATGGTTCAATACAGGTGCTAATAAATAATATTAAAGGCAAAAATTAAGGAGAGGAGAGGAGAGGTTTTTTTGGTTTTCAAAAATCCTTTATTGAACAGTCACAAAATAAATACAAACCACAGTCACTTCAACATTTGACTGTACAAGAAAACAGAAAAGTGCTCAAAAATTGAGGAGCAACTCCCCATCAACCCCCACAGAGCATAAAACACCCCCTTCCGTCCAAATGGCATTGAATCCCTGTATATTGTCCATCATGCGATAATAAGCATGTTCGATCTTTAGTCGGGCCTTCAATAGTCCTTCCAGGACTGGTACCAGTTCCACACTGCCAGCATTCTGGGCCTGGTTCTTGCGTGCCAGCCATATGGCCAACTTCGCAGAGCCTGATAAAAAGTTCACCAGTGTATGTACAGATTTTTTCTTTGCACAATATTTAGGACCAAAGATGAATAGATGGAGTGAAAAGCCTCCCCCAGGGCTTGGAACCACCTTTTTAAAAGTTCAAACAGAGGGGACAAGCGAGGGCATTGCACAAACAAATGTTCCAAAGTTTCAGTCTGAAAGCAGAAAATACATTCATCTCCCACCCCTGGATCCAGGTGTGCTCTGTTTCTGTTTGTGGCTATTGCCCCATGTACAATCCTCCACTGGAGGTCTGCTGTCCGCTTTTCAATCGGGAACTTTTACAGGGGCCGCCAACTGCCTTTCGGGGAAGAGTCTGGAGCAAAAAACTCAGTCCATCTCGACTCCCTTAGTCCAGCCAGAGCCCGTAGGTTCATCATCAACTTCATCAACTTTATTTATAAGCACATTTAAAAAACAACAGAGTTGACCAAAGCGCTGTACAGACAATAAATAAGATAGACACACAATAAACTCATACACTACAACAAAGAAGAAAAAAAAGAAAACCATAATAAAAGACATGTATAAAGCTCATACTGGGTTAAAAGCCAAGGAATAAAAATGGGTTTTAAGGCGGGATTTAAAAACTGGCAGTGAGGGGGCTGACCTAACATGGGGGGGGCAAGTCATTCCATTGTTTGGGGGCTGCAGCAGAGAAAGCTCTGTCACCTCTGCTCTTGAGCTTTGTCTTAGGGACCACAAGAGACAACTGGTCAGTGGACCTCAGTGACCTTGAGGGGGCATATGAATGTAAGAGGTCAGCGATATAAGAGGGTGCTGACTCATTTAAAGATTTAAAAACAAACTGTAAAATCTTAAAATGGATCCTAAAACGAGAGCCAATGAAGGGAGGCCAGAATGGGAGAAATGTGCTCTCGCTTGCGTGTCCCTGTTAAAAGCCGAGCAGCAGCGTTTTGTACTAACTGTAAACGTGAGAGGGAGGTTTGGCTCACGCCAAAATAAAGTGCATTACAGTCGTCCAATTGGGTAGTGATAAAAGCATGAATGAGTTTCTCAAAATCACTACGAGATAAAAAGGTCTTAACCTTGGATAAAAGCCTCAACTGGAAAAAACTAGACTTTACAACAGAGTTAATCTGCTTATCAAGTTTAAAATCACAGTCCATTTTGACACCAAAGTTGGAGACAATGGGTTTTACATATTTTTGGAAGGGGCCCGGGTCCATTGAAGGGGCAACACAGGCACTACTGGGTCCAAACACCACAAATTCCATTTTGCTTTCATTCAAATTTAAGAAGTTTAGGGCCATCCAGGCTTTAATGTCTTTGAAACACTCAAGCAACGGTTTTAAAGAGGTTCAAAACTTTGACACAAATTTGATAAATTACTCTCTTTTTTGTAGTTTCAAATTTCTCCAGGGGAGGAGTTGTGAGAGACAGCAGCTGTCTTCTTCCCTCCTGCCACTCTCCCACAGCTGGGCTGATGGACAGAGAGGGGAAGCTATACTCACACCCCTCACTCCATTGTTCACACAAAGTTCTGTTCTCTGCAAAGGCCCTCAGAGGTTGTGGCAGGGCAGTGCAGACCTCTTCCACCACTCTGTTAATCACCCTAATGGAGGTGATGTTGCTGCTCTCCCTGAGGACGTCCAACAATGATGATGTCATCATTAGCAAATGGCCCAGTTTGGTGCAGCCAGCTGCTCTGAAACCGGCCCACAGGCTGTAGTGTTTGAGTCCTTGTTAAGGTGTTAAAAAACAAAGGTTCCTCAAACAACCACATGCCAAGCCTGCAAAACTGAGCTGTAGAATGGTGTCAGCTCAATGTGGTCCACTTAGCCTGGTTGCAGAAGGAAGAGATGTTTGTCGTAGCCCAATCTCCCGGCCTTCCTCAACAGCAGACAGGCTATGTCACACCATCTTGGGCCACAGCTGTACAGCAGTCTTTGTGCAGTCTGGAGTCTGAAGGAAGCAATTTTGGACTCAGTGTTTATCAGTCCCTGCCCCCTTTCAGCCACAGGCAGGTAGAGGGCTGCTGACCGGATCCAGTGCTTCCCAGACCAGAAAAAGTCCACAATAATCCGCTGAATTTCCTCCATCAGACCTCTTGGTGGTGTCAAAGCAGTTAGTCTGTGCTAAAGGGTTGAGGCAACCAAGTTATTGGCAACCAGAACTCTCCCCCTATATGACAGCTGGGGTAGCAACCATTTCCATTTAGACAACCATGCACACACCTTCTCCTTAACTCCCTCCCAGTGTTTGACCTTGAAACCCTCAGTGCCCAAAAATACTCCCAGGACTTTCAGACCTTCTTTCTCCCACTCAAGTCCTCCGGGCAGACTGGGCACTAGCTGATGTCTCCACTGACCCAGTAAGAGAGCTTTACTTTTTGCCAAGTTTACCCGTGCAGAGGCAGCTTTTTCATATAAGCACAGGGTTTCCTGTAAGCATTGAACATCTCCCTGGCTTGTGACAAAGACATTGACATCATCAACGTATGCTGAAACAGTGGGAAAATCCCGATCGCTGTGACGAATTACAGGCAGAGAGAGGCCACTGAGCCGCTCTCTCAGCCTACACAGCAAGGGCTCAATAGCAACGCTGTAAAGTTGCCCTGAAATAGGGCAGCCCTGCCTTATCCCTCGCTGTACAGGTATTGGTCGACTCAGCCCTGCTCCCATCTTCACCATACACTGTGCACCTTTATACAGTAGTCTGACCCAAGAAAGAAAACCATCACCAATACCAAACGCCTTAGTGTAGAAAATAAATAAGAGTGATCAACCCTGTCAAATGCTTTCTCTTGGTCAAGAGAAACAATACCAAAATTTACATTGAATGTTTTTGAAAAGTCAATCACATCACGAATAAGAAAAATGTTGTCCATAATTGTTCTGTTCGGCACACAATAAGTTTGATCTGTGTGAATGATCATTTCCAGGACGTCCTTAAGTCTATTTGCTAAGGCTCTGGAAAGCACCTTATAGTCAGTACAAAGGAGTGCAACTGGCCTCCAGTTCTTCAATAGGGCCAGATCTCCTTTTTTGGGCAGCAAACAAAGCTCTGCTCGCTGACGGGACACAGGAAGAGATCCTGTTTGGGAACAATTCCAAAAAGACATCATGTAGGTCAGGCCAGAGCATATTCTAAAAATGTTGGTAAAAGTCTGTTGATAGCCTATCAATCCCTGGTGGGCGTCCTGATGCCATCTGGTTGACAGCAAGTGTCAGCTCTTCCAAAGTCAGTTCGCAATCCAGAGCAGCTTTCTCTCCCGGGCTGAGCTGAGGAAGCTCTTCCAGGAGCTCCTCTCGACATTCTGTAGAGCAGTGTTCCACTCCAAAGAGGTCAGTGTAGAAGCTCACTGCATACCTCCTCATCTCATCCGGGTTGGAAGTTATGCTGCCTCCTGGAAGCCTAAGGCAGGTCATCTGCTTCCTCTGTGCCACCGTCCTCTCCAGGTTGAAGAAGTAGGTACTGGGGGCATCCATGTCCTTCACATGGAAGAAGCGAGACCTGACAAGGGCACCCTTTACTCTTTCCTGCAGGAAAGAGCTCAAAGCCAACTTCTTTTCACGAAGCAGGTGACTCGTGTTGGGATCTGAATCACATAGGCTTGCTTCAGTGCTTTGGATGTCAGCTTCAAGCTCCTTGATGGCTGTCTTGATTCTAGCTTTGGAATGGGAGGTGTACTGTAGGTAGAACACATGGATTTGTGCCTTTCCAACCTCCCACCATTTTCTCAGAGAGCTAAAATCAGTTTTTTTAATTTTCCACTGGCCCCAGAAATATTCAAAGTTCTGACAGAAAGTGTGATCTTGTAAGAGTTTGTTGTTAAAGCACCAACAGGACCTGACCCTTTCACCTGGTGAGATGATCAGGTCTGTGCTTGCAAGGTGGTGGTCAGAAAAACCAACTGGAGTTATGTTGCTGTGTGAGATCCTGGAGCTGAGATTTTTTGAAATATAAATTCTGTCTAATCTGGTCGAGTTAACCCTGTTGTTATTGTGTGCTGTCTGGAAAGTGGGTGTTTAGTTCTCCATGTTTCTAGCAGATCCAGGTGTGTGATGAGGCTGCTGAGACACTGTGCTGACTGTGGGTGTGGTTCCTCGCTGTTTCTGTCTCAAGTGAAATCTACTGTGCAGTAACAACCAGCACCAACAATGAGGTGGTCCTAATGGTGACTGAGTAGGTGATTTTTCAGTAGGTTGAAAAAGTCTACTCTTTCCCTTCCTACATTTGGGGCGGCCCTGTCTGCTTGTTTGTGCTCTGCTTACGTCTGTCATTCTCTTGGAGGTGGAGCTCACCTGATTGCGAGATCAGGAGCATCTGGTCCCGATGCTCCTCAGGATAAAAGCCTTCAGCTGGCAGACCTTCACGCTCTCCACTACCAGCACTACACCTCATTTTGTAGCTTTTGTAGTGTTATTTGTTGTTTAATAAACATATCATGTTCACTTTGATACACTTTTGCATCCTTTCCCGTCTTTTTGTCATGGCCCTGAGCCAGGTTATGACAGGGCATATAAATTAACAAAGCAAAAAACAAACTTTTCAATCTCTGCCCTTACAATTAGTAAGCAGCCCTTGAGCACTTCAGTGGAGGACAAAATAACTGCATTGGCAGTTGGTTTGACCAAGATAGCTACTCCTGCACTGAAGTTGGTGCAATGGCTAAGGACACATGAGCCATCCCACAATAATCCCGAGTCTGTCTCATCTGCTGGGACTGTGTGTGTTAAAATCAGAAATTTCTGATATTAACGCTCTTTTTTGTTTATCCCTCCCACCATTTATGTTTGGATATCCTATTTTAAGGCTCCTCATATGAAGGTCAGAAAAAAGGAGACAGCAGGATGAAACAAGTAACAGACAGTAAGAAGGGGGATACACCGTGTGAAACATGAGCATTTTTACTTTTTAGGTTTTCGAACCGTTTTTCCCTTTGTAGCCTTTCTTATTGTTGTTACATGTTTTTTTTCTCATCGAGCAAGTCAAATCCAACCAGTCTTTTCAAGGTGTCAACTGATCGGATGAATTTATCGGGGTCGCTGAAATAATCACTCACTTTTCCTGTTTTTTAAAAGTTTCATCCAAAAACTGATTGATGTCATCCAGTGAATATAAATCAGTGTTCTTGGTAGCATTTTCACTCACTGATACAGTATCAGAGTCATACTCCATGTCATCCCCTTCAACAGACCCCTGACTGCTGAGCGGACCCTGCTCTTCAATGGCGATCAGTCAGCCTTCTCTGGCTGGACCTCAGCACCAGCAGCCTGAAAGCTGCTCAGGTTCTCAGTATATACATATATACACGTATATACATATACACGTATATACATATACACGTATATACATATACACGTATATATACACGTATATACATATACACGTATATATACACGTATATACATACACGTATATATACACGTATATACATACACGTATATACATACACGTATATACATACACGTATATACATACACGTATATACACGTATATACATACACGTATATACACGTATATACATACACGTATATACACGTATATACATACACGTATATACACGTATATACATACACGTATATACACGTATATACATACACGTATATACACGTATATACATACACGTATATACACGTATATACATACACGTATATACATACACGTATATATACGTACATACATACACGTATATATACGTACATACATACACGTATATACATACACGTATATACATACACGTATATACATACACGTATATATACGTATATACATACACGTATATATACGTATATACATACACGTATATATACGTATATACATACACGTATATATACACGTATATACATACACGTATATATACACGTATATACATACACGTATATACATACACGTATATACACACACGTATATACATACACGTATATATACACGTATATACATACACGTATATACATACGTATATACATACACGTATATATACACGTATATACATACGTATATACATACACGTATATATACACGTATATACATACACGTATATACATACGTATATACATACACGTATATATACACGTATATACATACACGTATATATACACGTATATACATACACGTATATACATACACGTATACATACACGTATATACATACACGTATATATACACGTATATATATACACGTATATACATACACGTATATACATACACGTATATATACATACACGTATATATACACGTATATATACACGTATATACACGTATATATATACGTATATATATATACACATATATGTCGTGATATATTGATATATACAGATCCTATATTCTTCCAGCTCTCCCAGCCAGTTATAAATAATAATTTATAAAATATATCAAATATTGATCTGATTCTCTCACATCAAAGCCTGATTTCAAATTAATCTCCAACCGTTCCTGAACAGGCGGTTCCGTCTCAGCAGCCATAGAACCATTTAACTCTTCGTTAGCCGTTCTGGTCTTTTTAATTCTCTCCTTATCAGGAGACAAGATGCTGGGAGGATGCTGGGAGGAGGCTGGGAGGAGGCAGGCAGACCACAAGAACAAGACAAGGAGAGAGAAATCAAGGGGGCTGGGTGCCTTTGAGTGTAGCTGTAATCAAGGCCTGTGTGCTCAAGGGGTGCCAATCAATCCAGCTGTCTGCCTCTACTTCACACCAGGCATCTTGAAGATGGATAAAAATGAGTCACCGGGTCCAGGCAGCCTCCTTAGGCAGCAACAGGCGGCTTCATTCTCAGTCTGTAGTAACTGCAGCAGACGCCGCTGCGTGAACTGCTGTCAAACGAACAAAGTCCTGTGAGAGGAAAGTGTTTCCTGCTACAGAGTGTGAGAGGGTCGTGTTTGGTATTAGTGATGTCATGGTAAATACTCAGGGGGCAAACCACAGCCTCATAAATATACAGAAATAAATACATTTCAATGAAAGCTGCATGATTAGGATATGAGCCCTGGTTAATGCCCATTGACTGATTGTTGACCTTTGGAGGAACGGAGAGCCAGACAGCGCAAATAGAAGAAGCACATTAGCTTAGTGGCACCATAGAACCATGCCCTGCCAAATGAGAAGCAACATCTACAGAGCAAACACCAGCAGAAACCACTGCACCATCAACATCAATAAAGAATTCTACGCTGATAATTATGTAAATTGCAGGTTTTCAGTCATAAAATGATCTACAGTCATTTTCACTCTGTTTTTATCCATGAAGACTGATCCAGTTTTAAGACTGCAGAGATACATCTATAGATATTCACTTTTAAGTCACAGTGTTTGGAGTAGGGATACTGTAGTGAAACTTAAAATAAGAACTACATTTAACAGGGTTCACATAATTTACATCGCTATTCAGCAAAATGACTCTCTTTAAAAGTAAAACATGTTTAAATGTTGGTGCTACTACTGTTATTACTTAAAAGTCTAAGAATGGAAGGAGTGTGTAGAATAGTTACACCTCCATGTTATCTGATCCTCTTAATATTTCACAAACTTAGTTTTATGATATTACAGATACTATATATCATACTTTGTTCCAGCAAGGAAGCTTATGAAAATTTTATAATTAGGAACAGGCATCAGGCAGACATGGTCATTAAATTTGAGGATATTGAGAAAATTATACAGGATGATTTTACTCTCTCATCCATTGCAGTTTAAAAATTGTATATTAAATTATTCAGTCTTAGTGCTAACAAGTTTTGGGAGGTCAAAGTCTGTTCTTCCGTTCGGCTGGGATTACAGGGTTAGAGGGACATAAATTATAGGTGATGCAGATGGATTTAAATGAGATTATTAATAAAATATGAAGCCAAGAGGCACCTTGATACTGTCCCGTCATTTTGAATATAAGATATTATTATGGGCCTATTCACATACAAATTAAAAAGCAGTGTCTGTTTCTAATATCTAATAAGAGCTGTTACTGGTTTACTGAAAAGCAGCGACACAAAAAGCACAAATCCTTTCAAGTTTAGCACCCTCCTCTCACATGCAGTGTTCTGGACGCCTTCTCCACTCCAGCTTTACTAGTGAATGATGCAAAAGTGATGCAAGCACAAAGCCAGCTTTGCTACACGGTGGCCATCTGGGAGAGGTCTGCCAACAGCACAACAAACGTTAGGAGCTCCAGCCAACTCGTAGAGATCCAGCCAGCTGTGGGAGTGGGAGAGGGGCTGTTTGGTGCCAGCGGCGCGCAAATCAGGCCGGCTGCTTGGCTGAGTGGCTGGCTGCGTGTTTGGCTGGAGGATCACGTTGCAGCACTGTGCAAACTAGAGCTCGGTACAACACCTGTGACCCCTCCCTCCCTCCATCCCATCCCGTCGCTCAGCGGCAGCAGTCACAGATGCTCGTAAAAGCTCCACAGAACAGCTCCCTCTGAAGTCAGACCAAAATAACCACAGGTGACTCTGGATAGGTAGGGGGCTGTGAGGCATTTGTAAAGCTCCGATGAGGCATCTTGCAATAATAAAAAAAAAACGCCTCCAGCCCTGCTTTGATGGCAGACGAAGAGATAAAACTATGTCATATCACAAATAGTATCACTAACCACCAGCACACCCCTCATGTCTCTCTTCTATTCCTTTCTTTAGCAATAGGTGAGAAAAACGTCTAGTTCCGATTAGCATCTGATGTGCCATGAAAATTGATTAGCAAGTAAACTGAAATTAAGTTAACTCTAATAGATCTGGCTGCTCCTGAAGGGCTCAGAGAGAGTCCTGTATGGATCCTGATGCCAGAGCCATTTCCAGAGCAATCACTGCAGCAATCAAGGGGAACAATTAAAGTTGTTCCACAGCCTGTATGGATAGTTCGTCAGATATGACCATAAAACAGCTCTCAGTAAGCTATGGTGATGTTGGGAACTATAATTCACAGGGAGCATTTTGTCAACACCATAACAGGAAGTGACAATTCAAAAAAGAATGCTGTTACATGCTTTTATAGTCAACAGTCAATTTAAGCTCTAGACAAGGAAAAGGGTTCCCTTGAGAGACAGCTGATGTCAAGACAGCACAACAGAGTTGGCAATTTTCAGGCAGGCAATTTAGAGAGGAAGGTTAATGGTGATGGTGATGATGATGATGAAAAGTATAAGGAGGGCATTCTCTGTGAGATAACTTCAACTGTCTATAATCACAGGATCTGAGAGCTGAGCGTAATCCAACAAAATCAGGCAAAGACATCCATCAACACTAAACATGACCTCATAGATAACTGTGACGACATTACTCATGCATTTACTTTCTTATAACATACACACAGACACAGGAAGCTGGAGCTGGAAGACGAAGGATGAGAGTCTGAGCTCTGAACACATCACACACCAATAATAAGGCAAAGTGAGGTAGATGAAACACATTACTTTGACCTAAAGAGCTCACTAATTACATTTGGCATTTTGACAAATGTTTAGCTGCAGTGAAGGTCAGTCCTGTCAGCATACAAGATCTATCCTAATCCAGTCAGATGGAAGAAAATGAGGAGATGAGAAGCCGAAGGAAGGAAAGGAAAGGCCCAGACGCAACTGATGCCTTTGTTAAAGGATGTTAAACCCTTCCTCCAGGCAGTCATCAGGACCTGGTTTAAAGCTTAACTTATTGCTCAATCAATGTTACTTTATCACGAGGAAATGCACAATCCAGAATTAAATAAATGTTCAAATAAATCAATAAATAAAACAATACGAAATTTATACTCTATTACTTAGAATAGAGTCTAAAACAACCCATGTAAGATTTAAATAAACAACCCTAATTGAACATCTCCTCTCGACTATAGACATACTGGACCTTTATACACTGGACTATAGACACTGGACCTTTATATACTGGACTATAGACAAACTGGACCTTTATACACTGGACTATAGACACTGGACCTTTATATACTGGACTATAGACAAACTGGACCTTTATACACTGGACTATAGACACTGGACCTTTATATCACTTTGGTTTATTTATGTTGGCTGTTGTATTGAGTCTAAAACTGCTATTTTTATTAACTTTCTGAGATCCCAAAGTGGAGTTTGTATTTAGTATTGAGCACTGACCGCCCCTTTGGTAGAAATCTCATCACATTTCTTATTTTATTTTATTTTTTGAGATACTTTATTAATCCCACAGGGGGAAATTCTTTCTCTGCATTTGACCCATCCCTGAGGAGCAGTGGACTGCTATTACATTACGGCGCCCAGGGAGCAAATTGGGGTTCAGTATCTTGCTCAAGGATACTTCGACTTGTAGACTTGCAGGGGCTAGGGCTCGAACCACCGACCCTTCGTTCCGTGAGCGACCGCTCTACCTCCTGAGATACAGCCGTCCCCAAGTACCTTCATAACTACTAAGTCCTCCGTTTTGTGTCTGTTCATACAGATATAGGCTAATACAATAACAATAATTTAATAAGAAAGTTTAAAATAAAACTTAGATAAATGTTGTTTTTTACTTGAAGGTCTGGCCTGGACACTTTCTGCAAACTTCTGGCCTTTGGGTTAGGTTTAGGGTTAAAATGATGACACCTGGGTTAGAGGATTTTATGTAATTTTAAGAGTATAGGTAAAATGTACTAAAGTTTCCATGGCCTTCATAGAGTAAAAGAAATTGTAAAAATTGTCCTCTTTCTCTGACTTCTATCTTTATCATAAATGATTGTCACAGCCACATGGACTACTGTTAAATCTACTATTAGGACTCTTTCATATGTCAGGCTATCATCACCTGCAGCAAAGATAAAACACAACTTGTAGTCAGTATGTTGGAGTCTTCTTTTTTAATTATACAATCTTTCATTTCACAAACATTTCCAGCCATCTTGCTAATATGAGGATTGAACTTTTTTTTAAATTGTACATTCAAGAATCATGCCAAGAAGAAGTGATATCTTTCCCATCATATGTTGGAGGACTAAAATATAGGAGGTCAAAATGTTATAAAATTCCTATTTGAAAATGAAAGTAAGAAAATAGAACAAAAGCACCAAGATACTTTAGGAGTCACATGGAAGAAAAACTTCAGCCGATATATCACAATTTAAAATTAAATTCACTGTTTAAAAAGTTTAAGGTTTAAAAACACAAAGAACAAACAAAAACAAATGTTCTTGTTTGGTTGATACGTGACCCAGATAAAAGTCAAACCAACCTCCCTCAACAAGAATCTTTTCATTAGTAAATCAGGCCTTCACTGGTGTCCCCTTCTCCTGCCATTTTAACTTATTAAACTGATATTGACCTCTCTGCCAGGAAATTATTTACATGTCAGCACACAAATCAAACTTCAGATGCAACAATGACTCACTGTGAAACCAGCTATTGTCTGTGTCTGTAGCTGGTTCACTTGAAAAGAGACTGTGAAGGTAGGAAAGACAGGCTCTGACACGGACCAACTGTCCCAACCATCCATACTCCCCACAGTGGACAGCTTCAGGCCATGTGAGAGGAACTAACTACAGTATGTTAAAAACAAGTGCTGGTGGGATTGTAGAAGTCAGATGAACAGATGGTGCAGGACTAAGACTCTCTCAGCTGCTCTCCTCCTGCTTTAAGTGCTAATTGAGCTGCCTGCTGTCCTGACCCTGACCCCCAGCCTATTCGCGGGGTCCCATTCTCACGGCCATGACGCACCGCTGGAAGTAGCCCCTGGGTTCCCCACACACCCTCAGCCTGACAATGAGGGTCACCATTTGCTACCCACCATCTTGACATCCACCCTTACCTTTTGACAATGGCTCACGGCGGCCCCAGAGATGCTTACAATGGCCGAAAGGAGGTAATAGAAGTGGTACCGTGGCTTCTTAAAATGCAACACTAGGTCTGGCTGCATTAATCGGACCTTTTGGCCACCAGAGGTCAGGTCAGAATCGATGTGGTGTCAGAAGGATGAAGATGATGAGGTTTAAACTTGGCACATGTGAGACTGCATTCACGAATGGCATTTTGTCCAAATACAACATTTTGACTATGTAATTGCATTAAAGTAAGTACATTTACCTGGTAATATTTACTCTGCTAGTGTACTACATGTGAGTATTTCAATTTCACGGTACTCTATATTTTAATTTTTCTACATTTCAAAAGGAGACATCTTACCTTTTTAGAACATCTGGTGTGTAGCTGGAACTGGATTGTGTCTGGTGTGTAGCTGGAACTGGACTGTGTCTGGTATGTAGCTGGAACTGGACTGTGTCTGGTGTGTAGCTGGAACTGGACCCGGTTGGAGTTTTAGATGTTTAGAGTAGTTCTTATGAGTCAACTGTCAGCGTCTTAGCGACCTCAGAAGAGTTTAAATACCTGAAACTTCACCAGTCAGTCAGACCTGAAGAACCTCTAGATGAAACGTCTTCAGACCCTAAATAGAAGTCCAGCTGATTCAGATTCAACCTTCAAGGACCACCAGAACCCGATGAATGAGAACCTACACCACCAACAAATGTTTGATGTTTCTTTTCTTTCTAGCATTTTTAGGCTTGCGTCTGTCTTCCCAGTGGATCCACCCTGGAACTGGAGAATGGAGTTTTGTGATAACAGTATGGGCCGACACCAAATCCTTGCCAAACTACACCAAATTGAAAACAAACAGGAAACAGGAAATCAGCGACTTATGGCTCTTCTTTAAAGCTCTTCTTCTTGTTCTTTTTGGACAAATTGGTGATATAAGGCCACACAGAGTGAACGTTTGAGAAAACCACCTTATCACATTTTTCATGTTCACAAAAGGCATCAATGAACTAACATATAGCAAATACACAATGTTCTTTTGGGCATGCATCCTTCTCTCCAATGAATTTCCACTATGCAGCCAAACATGGCTGCTAATTCATTTCCTATCAAGACTAGAAGAACCCAGAAAACAATGTGGGCAAAACAAACAAACCAAACGAAGCTGCTGGAGACGTGTGACACGTGGACCAATAAATCCTGACCAAACCACACCAACCTGAAGACAAAGGGAATAAAACTCACCACTGTGGGTCTGGCTGAATACACAGTGGGAAGAGAAAAAAAACTGAGGAGTCATAAGTTTGGAAAAACATCCCTCTGGGGTCGCAGGTGCAACAACAAGCCAATCATAATGGTTTGTCTGTTTCTGTGTCAGTGTGGAGACTACATGACTCAGCCAAGGAACACCTACCTGCCACGTTGGCCACATCGCTGGTGCTGACGTTCTGAGGGTTCGGGCTCACTTTGAAGGTCACAGCAGGGCCCACTACCCTGTAAAACACACACACACACACACAGTCAGAAGCTGTACACAAGCATCCTCACCATCATTTTCCATGAAGGGAGGTGTTTTTCAGAGACTTGTGCACATTAAAGGTCAGCCATACGTGACGCTCTGGAGAAAAAAGCTTTAACCTGCTGAAACCCATCACTGCTGTCAGATAAACTCTTGAATCTCAATGTAATGCTCCTGCTGGTATTTAAGCAGGCTGTTAAATGAAGAGAAGGGGGTCTTTGGGTTCATCAACAAGAGGACACTGATATGTGATGCTCTGATGAGCGAATGCATTTCTAGCAGCCTTGTTTATGATCCATTTACATTTTAATTCGAGGTGGTGATTGCAACGCATATTGTTGCCAAAGATGTAAATAGAGGGTGACAGAAACTGGGGCAGCAAGAGAGGCAAGGAGAGACAAAGAGACATTTGTTTGGTTGTTTTAGTCCTTTTGGAAGGAGCCTCTTCATCCAACATTCATGCCAATAAAGCAGCTTGAATTGAAACACTGAGGGAGCGACGGAGAGGAGCTGGGTGGTCAGAGGCAGACCCCAAGCTGCCAGTGTGATTGACCTTTTGTTTTTCCTGCTGTAATTCAGACTAAAGGTCCAGCGGGAAGATATATCACCATGCTCCCCTCCAGGAAGTATTGTGCACTGCTATAGGAAGTGACTGCTACTGTAACACCATTATAAAACATGGTGACATCACTGATGTCAAGCTGCTGGTTAGAAAAAACATTCAAGATGTTTTCAGGATTCTGAAAAGTGCTTTTCTTCGCAGGTTGATAGATGTAAACTCTGACTGGGTTTGTGTGGTTTTGAGGACTGAATCTTTTATAAAGTCAAATATAACCAAACAGAGTGAAACAGAAATGAAGGGAAGAGATGTTCTTCTCTAACTGAAACATGTTGCTTCAGTAAATAGAAACATTTGAATCTGACAGTAAAAATAATTTTGTTTGTACGAAAGATTGCTTAGAACTTGGCCGACTTGTGTTGTTCTAATGTCCTACCTGGAAAATTGATCTAAATCGGTTACAAGTTACAAGTAAAACAAACACAGTAACTTCTCTGAAGTATCTTTGCTAGGTAACACAGCTCCATTATAACATAGTTATAGTGAGAAATAGTTTGATAATAAATTGGTATTAATTCGGTAATACCATATCAACATTTCTGCACTGTTACCTTTAAACAATTATGAATATTAACTCCAGGTATTTTCATGTCACTTTGAAGGTAATCCTATATTACCTCATTACTACCAGTTTATTATTATTTATATATATTAACCTCTCGTACACAGGCAACCAGCTGTGTCCCGCACAGTGAAGAGATGGTCCGACGAGGCCGACGAGGCCTTGAAGGACTGTTTTGATACAACTGTGTGGCAGGAACTCTGTGATTCTCATGGGGAGGACATCGACAGTCTCACTGACTGTATTACAGACTACATTAACTTTTGCGTGGAAAACACCGTACCCACCAGGACTGTACGGTGTTTTTCCAACAATAAACCGTGGATTAACCCTGACATAAAGGCTCTCCTCAAGGAGAAGAAGAGGGCTTTTAAGTCAGGAAATAAGGAGGAGCTGAAGACTGTACAGAAGGAGCTAAGGAGGAAGATCAGGGAGGGGAAGAACAGCTTCAGGAGGAAGATGGAGGATCAGCTGCAGCAGAAAAACATCAGTGGAGTTTGGAAAGGCCTGAAAACCATCTCTGGCCACAAGGAACCAAACTCCCAGGCTGTGGGGGACCAACAGTGGGTGAATGATCTGAACTTATTTTTCAATAGGTTTGATCGGTCATCTGCCCCTCCCCCAGCCCAGTCAGGCCTGCTGCAACCCCCTTCATTGGCACCTCCAGGACACTGCCCCACCCCCTCCTCCACCTCCCTTCCTGCAACACTCAGCTCACAGCCACCCCCCACTGCTCATCTCATCAGCTCAACACCACTATCCCCCCCATCCACAAACTTCAGCACACAGCCCCCCTGCTCCACCCTGTCCCTCATAACTCTCCAGGTGAGAGATCAGCTCAGGAAGATGAAGGCGAGGAAGGCTGCGGGTCCGGACGGCATCAGCTCCAGGCTCCTGAAGTCCTGCGCAGACCAGCTGTGTGGGATTGTTGAACAAATGTTCAACCTGAGCCTGAAGCTAGGGAGAGTGCCACAGATGTGGAAAACATCCTGCGTGGTACCTGTCCCCAAGACTCCGCACCCCAAGGACCTCAACAGCTACAGGCCGGTGGCTCTAACATCCCACCTGATGAAGACCCTGGAGCAGCTGGTCCTTGTTCATCTCCGCCCCCTGGTGAGCCCAGCGATGGACCCGCTTCAGTTCGCCTACCAACCTGGCATCGGGGTGGACGACGCAGTCATCTTCCTCCAACACCGAGCCCTCTCTCACCTGAAGAAGCCGGGAAGCACTGTGAGAATCATGTTCTTTGATTTCTCCAGTGCTTTCAACACAATACAGCCTCAGCTTCTGAAGGACAAGCTGGAGCACACCAGTGTGGACCACCACCTCACATGCTGGATACTGGACTACCTCACCAACCGCCCACAGTATGTGAGGTCACGGGACTGTGTGTCCGACATGGTTGTCTGCAGTACGGGGGCCCCACAAGGAACGGTCCTGGCTCCGTTCCTCTTCACCCTCTACACTGCAGACTTCCACTACAACTCACCCACCTGTCACCTGCAGAATTTCTCTGATGACTCTGCCATCATCGGTCTCATCACAGATGGGGACGACAGGGAATACAGAGGACTGACGCAGGACTTTGTGGACTGGTGCCAGCGGAACCAACTCCAGATCAACGCGGTGAAAACCAAGGAACTGGTGGTTGATTTCCGCAGGCACACACACTCCTCCCCGGACCCGGTGAACATTCAGGGAACAGACATTGAGATGGTGACATCTTATAAGTACCTGGGTGTTCACTTGAACAATAAACTGGACTGGACAGACAATACCACCGCACTTTACAGGAAAGGCCAGAGCAGACTCTATCTGCTCAGGAGACTGAGGTCCTTTGGAGTGCGCGGAGCACTCCTCAAGACATTTTATGACACCGTGGTGGCATCAGCCATTTTTTATGGTGTGGTCTGCTGGGGCAGCGGCATCTCAGTGTCGGACAGGAAAAGACTCGACAAACTGATAAGGTAGGCCAGCTCTGTCCTGGGATGCCCCCTGGACCCAGTGGAGGTGGTGGGAGGAAGGAGGATGACAACTAAGCTGTCATCCATAATTGACAATCACTCCCACCCGATGCGGGACCGAGTAACAGCACTGGAGAGCTCCTTCAGCGACAGGTTGCTTCACCCAAAGTGCGTGAAGGAGCGCTTTCGCAAGTCTTTCCTTCCTGCAGCTGTTAGACTGTACAATCAGCACTACTCCCAGTAGACCAAACAATTTGTAGTACTTGTGTGAAATACTGAGACACTTTGTAATAGTATTGTGAAATATTTTTGAGACACTTTACCCCCCTCCTTTATTGTATTGTATTTTTTAAAATATTATTTCCCCTCCTCCTGCTGTGTTTTTTGTACACTGTGCTGCTGCAATAATGTAAATTTCCCCACTGTGGGACTAATAAAGGGATATCTTATCTTATCTTATCTTATCTTATTACCCATAAATATTAATATTACCGTACAGTTTAATTTTTCCTTGTAGCTATTTTAAAACATTTCATCATTTTTACCCTTTAGTTTTTGTCTCTTATCATCCTTACATTTCAGTGTAATATTACACATGTATACTTATTAATACAAGCTATTACTTTGTAATTACATGGTATTAACTAATTTTTACGTTCTTTATTATATTATTACCATGTTATTGCTGTTAGCAATAGTGCTAGCCTTTTCTCTCCAGGTCAACACTTTTTCTTTTGCTAACATTTTTCACAAGTTGAGGTAAAAAGATTTAAAACTTTTTACATGCATTCAAAGACTTACTACCTCAGATGAGAAGTTTTGGGTTTAGATTTTTGATGAGTAAATTTAAACACTCCAAACTGTCCAAACCTCTGGATTACCAGCCTTCATTTGATATTCTGAGCCATGCAACCTTTATGGTGGGGTTTTAATTTGGTTTCTGGGGCCCTGAGGTCAGTGTGTCACAGACAGACACCAACAGCAGCTGACTCAGAGTACTGGTGTTAGACTCTAACATTTAAGGCCAAATAACAAACCAATTAAGCTGCATCAAACTAATGATGCCTGGGGGAAAACTAGTGAAGCTAAGAGCTTGAAAACATGAGAAAACGTCCCTTCCTGTATCTTTAGTTATGAATAATATAATTTTCCTGCTATATTCTTATATCCTGTCATGTTCTATAATATTTCTGCTATATTCTTCTAGTATCCTGTCTTGTCCTATAATATTCCTGCTATATTCTTATAGCTACAGCTAATATTACTCACATTTATCAACTGGAAGAATATTAAAATGCATGTAGTAACATGTTGGATATGAAATGTGAGATGTTAGCTTTTTAATGTTGATATATATAATACAACCAAATGATTGATAGAAAAAAAGCTCTGTCATTCAGAGGTTTTTATGTAACAGCAGTGATTTGATCATCATTATTTATTATTCGTTATTATTATTCAATATTGCTGTTATTATTATTATTAATAATTATTGTTGTTGGCTGCATGGAACAAACAATGATGACGACGATGACGACGATGATAATCGTGGAAACGGTACCTCCTATCATCCAACAGAGCAGTGACAGCTACTGTGATGACTGACAACAGAAGCAAATGTAAAAGATATAAAACGTTGGTTGGAAGAATGGTATTATACATCATCACCATCCTCATTCACACACTGGATGCTCTTTTCTTAAGAATACTGAAGGATGAACCTTAATATGAAGTATTATCAAACTAATGATACTGAAGTGACTACAGGTTCTCGGGGCAGGTTTTCAGGTCCTGTTGGTTTATGGGGACATCATAGGTGAAATCATGGGGAAACTGAGCTGCTGAGACACAGTTATAGAGCTGACAACAAGGGCGCCTCAGAGTGACTGAAGACTTTCCGGATACAGATTTTTTTTTTTTTTAACTAACCAGTGGCTCCAGTCATCAGATACTGGAAGTGAACTGGAAGAGAATGTTTTTTCAGGGAAAATTATAGAGTGAAAATTAAAATATAAGTTTACAGAGCGTCTAAACTGCAGTAAATGGTATGACAAAAATCTTAATTTTATCAAAACATTCAGATTAAAGTTAATTCATAAACATCTAATTTTCTTAATCTGAAATGAAAAATGTTATTTCTAATACAATTCTTCTTTTCTCATGTTTTATCATTTCTCACGTTTCCAGATGAAACTCACTTTGATTTGAAAACTATTGATACAAATTGATTAGTACTACATACTGCTATATTTTTTCGACTTGGAGACTCATAATAGATACTCAGTTTTTATGCAGCATTAGCTGATTTTGGACATGAATCAAAATGGTGATGTTAGATTTCTGTCAGGAAGATAAAACATTTTAGACTGGTAGACTCTCTGCAGCGTTCACATCTCTCGTCTCATCCGTTTCATCCAGCCAGCTCAGCCCACTCTTTCCTCCTGGTGGAGGCTCTTTGGTACGACCCTTCAGCTCAGACAGACATTACATCACCTCCACCCTCCTGGTTCAAATGTTTTTTTTAAAGCATGCCGTCTTCACTCAGTGGCGGTTACACAACAGACATCATTATTCCGGCAGTCAGCTACAGTCAAAGGCTGCCACCCACATCATCCTCCTCAACCACTATACAGGCCACCACCGCAGCTAAAAACATTCAAGGCCATCTGCTGAAAGCGCTCAGCATCAGTATTATCTAATCAGTATCGGATTATTCCAAACGTTAAGGGTGTGAGTCACTCCCAGGTTTGCTTTGTGTCCTTCCACAGTGTGTAGGCTCACTTCTATGATTCAGTGGAGAAGTTTAGCTGCAGGTTCGCTGACCTGCTGCTCCTATCTGGCTCCGCCCCCAGAGGAAACGACCAGAAAGGGGAGTTTAGCTATCTTTACTCAGGTCACTAACTGTTTACTCAGACATTTTCTGGTGCTTGTATTATCCTAATTAATTCATTTATTGTATGAGGTATAAGATTGACGTGACAGTTGTGTGAGGGGGATGAGGGGGGCTTTGTACAGTGGCTGTTCTGCCCGGAATGTGTTTAATGTGTTAAAGAGAAAAGTTGACTGTTAAAAGATAGGTGTGTTGTTGTTTCCACAAAGGATTGCTGGTTTTGTGGTTCATGGTTTTATTTTGAAATCAGAAAGGTACAGGAAACAGGAAGTAGGAAGTAGAAGTACCTGTAAACAGAAAAAGCACGGTAAAATCTGTCTGGTTCTCCTGTTAAACCTAAAGCAATCCTCCGTGTGAATCCCTCAGAAAGCAATGGCTGTAAGTTATAGATGTTCTCTACATGCTTGACAGTTTATATCTATGAGTTTTTATGAACATATTTTCACGTTTGTACACATTTGATGTTTGAGCTAATGAGGTAACAGTACTGCTGTATACATATTTACCTGTTTTGTTATAACAGTCCAGTTCAGTATATTTTGTATTTTCTTTTCTAGTTTTACTCCAATTCAATGTTGTCAACCTGACTTACCTGCTGTAAAAAGAAGTCATTAAAGGAGCAAGAGCGCTCACTTCCTGGCTCTTGAAAAGGAGTTTGGCTTGCTGTCTATCTATGTTAACACTTTGGAAGTACAACACATAGAGAGGACAGTACAGTGGCTGTGATGTATAAATGTATGGGACAGACGCATAAACTACTATGACATCATACAGTACTGTTACTTCAGTTAGTCAATAAAAAAATTCAAATCCTGAAAATCAGATCACTCATATACAAAAACACTTTCCATCTTGATTGGACATAGATTATTTCTTTTCTTTTTTTATTATATCCTTTATTTTACCAGGTAAAACAATCCTCATTGGGATTAAAATCTCTTTTCCAAGAGTGACCTGGCCAAGAGAGCAGTGCAGAAACTGCCACATTAATTAGATAAACACAATACAATACATACTGTCAAGTGAGTTGAGAATCCTGCTATAGCCTGCTTTAACCAGCATAAAGAGCACAATGAGGCCCACAGGGACTGATCAGGAATGTCATGAGTATAAAATCCCCTTCCATACAAGCAGAAGTAACACACAAGCACAAACATGAATAAAGTAACACACAGTGAGAATGAAGTTTAAAACATGATTTGCTTAAATGTGAAATGGTTGAAATATATTACATGATGTAGAGAAGAATCAGATATGTAATTAAAGTATTTTGATTAAGAGTTTGATCTGCAGAAAACTGAAGTGTTTTAATATATCGTATAACACACACACCCCCACACACACACCCCCACCCCCCCCCCCCCACACACACACACACACACACACACACACCCCCCACACACACACACACACACCCCCACACACAACTCGGACTATATTTATTTGAATCCATAATGAATGAACTGAGGGTATTTTTTATCATTAAACCTTGAACTACATGCAGCACACAGAAATAAGGTAGAGCAGTCATGACTAAAAATTAGTTTCTCTTTGGATTAGACTTCAGTCAAGTCAACATCAGGTCAACACTAATGAGGGAAAAACTCAAGTCTGACATTCAAACGTACCTTAACGCTATTAGACATGTGGGAAAATCAAAGCAACACTGAATCCACTACTGGGTTCACTTTTTATGGACAACAGACAGACAGACAGACAGGCAGGCAGGCAAACAGATAGACAGACAGAGCACACTGTAAAGATCACTGTCAAAAAAAGGAAAATGAACTTGCACTAAATATCTCTGGGGTAACATGAGCTGAGAAGGAAGACAAGAAAAAGAGTTAAATTACCGTCCGAAAGGCAAATAACTATTGGACAGAAGCTATGAGATGAGATGGGATGAGATGAGATCAGACTCATATGGATGTACCATCCTGGAGGAGCTGGACTACGTGTGCAACCTGATTGGGCTGCAGGTACCGCCTCATGCTACCAGTAGTGACAAGGACACTAGCAAAACACCAAACTAGAGAAGAATCAGTCAGGAAGGATGAGGAGAGAACAACTGTCTGTAGACACCACATGTAAAACATTCCTTTTTTGGAGGTTGTCTTGCTTTTGGCTCTCCATTACACCTGTTGTCACTTTCATTTGAACCAAAGCTGGTGAAATTGATTCACAATCACTTGTGCTTCCTAAATGAACAGATTGATATTGCAGAAGTTAAACTGACTTGGTGTTATACTGTGATGATTCAGTGTTCCCTTCATTTTTTTGAGCAGTATATTTATTAATCAAGCTAATTAAGAAATAAAGTCCATTAAAATGTGACTGTAGTTTAATATTTTTGATCAATTGTTTCAGATCTATGCATAACATGTTAGAATGATACACAGCTTTAATTTAAGTCATAATAAACACACATGTTGTTAACCAATGATTTTAAAGGAAGATGTTATTTTTTTCTAGAGAAGATGAAAATCAATGAGCATCATGATTCATTGGCTTGTGTGGGACGGAGACAACAGGGAAAACTATTTGTAGGTTTAAGGTTTAAAAGGTGGCTCCAGTGTGTGTCTACATAACCCACGTGTATGTGTGAGTTGGGGAACAGGTGTTTTCCTCCAGCTTTGATAAATCACCATGTCCTCCTCCTCCTCTTCATCACCCACTGCCATAAGAGGAGGTGATGTGCTGAAAGCAGCAGGAGGTTCCTGCCATCAGCCTTCAGCTCTACTACAATCCCAGAATGTCACCACTCTCCATCTACTGTCCTGAACGGTATTTCTGTCACTGAAGGAAAAATATGATTTTAAGTTTTCATTTAATTGCATCTTTAAATCTGTTTATCAGAACCCCTGGTGCTCCTGGTGATGTAGTGTTTTATGTAAAATAAGTCATAAGTCATTCCATGCAGATAAGATGATGGGAAGAAGGACTAGTCCACGGGAGGAAAACTGAAGTTATTGATTCGTCCCCAGATGTACACACAAAACTCAAAACCACTCACAGGCAGGAGAAAAGGAAGTATATTAAAACGGTAATGTTTTGTTGAAATTCAAAACCTGTTATATGGACATGAATTCAATTCAATTCAATTCATTTGTAACACGCCATATCACAACAAATGTTATATCAAGGCACTTTCCAAAAAGAGCAGGTCTAGACCGACTCTTTAATCTAAAGAAACCCAATACTCCACCATGAGCAGCACTTGGCGACAGTGGCAACGAAAAACTGACTTTTTTAAAGGCAGAAATGTCGACCAGATCCGAGACTCAAGGTGGGCGGCCCTCTGCTTTGACCGGTTGGGGTGAAAGAGAGCGAGAGAGAGAAAGGCTGGGAGAGAGAGAGAGAGAGAGAGAGAGAGAGAGAGAGAGAGAGAAAGGTGAATCAATTAGATACATTTGTCAAGATGGCCACAGCGCCAGTAGCAGAGGTTCAGATTTCAGTCATTTTGTGGCAGAGAGCCTCATCTTGTGGAGCCTTGTAATCATTACATTGCAAGTGTACATGTGGCAGTTTAATACTAGAAAAAATTCCTGGATGCAGACGGTGATCTGGATCACCACCAAAATCTAATCAATTCTTCCTTGGGCCACTTGCGACATCTCCTGAAAATGTAATCAAATCCGTCCATTACTTTTTGTGCCATCTTGTTAACAAACCAACAAACCAATGCCGGCAAAAACATAACCTCCTCCCTTGGCGGAGGTAATTATCATTATCTACTAACCTGCTGCAGGTGGAGAGTCAGGAGAACATTTATCTCATCTGAATTTAAATGTTTTTCTTCTTTCATTCACACAGAAATGAGAGAGAAGCATCTAAAAATAATAATAACACACTGTCTGCAAAAACTCTGGTGCGGCTTTTGTAGAGAAACTACTATTAAAAAGATTTTTTGATAGAATAGAATCAAATTACAAATTGGCATTTGTAACAAAATACCCGAATACTCCTAATTTACACAGTTTCCTAAAATCACAAAGCTGGGCTGATATATTTATTTATATATATATATGTTTTCATGGTAATTTTCTGAATTCATGAACACAAACCTGTTATTCTGTTATTTATTTAACTGAGCCAAACAAATAAAGAGCTTTATGTTTCAGCTGTGGAGGCTGCTGCTTTCATGACTTGTTTAATTCTATTCTAAGTACTGCTGTGATGCAGTAATATTTCATACCATAATAATCTGCAGGATAAATACAAAATATTGTGACCTTGACCACAACATCACAAAGAAGCTCTTTCTCAATAGTTTTTATGTTTTCTTCTACTCTGAATGACAAGTAACAGAAAGGAGAGAAAAGAAAGAGTCATCTGAAAAGGCCTTGAATTACACCTGGAGCAGCTAAAGGATGAGGTTTCAAAAACCCACCCACGTAACAAATATTTCTGAAGGTCTTCAAAGTGACACAGAGGAGCAGAGAAATAAATGTGTAATCTCTTCCTCTCTTAGTTTGAATAAAGGAAGGATGAAAATGGCCTGCAGTGTTTGTTGGCCCTGGGGACATATTTGAACCTCAGTTGAAGGATGGGGCTCTTTTGTGATGAATGAGAAACTATATTTTACCTTAGAAGCAAGACCAAAAAACAGATGCAAATGTGTTTATATTAAATGATAGATGGTGTAACTTTGGGCACATCACTATTAAAGAACAGGTCTGCTGTAAGGACATTGAACTGTTAGCCGTTAGCATGAGGCCTTACTACCTGCCGCGGGAATTCTCGCATGTTATCGCGGTAGCTGCATATACCCCCCCCCCCCTCTGCTAACGCTGAAGCAGCCTGTGATGTCCTCCACTCTGTCACAGGCAGGCTGCAGACACAGCATCCACAGGTCCTCCTTCTTATCTCTGAGGACTTTAATCACGTTGCTCCATCTTCCACTCTGCCTACCTTCACCGAGTACGTCACATGCTGTGTGTCCGACATGGTTGTCTGCAGTACGGGAGCCCAGCAGGGAACAGTCCTGACTCCGTTCCTCTTCACCCTCTACATTGCAGACTTCCACTACAACTCTCCCACCTGTCACCTGCAGAAGTTCTCTGACGACTCTGCCATCGTCGGTCTCATCACAGATGGGGACGACGGGGAATACAGAGAACTGACACAGGACTTTGTGGACTGGTGCCAGTGGAACCAACTCCAGATAACGAACATTGTGAACATTCAGAGAAGGGACATTGAGATGGTGAAATCTTACAAGTACCTGGGTGTTCATCTGAACAATAAACTGGACTGAAACTTTGATCCACGCCTTCATCACATCACGACACGACTACTGCAATAGCATCCTGTATGGCACCACATCCAAAAACCTTAATAAACTCCAACACATTCAGAACTCTGCTGCTCGCCTCCTCACCCACACTCGCACCAGTGACCACATCACCCCTGTCCTCCAGAACCTCCACTGGCTCCCCGTCCCACAACGCATCCACTTTAAACTCCTTCTCCTTACCCACAAAGCCCTCCATAACCAGGCCCCCTCCTACCTCGCGAACCTCCTTCACCCTCATGCTCCCTCCCGCTGCCTCCACTCCTCTGATGCCAACCTCCTCTCTGTACCACTCAGGACCAAGCACTGGACCGGGGGGGACAGAGCCTTCTCTGTAGCTGCCCCCTCCCTCTGGAACTCCCTACACAAAGAAATCAGAGACTGCACTGTCCTTTGGAGTGCAGGGAGCACTCCTGAAGACGTTTTATGACACCGTGGTGGTATCAGCCATCTTTTATGGTGTGGTCTGCTAGGGCAGCGGCATCTCAGTGTCGGACAGCAAAAGACTCGACAAGCTGATAAAGAAGGCCAGCACTGTCCTGGGATGCCCCCTGGACCCGGTGATGGACAATGACTCCCACCCGATGCGAGACCACATAACAGCACTGGAGAGCTCCTTCAGCGACAGGCTGCGTCACCCGAAGTGTGTGAAGGAGCGCTATCCTTCTATCTAATCTAACTCCTGCAGCTGTTAGATTATACAACCAGCGCTGCTCCAAGTAGACCAAACAATATCTTGTATATTTTGTCTGTGTAATATGTTTGAGACACTTTATATCCCTCATTTATTGTTTTTTATATTTTCCCCTCACCACTGTGCTACTGTACACTGTGCTACTGTAATATTGAGAATTTCCCCACTGTGGGACTAATAAAGGAATATCTTATCTTATCTTTATGAGCAAAACACAGTTCCTCCCTCCCTCCATCACTTTGGGGAGAAAATACTATTCATTACTGCTTGAAACAAAGACCAAAGGAAATAAATAGGATGCCTTACAGACAGAGCGGAATACTGGAGCAAACTGGAGACGAGTAGGAAAC
This sequence comes from Chaunax sp. Z400, assembly GCA_037577475.1. Classification (NCBI taxonomy): domain Eukaryota; kingdom Metazoa; phylum Chordata; class Actinopteri; order Lophiiformes; family Chaunacidae; genus Chaunax; species Chaunax sp. Z400. Next base: position 130,658 of record CM075198.1, read on the forward strand.
CACTATGACACTGATACATAATGGGTTTAAGATGTTCTGATCTCAGTCACAAACGTCACCAGACAAAAACAGTTCTCAGGTGAGTGGATGAACGAGGAGGGAGTGGCCTAAGAGGAAACGTGAGTGGATGAACGAGGAGGGAGTGGCCTAAGAGGATGGTTTTAGATGGTTGCAGAAGGATTTCAAAGTGGAACCAAGTCAACGAGTTTCCACAAGACGTTCCTGCAAATGTTTCACAATAAAAGCCTAGTTACAAAATGAAGGGTTCTGTCCAGTGACATGCTAGAAAGCTTTCAATTTGAAACAGACCTTACTAAACAGTCTACTCTTGCAGACATTGGTCAGAGTAGAACAGCAACACTGTGTGCACAACTTAACTCTAGTAAATCACAACATGTATGGAAGCACCATGCAGTGGCGCTGAGCTGATTGGTTATGTGGGGCTCGGCTAACTATGAGTCTAATGAAAGACAAGGACAAATGGGAAGACAGACAATTTCCTACAAGTCTTACATCAACTAGAGTTGAGCCGTTGGGTTAATGGACAGTTTAGCTCATGCTTGTTGCCACAGAGCTCGAATTCCTGCTCTCTTTATCGGACCTTTGCTTCTTTTGGTATCAGACTCTAAGGTCCACTATCAGACTAGCTCCATGCAATATTTAACCAAGACAGCTTTCTACTCACTCTGAGTCAGTGATGACGTAATCGAAGACATCTCTGTCAGCCGTCTTCCTGCTGGCTTTCACATCCAGCTGAAGTTCGGGAACATGCATTGTCTTCTTGTGCGTTTCCTTGTTCACAAGCAAAGCAGGTGGAGGCACCACTGCCTTGATCCAGCCCTCCACCTCCGACAGCTCCTCCACAGACTTGGTAGCGTCCTTCTTCTGTACCGTCACCCCTGCCTCGCTGGTCCGACTCTGGACATTCTCCAGCCCCACCTGTTGGCCTCTGGGTGTCTCCATGGAGGCGTCGTTCAGATTTCTGTCAGAAGGAACGGAGCTGAAGGAAGTTTTGTCCAAGTAATGGAGAAGTTTGGTGAAGAGGTTTTCACTCTCAGGCTGAAATATAAAAAACAAAGAAATATGAGTGAGATGACGTGTTTGAACCAACCCGAACCACAGTTTGGTCCATTGATACTTTCCCTAAAGTGTCACTGATTCCACATGAGATTGATCTGATCATTATCTGATAAAAACAGGTTGAATGATTCAGAATGCAGCTTTGCACAAAGTGTCTGGTCTGATGATGTCACTTTAAGGAATACATCCAGACATGGAACATGTTCTGATTGGCTGATTTATTTTTAACCACGCTCGGCTCCAAGCCAGCAAGCCGGGCTTCTTACCCATTTAAAGTTTGACAATAGGTTGAGATGGTTTCAGCTCCAAGACTTCTAATCATTGGTTTACCAGATAAAACCTTCAGACAGACTAGGGTACCCCTTTAACCCCCGTTACCTTCATTTATTGGATTTATTTTCTGTATTTCACCTTCTGTACAGCAGCTGATGTAAAATACAATTTGAAGTTCTTTTGAACACTGAAGGCAGTGGTGTTGATCACCACCGTTAAATATTAAATGCTCATAATGTCAACCTTCACTCACTGACATTTACTTCTTTATTTTCCTCAACGCGTACCTTGTCCTTCATATTAAGCTCATCTTTATCCAGTCGGCGCTCTGTTGGAAAAAAAGAGAGTCAATGATGCATCTGTGTGTTGGTTGGACAGAAAAGACCAAAACCAAACTCTGAAGCTAATGAAACGGCACAGAAGTAAAAATGTGAACAAAAACTCTTTATATTTCCAGGACTATTTTTTAAAATCACTAAATCGAAAATAAAATCTAACAGTTTGCTGCAGTAGTAATGTACAGTATTACAATCTGTAATAATGATTTGTTAGTGAGTAAACAGGTCAAGCTTTGTTAGTTGTTAATTATTATTTTAACTATTTTCTGAACACTTTTACTCAAGTGTTTTTCCTCAGTGGTCTCAGGTCAGACCTTTACAGCTGGCCACATACTGAGCTAAACAGGATGACTGTTTATTTCACATTGATTTTTTGCTGTGCTCTTGTGGAAGGCTACTTCTTTGGTTTAATCCCACCTACACAGTCATGCATTTATCACACACTTACTTCAAGCTTCTGCTCAAAATGAAGTGTAAAAAAACAAAATGAATCACTTAAAATCACCTTGAGGCTCTGCTGGAACCACAGGAGAGCTCTTCTGTGGCTTCAGTGTTGGAGCATTCTCAAGCAACTTCTCCTCTTCCTCAACCCTGGTAGCTCCCTCCTCCTCTTCTTCCTCTCTACCATTCGGTTCTTCTCCCAGGTCTCTGGGGCCAGGTCTAACCTGGGATAGGCCTCTGTTCAGCCCATGATCCTGGTCGACCACTTGAAGAGCATCAGCTATGAAGCGGGACAGTTCGTCCAAGTCCAGAGATGTCAGGTCGTCCACGTTCAAGTGTTGCCGTCCAACGTTCTTCAAAACTTTCTGGATGAACCTCTCTGGAGGAGGAAGGAAAACAGCAGCTGGTAGTTTGTTAGAATGTTTAGAAAGTTTACTCCACATTTAAAGCAGTGGTTGACTAAAGGGTGCAGCGGGTAGCACTGCACCCTTTAGTTCAGATCCACCTGAGGACCTGGGACATGTTCTCCCCGTGTCTGTGTGGGTTCCCTCCAGGTTCTCTATCTTCCTCCCACCACCAAAAACATGCAGTAGAGGTGAATTGGTGACTGTAGGTGTGAATGGTTGTTTGTCTTTCTATGTGATGAACTGGTGACTTGTCAATGGGTGAACCCAGCCTCCCACCCAAAGTCAGCTGGGATAGGCTCCACCCCCTATGTAGGGTATGAGGCAGCCTCATAATCCAACCAGTAATGGACAGTTTCAAGAATCACCTCAGACACCACCTGTTCACCAAGCCTATAACCTCAGCTAATCCAGTCAACTCTCTCATCCACTGCCATTACTGTTTTTCAGCTGTCTTTAGTATTATTATTTTTCTTAATATTTGTTATATTATTTTTCTCTCATACCCAACTATGTAAAGCATCCTTGGGTCTCTTGAAAGGGAATATATAAATTGAAGTTATTATATTATTATTTGAGACGGATTGATCTTAAAATGCATCATGTTGCACACGTACCATCCACGGACGTCAGCAGGTCCTGGACTGAAGCCCCCTGAGTTCTTCCCATCTTCAAAGGCCTGGATTTTGAGGTCTCTTTTCTGAGCCCAGAACTTTCTATCCCGTTACTGTAGAAGGGCCTAAGGCGGGACAAGGGCTCGTTCTGCTGCTCTGGGCTCACCCCCACAGAGAGGTACTTCCTCAGGGCAGCCAGGAGGTGGTCGCCGTCAGCCGGCATGGCCAGGAGCTGCTCGGCTGGAGGTCTCTGCCTCTGCAGGAGGGAGTCTGCAGGGATGCCTGGCTGAGAACGGTCACTCTAAAACAAACCAAGAAGTACATACAATCACCAGTTCATAAATAAAATGCTGTATAGTCGTTAAAAATCCAAATCATCAACTTATTATGTCATGACTGATGCGAGAGAGATCTTAAAGTTAATTAGAATCTGGTTCCTGTCCATTAAAACATAAATCTGTTCCAAAGGAATACCATACACATGATAACAGTATATAGAAAAATATATCCAATATTAGTGTCAGACTAATTTAGCTGTGAAGAAAAACAAGACAGACTGAGTAAATGCATAAATTCAGACTTAATCTGAACATGTGAATTTTATCATTCAAGGATTATGAACCATTATCCAACAGAATCACAGTAAACTTTAGGAAGGTTATATGTTTATCGTTGTATAGTCATATGTACGTATTCAGTACATTAAGCAAGGCGGCTTTCTGTTTACAACCTGAAATTATTTCTTTTTTAAAATATTTTGAATCCATTTTAATGGAGACGTGTCCAGGAGAGCAGCATTACAGTCAGGTAAGCAGACAGCTGTGGTTCAGGTGGATCAATGTAAACTAATGATGATGATGAAACATGTAAAAATGTAAAAGTAGAACAATATGAATAAGTAAATGACAGCATTGCAGGAGCCACATTTTTACTTTAATATTTATAGACTTTATTTTTCGTCTGAACAAAGTGATGATTAACATAAAGCCAATTTTAGAAAATCAACACATTTATCCATTTGTGGAATAATATCATAATAAATAATGTAATATATTAATAATGATATGAACAGATCCATCAGAGCGTTGCTGCTGGCTCCTAACCACGCCAGAGGACCACAAAGGTGGGAGGAGCCAGACTAACGATCAAATTATCATAACAATACCAAAATAAAGGTCTCCTCACAGCTGTCATACAGCTCTATGATGTGGATATCTGAGGCCCCTTCTGATATTAGTCACTGCCGGTAGCTTCATTCATCCATGTCTCACAGGTGGCCCCGTTTATCCCAGTCATGGTCTCAGGACCCTTCGGGACCTCCTGCTCCATTTCATTTCCACCAAACACAAGAACCTGGATACAAAAGGCCACAAGGCCGGAGGGCCGCCTGCAGGCGCCTACAGGGTCAGCCACTGTCCCCCAGCAGGAGGAAGGCCTCTGCCACTGAGCTGGGCTCCAGTCCCTTCAGCCGGAGCAGCGGAGGAACCAGAGATGTGGAGCATCATTAATTAGAGCAGTGAACTCCGGAACCCTCTGCTGGTATTATTTCACCCTAATGGTCCTGCTGGGAGGAGCCATCAGTTAGGATGGAGAGGAGAGAGGAGTGACAACGGAGGATGACCGCAGACTGCCTGTTGTGAAGGTGCGTGTGTCTTTGTGTGTGTGCTTTCCTTTTAATAGCAGAGGCAGGTGGATGAACGGAGGGCGGGGCTACATGCAGACGGAGTAAAAACTAATGTCCCACCTGTTCTTCACGCTTTCAAAGAGACTCGTTGATGTCCAATCATATTCTGTGATTTATTAGTAGACGCCTTTAATGGGAACATGCTGTGAGGAATCACAGGAGGCCTCCCACCATTTAGAACACCTGTATGTGTCTCGTGATAGCGTGAGAAAATGTGATAAATGGATAAAATAAGTGCAGTAATGTCTAACATTGTAAGGTACTCCATTAGACTGATGTGAAAATCATTTAGAAAACTTAACCCTGGACAGTTTAATTCCAGCAGATGTGGTAAAGGAATATCTGCCAACAGCCACTTTTAAACATGTTTACATCACACAACCCAAACTGCTGTGAAAAGTAAGGATTTTCAACAGCCATTAGGGCCATCAATGAATCTGATTATTTTCATGATAGATCTGTGAATTCTTTATTCTATCAAATGTAAAATAATAACACATTTTAAAGGAGACATTAACGACCCTCTCTCTAGTGAAAAACATTCTTATTATTTTATTTGGGCCTATTTTTGGACTCCGTTTTGGGCCGTTCTCCTACTCAGACACTGTTGGCCTGTAAGTTCATTCTTTTATATTAAGCCCTGAAAAGCCTTTTGTGTGTCTGCATTCAGGTCCAGAGAGCGTCAGTGTGTTTCTCTGCAGAGGATATGTGACTGTCAGCAGAGAGGAACGACCAGCAGCTGACTGATGATGGTTCTGTTCTCTCTGATGGATGAAGACTTTATGTAAAATATGCTCAAATAAAGCTCAGCGGTCGTACATGAGCTTATGTTTGGGAAACACAGGATGTGATTAGAGGAGAGAGGGTAGGGGTGGGGCACAAAGATCCAAAAATCTAAAATGAATACGTGTTGGGCAATGCTTTCATTGTGGCAGGCCGACACCCATTAATGAATGTCTGGAAGCCCTGGATATAATATTCAACTGTGGCTCTGTAGTTTAATTAATTTTTATTTATTTCTTATTTAACCTTTATTTATACAGGTAATCCCATTGAGACACGAGGTCTCATTGTCAAGAGAGACCTGTTAAACAGCTGTGACTCTTATTTTTTATTAGATTTGAGAGGTTTAGACTCCAAACTGAGGCTGTATTATTATTATTATTATTATTACTATTATTATTACTATCATTATTACTATTATTATTGTTACTATTATTATTATCATCATTATTATCATTATCATTTTATTATTATCATTACTATTATTGTTATTATTATTGTTACTATTATCATTACAATTATTATTATGATTACCATTACTATTATTACTATTATTACTAGTAGTAGTAGTAGTAGTAGTACTACTACTATAACATTACTATTATTATTATCATCATTATCATTATCATTTTATTATTATCATTATTTTTTATTATTTTATTATCATCATTATTATCATTATTATTACTATTATCATTACTATTATCATTACTATTATCATTACTATTATCATTACTATTATCGCTACTATTATTGCTACTATTATTACTACTATTATTACTACTATTATTACTACCATTATTACCAGTAGTAGTAGTAGTAGTACTATAACATTATCATTACCATTATTATTATTATTACTATTATCATTACGATTATCATTACTATTATTACTATTATTACTAATATTACTAGTAGTAGTAGTACTAGTATCATTACTACTATTATTAGTAGTAGTAGTAGTAGTACTATTACTATTATCATTTTCATCATTATTATCATTATCATTTTTATTATTATCATTATCACTTATTATTATCATTACTATTATTATTATTACTATTATTATTATTATTACTACTATTATTGTTATTATTTCTATTTCTATTATTATTATGATTATTATTTCTATAATTACTATTATTATTATTATTATTAGACCTGCTGAGATGTGAACTCAAAGATTTAATAACTATTAAAATGAGTCTGTGATGTTTTGTGAAATA
>CM075198.1:145000-177500 GCA_037577475.1 Chaunax sp. Z400
AGAGTCATTTCTGTCTCCAGTCTACACACACACACACACACACACACACACACACACACACACACACACACACACACACACACACACACACACACACACACACACACACACACACACACACACAGCTGGAAATAGCAGAAGCTCATTTTTCATTGCTTAGCGTTGATGCTATCACTTATGGTCGGTCTTGTTTACATTTAGTGTACAGAGACCCAACACTGCTGATTTTTATTAATCTAATCTTTGGTTGGCTACTGTTGTAAAATTAAACGATTAATTCTTTTAATAGGCCAACGCTATTGGCCTATTAAAAGAATCAATCAATTAAAAGCTGACTACAGACCTATATCTAATCTTCCCTTCCTCTCTAAAATTCTGGAAAAAGCAGTTGCTAAACAGTTGTGTGATTTTCTACATAATAATAGCTTATTTGAGGATTTCCGGTCAGGCTTTAGAGAGCATCATAGCACAGAGACAGCATTGGTCAAAGTTACTAACGACCTTCTAATGGCATCAGATGAGGGATTTGTCTCTGTGCTCGTCTTATTAGGTCTTAGTGCTGCATTTGATACCATTGATCATCAGATACTACAAAGACTCCAATATTTAATTGGCATTAAAGGAAATGCATTAAGATGGTTTAAATCCTATATATTAGATCGATCTCAGTTTGTACTTGTTAATGACGAATCCTCCATGCACAGCAAAGTTAACCATGGAGTCCCTCAGGGCTCTGTGCTTGGACCAATATTGTTCACCCTATATATGCTCCCTTTAGGTAATATTATCAGGAAACACTCTATTAACTTTCATTGTTATGCAGATGACACAGAATTATACTTATCAATGAAACCAGGGGAAACTAATCAACTAATTAAACTTCAGGCATGTCTTACGGCTATAAAAAACTGGATGACGTCCAATTTTCTGCTACTTAATTCTGACAAGGGGCGGCATGGTGGCATAGTGGTTAGCACTGTTGCCTCACAGCAAGAAGGTCCTGGGTTCAAATCCCACTGTGTGGAGTCTCCATGTTCTCCCTGTGTCTGCGTTGGTTCCCTCCGGGTTCTCTGGCTTCCTCCCACCACCAAAAACATGTAATGTAGGTGAATTGGTGACTCTAAATTGACCGTAGGAGTGATTGTGAGTGAGAATGGTTGCTTTTGTTTCTATGTGGTCCTGTGATGAACTGGCGACTTGTCCAAGGTGAACCCTGCCTTGTGCCCAATGTCAGCTGGGATAGGCTCCAGCCCCCCGCGACCCTACACAGGATAATCAGTTACAGAAAACGAATGAATGAATTCTGACAAAACTGAGGTTATTGTGCTGGGCCCTAAACATCTCAGAAACTCACTATCTAATGATATAACCACTGTGGATGACATTACCTTGGCCTCCAACATTACCTTGGCCTGTTGATAAGGATATGTCATTTATCTCCCATATAAAACAAATTTCTAGGACTGCCTTCTTCCACTTGCGTAATATACCAAAAATCATTATGTCTCAAGAAGATGCAGAAAAATTAATCCATGCATTTGTTTCTTCCAGGTTGGATTATTGTAATTCCCTATTGTCAGGCTGTCCAAACAAGTCTCTAAAGACTCTCCAGCTGATCCAGAATGCTGCTGCACGTGTTCTGACCAGAACTAGTATCAGAGATCATGTCTCTCCTGTATTGGCCTCTCTGCATTGACTCCCTGTAAAATCCAGAATAGAATTTAAAATCCTTCTCCTCACGTACAAAGCCCTTAATGGTCAGGCACCAACATACCTTCAGGAGCTCGTAGTACCCTACTACCCATCTAGAACATTATGCTCCCTGGATGCAGGGTTACTTGTGATCTCTAGAGTCTCCAAAAGTAGAACTGGAGCCAGAGCCTTCAGTTATCAGGCTCCTCTCCTGTGGAACCATCTTCCAGTCTCGGTTCAGGAGGCAGACACCCTCTACATTTAAGAGGAGGCTTAAAACTTTCCTTTTTGATAAAGCTTATAATAAAGGCTGACTTAGGCTAGTCTTTCGCTATGCGGCTATAGACCTAGACTGCTGGGGGACTTCCCATGATGCACTGAGCTCCTCTCTCTTCTTCTTTACTCATGTCTCATTAATTCATGTTACCAACTTGACTTCTTCTCTGGAGACTTTGTGCTTTCTCATCCTGCAGGTCACCGTGGACCAATCTACTGCTGGGACCATGGTTGACACCCTCTGACATCATCATCATCATCATCATCATTACCATTATTATTATTACTATTACTATTACTATTACTATCAACATCATCATTATTAATATTATCATTATTATCAGTGTTGTTGTTGTAGTAGTTATTATAAATACTACAAACTGTAATTCCCTATTGTAATAGCTGTTATTGTTATTGTGGTTGATCTGTGTCCCTGTCCCCCACTCCCTCACTCCCTCTCTCTCTCTTTCCCAACCTTTCTCTCTCTCTATCTCTCTCACTCCAACCGGTCAAAGCAGCACCTTGAGACTTGGATCTACTCAAGGTTTCTGCCTGTTAAAGTCAGTTTATTCTCTCCACGATTCTTCTCATGGGGAATTGACTTAACTCAATGTTATTTCACTTATCAATTTTGTTTATTTTATTCATTGCAATGTATTTAATTATATTAGTGAATTATTTTAAATATTTGTAATTGATTTAACACTGTGATATTATTATATTTCAATATTAGGCTATAACTCATTGGTATAATAGTTATGTTTGTATACATCATTTTGCTATATTTTATAACTTCACTATATTTATGACTATTTTTTATTTAATTTTGTAAATACACTGTAAATACTTTGCATTAATGTTTTATGTTTGATTTATTTCAAATAATCTGAACAATTTCAAATTATTCTCTCTCATTTTACATTAATGTGGATTTTCTATTATTATTTTTATTTTCTATTTATATTGCATTGATAATTTGAATTTAAATGTATTTTATGTATTGCATTCCTTGAATTATTTACAGTGTATTTTCTAATATTTAAACAGACAGATGTAGGGATCCTAATGAAATATTACTGGTTAATTTTTCTGGATTAGCTCCTTCCTGCTGTTTCCCCTCAGCAGTAGTGAGTTTCCGCACGCTCTTCCGTTCTTCCGTTATTCCGTTATTCCTATATGAACATGTAGTGTACCTGTGCGGTGGGTCCGTCTGCTAAATCAGGATGACCGTGTTTGTTTTCCTCAGCTCAGGTGAAGCTGCGGTGAACCGGTCTGTCGGTTCCGGACTGCTCCGCTCATATAATATTGACACAAATCAGAAAGACAAATAGTCCTGGTCTGTCTGCAAAATGGCTGTGAGGAGATCCCCGTTAACGGAGGCAGAAAAGAACCATCAGTGACTTCACTCACCGAATCTCCTGTCTGCACGAGCGGACAAGCAGCTGAAGGAAGCGAAGAGGAGGAGGTGGAGGAAGGAGCGAGGATCCATGTCTTGTCTTCTCTAAGAGGTTATAAGACCATTTCTCCAGCGGAGCTCGGGTCGTCTTCCTTCCACTTAGAGCGGCTCCTCCGCGGCTGGAGCAGCAGAAGAAAGCCGGGACACGCTGACGGTGGATGGATGTCGGAGGAGAGGATGCAGGGCGTTTCTGCTGATGCTGCTGGGGGCTCGAGCTCTCACAGCGTCAAGCACGAGCAGCTAGACGCGGTATCCGGTGTGGATTTTCAGAATTAAAGTGTGTCTCTCTGTCTCTGTCTCCCTCCCTCTCTACATCCTTCTTCTGCCTGGTTTAACTTTTGAACCAATTCCAATTCAAAACTGGAATATTACTACTAATAATAATAACTTTATTTGTAGAGCACCTTTCATACATAGAATGCAGTTCTAAAAATATTCCTTTAAAATATGAACAATAAGTAAACATTATAAAAGTAGGTTATGTTTTAAGTTCCTTTTTTAAACTGTAGTTTCCCTGTTTGACATACGGGGGCAGCTTTGGGCTCCATTAAAAGACCAGCTTTGGTGGACATCAGGGCTTGTTGTGGTTGATCAGGAATTAAGTCATTTTCTCACCTTGACCTCAGTGAAAGATGCTGCTTTCAGGTGAGTCGGTGGACCTGCTGATCAAGGTAGGCCTGCCTCCTCTCCGTCGTCCTCCTCCCCTTTCTGGCTCTTCTCTCCCGGACCCGCCTCCTTGGTTGAGATGCTGACGGACAACAGCAACGACCACCACCGGGTCCATTGTCCCCATTTTATTAGGTTTATATTGAGTTAACTTGAAACTCACTCAACCATTTCTTCCGCCATCTAGGACATTAACATTATTTACCACTAATGGCCCTTTTATAGGCACACATTCAAAAAATATGTATTTTTCATTAATATACTGATTAACATACTTTGTATGAAACAAAATTCAATGCAGGCAATTTGGTGTATTATATTGTAAATATAAGACGATCTACGGAGTTTGAGTAAAATATAGTTCCTGCCGATTATCAGTACTTCATGTTCGATTTAATGGGTTGAAAAAATACATAAAAGTCCATTAGATAATATTTTACGGCTACAGTTGTTGTGAAACTTTTTTGTGACCTTTATTTATATAGTTGTGACATCACGCACAAGACACTTTACAGTACTATTAGTCAGTGGAACATCTCTGTTACAAGAACCGGATCTACATCTGGCTGTCAGAAATGGAGATCCTCCTGGTCCTCCTTTAGAGATTCATTAGATTTAATTTAAAAATGTCTATAGACTCAGGGAGACTTCGAGGAAGGGTGACAGTCATAAATCCTTAACTGACCAATCAGCATTCATTAGCAGAACGCTAGTGTTTTGTTGCCAAAATCACCTTCCTTATAGAAAAACTAAAAGACAGTAGTATGTTTTTCATTTCACTATATAATCAATACTATATTTACACAAACTAAAATAACATTTGGGCTTTTTCTGTCTCAAAGTACATGAAAATAATTATTTTGGCTGTTTAGCTCCATTCACTCCCATTCATTTAGGACTCCTTGTAGAGCGCCCTCTAGGTGAACTGCAGCTGATTTCAGTACAACGACTTAATAGGGAGTGAACAGGCTGTATGTAGGAGGGCTGTGGTGCTGTGTCCTCTGAAGTTAGTAATTCCAAGTCGAACTTGTTATGATCAAGTACGAGCTTAGCGTAGCGTACTTAGTCTTGGAAACCCCTCTAACCTTCTATATTTTCTCACTAGCTATTAGCAGCCACCTGTGTGCTTCCTGATTGTGTTTCATAAATTAGGGCCCCAGCACAACAACGACTATGTTGGTACTATAACATAAACCTTTACTCCCAATTAAAAATGGTTTATTAAAAATATTGCATACAATAAGGTTTTGAAAATGGTCACAAAGACATAATAAACTAGAAAGCACTCAGAGAGCGCAGACCTCCGCCAAGGCAGCTCAGTTTCCCCATATTGCCATATCACTCCAAAGCAAAAGTCATCACGCTGAACTTGTCCCCAGACGTACACATAAAACTCAAAACCACACACAGGAAGGACAAAGGAAGTATATTAAAACGGGGTAATGTTTTGGTGAAATTCATAAGCTGTAATATGGACATGAATCACTTAGATACATTTGTCAGGACGGCCGCAGTGCCAGTAGCAGAGGTTCAGATTTCAGTCATTTTGTGGCAGACAGCCCCATCTTGTAATCATTACAAGTGTACATGTGGCAATTTAACCCTAGAAAAAATTCCTGGATCCAGACTGTGATCCAGATCACCACCAAAATCGAATCGATTCTTCCTTGGGCCACTTCCGAAATTTAATCAAAATCCGTCCATTACTTTTTGTGTTATCTTGTTAAGAAACCAACCAACAAACCAAAGCCGGCAAAAACATAACCTCCTCCCTTGGCGGAGGTTATCAAATCAGTGACACTAGTTAACCTAAAACGTTCAGAAAGTGATGAAACTTATTCCAATGTCTGAAACTTTTTCACATCACTAAAGCAGGAATTGGGCGTGCTCGCATGCTAATGTTTCAGTTCCCAAACCTCATTAAGTGACAGCTTTTACACACTTTGCAAAGCACTAATAAATGAACATGGACAGTTCTCTCAGCTCCTCTGTCGTTATTTCAATGCTAAGTTCAAACTGATCCGTGTGACAAAGATAAAGAGTAGAACTGGCAGGTTCACATTCTGAGCAGAACCCAAACCAACAGTTCAACAAAACTGCTCAAATACAAAAATTTTACATACATTTTTTTAGCAACTGTTTTTTTCATGAATTTCTAATAATTTCCACAATCGTTTTGGCTTAAAACATCTTAAAAGAGTGAAAAATTCCATCACAGTTTCTGAGATCAGAGTGATGTCATCAGATACCTGGTTACCCTAGCAACAGTACAAAACCCATAATATTCAACATAGACAAGGAAAAGCAAGAAACTGTCTGGGGGGAACATTACAAATTGTTTAAACGCATATTTTTGAAAAGTTTATAAACTAAAACAATTTTTTTTAAATTAAAATTAAAAGTCATACTTAATGAGTCACTGGAATAAACCAATACATAAAAAGCTGTAGAAACTGAAGTTATTACTTCAACAATTCATTCTGAGCAGATTAAATGAATGGGAATGAATGACTTCATTTTGTTGGTGGATTTGAATTTAGAATACTTTGTTCATTAAGATAAGCGGTTTTACAGTGTAAGATTTCATTACCCTCAGACAGAAACAGGCTAGCTGTTTCCTGGTGTTTCAAGTCTTTATGCTTTGCTAAGCTAACCATCTTGTGACTGTAGCTTCATATTGACTTCACCTGGCTCTATCAAATAAAGGAAAAATGCCCAAATCTAGATTTTTTTCTCATGTTTAATTCATTTTTTTTTTTATAAAATAAACATTTGTTTTCAGGGATATGAATGTAGACAATGTTTAAACTGCAAATGAGAGTAAAAATGATCCCCAATAGTCAAAAAAAACAAAACATATGCAAATATTCAGTTTAAAAATAAAACAGGTAACATTTAACAATGGCCTTATTTTAGCTGAACAGGTGTGTGACAACTGGAAAAGCTGAGAAAGTTAGCAAACTGAACAAGATGATACGTCACATTTAAAACAGTATTTGTGTACTTTTGGTTAGTGCACATATTATTACAGTGGAATAATACCAGCCTGTAGCTGCATTAAAACCCACAGGGTGAATAAATACTTGTGGTCCACTTCTGCTAATTTGTCCAGAATGTTTTTCATTAAAAAAAATAAATCAAATAAAATTACAAACATCCTTTGGCCAAGCATGAGACAACGCCCATCTCTTACCTCTAGAACACCCTGTTTGTTTTTTCCTGCGTCGTCATATACATTTACAAACCTGTACATCGTTCTTTACCAAAACTCTGCAAAAGCAACTAATAGATTGTCTTTCTCTAAAGCTGATATAGTTTGTCCTATAAATATGGAATACAGGCCTCCACTGCAGGACATTAGTAATATATAGTATTCTACATGTTGTATGCTCCCTTTAAACATCAGCCTTTCACTTCTTAAAGGGGAGGTTTGCCTTGCGACTGATGTGATTTATGTCTAAAGCTGCTTCTGTTTCTTTTTGTACAAGTAATGAAAATCAAAAAGCCTCAGTGGACGTGAATAAACTGAAATTGTGGTGATACAATGATGATGATGATGATGATGATGGTGGTTTCAGGCATAGCTGTTTATAGTTGGTAAGGCTTCGTCAGGCCGTCTCCACTCAGCTCATACCTGCAGGAGGAGACAGAGGCTTTTATTTTGGAAGGTCCTGCCTTCTTCCTTTTCCTTCAACCAGCTCTGACATCACTATTGTTTATAACGAGTGAAACAGTAGAACTAGAACTCATTTAGAGTCACACCGAGACCAAACCGTTTTAGCTCATTACAGAGAAAAGATGGCTGAGGGCGTCGCAGGTGACTCACTGGTCAAAAGATGACGTCTGTATGATCCACAGATTTCAATTCACAGCTGAACAAACCTTTTCCTTTTCTTTTTCTTTTCCAAACCTTTTTGGGGCGGCTGTGGCTTAGGCGGGACGAGCGGCCTTCCACTTATCATTGGTCTGGGTTCGATCCGCAGTTCCCCCTGACCACATGTCGAAGTATCCTTGAACAAGATACTGAACCCCAATTTGCTCCCTGGGCGCCATAAGGACCGCCCACTGCTCCTCAGGGCGGGGTCAAATGCAGAGGACGGATACATTGTAGTGTATAATTTATGTGATCAATAAGGCTGATTCTTCTTCTTTTCCTCTGCTCGCGTCTACATAAGATAAGATCAGTCACCGCCGCACTCCACAACACACCTTTTTGTTTTTCGCCATTTTATTGATACTAGAAAGGCAACGGTAGGTAGTACCAGAGCAACACTGGGGATCGGCTCAGAGTTCATCTATAAACCAGAAGAGCATTCAGTACAGCACATACCTGCCAACAGTCTATTTAATTACATTAAACCTGAATACAAATATCAATTATTAACCTAATCTCATCAAGCTGTATCATAACTGGCTGATCATTGCCGCTGAGTTTGGGTCTGGACCTGAAATATCAGCCAAGCAACATAAACACATGTGGAAATTGGCAGCTTTTCTTTCAGCATTGAATTCTGTGGAACTTTTCACAAAAAAACAAGCATTTTCTTCTCTTTTCTTCACAAATAATGATTTTAAAAGATGTTGTGATTTCTTAAAATCATTATAAAAGTGAGCTTTGTGTGGCTGATGATGAGACTAACCATTGTGTCCAACCCTTACTGATGTCCTCATGGGTCAAATCCACCAGAACCTGATGAGAGAAGGCCAGAGTTTTTAATTAAACTGAACTTAATGAACTCCATACATTCAGCAGATGACACCATTGTATTATGCCTGGACTCATTAACTATGCCTGATTTTGTTTCTGTAAATTAAAGCTCATTTTATGTTTCGAAATGAACAGACAGATCAGGATAAGGATTAATCGTGACACAAAGATTTCTCATCTGGATGAAACAAAGTCATCTCAAGACTCAGGATCTCAGTACATATAGAAAGAAGAAACCTTTCCATTGAAAGTCTTACCTTTCCCAGAAGGCCTTTGTGTTTGGAGAGCAGACCTCCGCCGTTCTTCACAGCCACATCCAAAGTCCGCCTGTGGAGCTCCACGAGGGACACGGTGAATTCAAACCTGAGCAGAGCAACATGCCAATTTACAGCCACAGAATACTCACCAGCTAACAGGATAAGAGCTAACAGACAGGAACAACAGAAAGCAGACTCACGTCTGATCATAAACTGGGTTGAGGTTTTTCTTGAACGTGTGAGTTTTCCTCCTGCCTGACCTCCGTTTGTCAGGAAGCAGGTAGAGGCGGACGTAAGGATCTGAGCCGTGGTCCGTGAACGCTATCAGGTTTCTGTGGAGGTGAACAAACCAGAGAGTGAACACACCGACCTTATAAAACCTGTTGTTTTGCTCCTCACTCTTACTGGTGCGTACCTGCAGGAGTGAACAACCACGATGAGTTTGTTCCTCTGGGAGCTGTGTCTGACTGTCAGCTGGACCTCACCCAGCGGGAAGGAACTGGGCCCTGAACCGCTAGAGAAACAGGAGGAGGTAAAACCATCAAAACCAGAACCTCATATTCAAGCCTGTATTTTCACTACAGTGTGAAAAACCAGGTAAAAACTTCCAACCACTGGTGTCGCCCCCTGCTGGCCACCAGAAAGAATGCAAGTTTAAGATTCGCTTCACCTCTCAGACCCAGAGGCTTTTCATGGTTTAGTGATTTGATCAGAGCACCTTTGATGTCTCTGTGTACCTCTGACCCCCGATCACATTGATCGGTGTGTGTGTGTGAACTTTATATCACATACATTTATGTTTTATGTTTCTGTTGATCACGTAATTCATGTTTGTTGTTTGTTACAAACATGGTTTGTTTTATAAAGCTCTATATAAATAAATCTGACCTTGAGTCAGGGTTAGGTTCTCTGGCGCCCTAGTACCTGCCAGGGTACTAGAGGTTTTAGACAGATAAGGGTTTTAGACAGATGACCTCTTTTGTGGGCGGTCAAACCTTCCATCATTCATAATGACTTCATTTTCCCTTTTGGCTGAGCTGCTCCTTTAATAAACATATCCTGTGCACAAATGTTGGTATTATCTGTATTTTCCTGCTGTATTCATTTATTTAGATTTATTATTTTAAAGAATGCCTGCTGGCCTCAACTATTTTCCAGGACCAGAGATATGTTCCGTACAGACCATCTGATGGGTAGATGTACGGATACATTTATAGATCACTGATTCATACATACTTTTGCAGCTGCTGGAGTCTCTGCTGCAGATCCTGAGCAGCGTAAGGGTTGGAGATGTCTGATGCAATGCTGGGCGTTGGCTCCTTGCCTCCAGCCAGATACTGTTGCGAACCAGAGATGGCCAGGTTGGAGGTGCTCCTACCGGTCTCTGCCAGGTTGAGACCTCCTCCACCCTGCCCTGAGTCTGTGCTTCCTGCAGACCTGAACGGGTCCTTGGCCTCCCTCCTCCGGTTCAGCAGGTCCTGGGTGGACACTGAGGGAGAGCAGGGAATATCGGAGGTGGAGGAGGGAGTCTTGGGGGAGTCAGAGGGGAAGGAGGGCCGTGAGATAGGGTTGGACTCCTGCACCTGCATGGAGGACAGGGTGGAGTCTGAGGAGGAGGATGTGTCCTTATCCAAGCACAACACCTGAAAGTATAAACATACAGAGGATAATGAAGGCTGACAGTGAGGACAGACATAAGATATACCTTTATTTTTAAGATAAGATATATCTTATCTTAATATCTTAAGATATATACGTTTTATTCTGAAAGATAAGTTTCATCACTTCATAAAGTTTTGCTCCATTCTGATTCACATGATGCCACAGAAGAATCTCCATGAACACAACTCTAAGTGTGAAACCTGATATTTTTCATTATAGGAAACACAGATGGAAAAAAGAAAGGAGCAGAAATAAAGTCTGAATCAGAGACGGCAGATGGAAAGTAGCTCCAAGCAAAGCATCTTGTGTCATGTACTTGTACATAAACTTAATAAACGACACTGATCAGGGTAATAATTATTAGGGATAGACCGCTTATGGATTTATCAGTATATTGATTAATACCTCACCCAGAATACAATCTGATTGGTTACCTGTCAGAAGTAATAGACACTGAATAATCTGAATGTACAAAGTAATCAGTAAGTATAGTTACCAAATAAATATAGTGGAGTAAAAAGTACAATATTAGCCCTCAAATTGTAGTACAGTGGAAATATGAAGTAGTAGAAGATGAAATACTCAAGTAAAGTACAAGTACCTTATATTAAGCTTAAGTGCAGAGTGAATTGTAATTGGTTACGTTCCATCACTGGCTATTGTAAAATTTTAATTTTAGTTTTAATTGCAGATGAAAATCAGATTCAAATATCATTTATCAATCTCCTTGAATAAATAATCATTATTGGCACTGAAAAAACTAAACAGTTAATCCCAATAATTATCATTCACGTCAATAAATAACATTAAATAACAGTTTTATATGAGCCAACGACTCCTGCACACTTTTCTCCATGATTTAGCAGACGTTGTCTGCTGCTTGTCCTCCTACCCGCAGAGCTATCTTCATCTTGAGGGTGCAGCTCGGTCCGGAGGTTTTCAGGGGGAAGCTCTGGTTCAGGGTCATGTCCTGGGCCTCCAGCAGGCGACTCAGAGGCAGCATTAACGTCCCCAGAGAACACTCATGCTTCTCGTCCTTCACCTGAAAGAACACAAGCATTAGCTGACAGGTAAAGACCAGCTACAGCTCATATATCCCACATTCAACCATAAACATGACACTGGAGCAGACACCAAATAATCAGGGAAAATCAGAAAAGTAATAAATTAAATTAAATAATCAGAAAAGCTCTGATGACTCCGTACCTCAACCTCCAACTCTTGGCTCCTGGGGTTGTGGATGAGGAAGGTGAATGCTTCCTCCCACACCGGTTCACTGGTCTTATATCTGGTCTGGTTAGGAGGGAGGACAAAGAGAAAACGGGGCAACATATCAAGGAAGGAAAAGACGTGTTTTCATGTCAACTCATCTGTTTCATAGCAGCCAACATCATTTTCATTAATCAATTAATGGAATCAGGCCATGATTAGCCTAGCTTAGCATGAAGTGGGAGAAAACATGTTACGTGGACATGCCTATGAAGTGTTCTGATGAACACGTCTCATGTTTTTGTTAAATTCCTCCACAAACACAAAGTTTAAATGACAATTTGCGTTATTTTTACATTCAGACAGTTTTTACACCATCTGTAGCCTAATTTTGGAACCAGGCTAACATACCTATTTCCCCGTTTCAAAAATGTATGCTAAGCTAGGCTAAACATGTCCTGAGTCCATTGTACTTCAGAGACATGAGCTTTAAATTGATCTTCTCATCTCATTATTGGAAAGAAGGTGAATAACTGCTGGATTTCCTGAAATATTAAAGGTTTCATAAGGAATGAATGAATTGAATGAATTAATGTTGGTGGGAATGAATTGGGGTCATGTCTGGGTCTCACCTTGCTCTCGAAGGACTTGTGTCCCACTGTGAACTGGACAAGCGGATTGGGATTGCTGGTCACTTTTTTACCAGACTGCAGAAAAAGAAGAACAGGCTTCACAAGCAAGAAAAAGTGACGTCATTTTGTTCTCAACAAATCATACAATGTACATCAGTACATTGGTTTCAATAGTTTAACTAAAAAAGATAAAGTGGTTAAACATTAGCCGTCATATAGACTAAAAGCATTTCTATATTACCATCTCTTCTCTTTGGCTTCATGAAGACCTGTATTTGTTTGGCCTTAAGATGAAACTACTAGTGCAGGTGCATGCTTGGAAGTTGGATCAGACTGACTTACAGGCAGGTTTCTGGCCGAGTCCAGGAAGACGACGAGCAGCGCAGACGACAGGCCGTCCTTAGCTTTGCCACGGTCAGCTTTGATGCTCATCAGCGCCTGAGATGGAAGAAGAAAAAGATTTGGCTGGCATGAATCTAGAGAGGCTTCATGTGAACAACGTGGTCCAAGGTCCGAGGTCTGATATCCACAGTCCCAAAGGAACTGGGTCTGTACCTGGTCCAGCTTCTCAGGTGAAGGCAGCAGAGACAACCACTCCAGTTTGAGGTGAATCTTCCCTGAAGTCACATCCTCCATTACAAACCACTGCAGACAAAGAAATGTTCCTGTTATAACACTTTATATGTAGACATTTATATGAGAAATGTTCCTGTTAGAACACTTCATATGTAGACATTTATATGTAGAAATGTTCTTGTTAGAACATTTTCTATGTAGACATTTACAGTACTGTGCAAAAGTCTTAGGCAGGTGTGAAGAAATGCTGTAAAGTAAGAATGCTTTCAAAAATATAAAATCTAATTGTTTATTTTTATCGATTTAAAAAAGGCAAAGTGCGCGAACTGAAGAAAAACCTAAATCAAATCAATATTTGGTGTGACCACCCTTTGCCTTCATAACAGCATAAATTCTTTACAGCATTTCTTCACACCTGCCTAAGACTTTTGCACAGTACTGTATATGTAGAAATATTCCTGTTAGAACATTTTAAATGTAGACATTTATATGTAGAAATGTTCCTCTTAGAACACTTTATATGTAGACATTTATATGTAGACAATGGATCATGGGATTGTTTGTCCAATAATATTATAATATTCAGTCTTTGCTGGTTCTTCTGATTCAAAAAAGGCAAACGAGTCACAAAAATGCATTTCTGAAGAGATAAATAAGTAATCACACCCAATAAACTGAGTAGCAGTGATAATCTGATTATACATCATGTCTGAAAAGGAGAAAAAAACAAATAGAAAAACCAGTGTTTGACTGACAGGTGTTCCCTTGTTGGTGCAGTAATAAACACATAGTATTAGAGATTCTGCCATATGTGTACTGCTGTAATGTAGTATTTGAGTGTAATAGATTACCTCATCAACCCTCTGTTCCTTCTGGAGCTCGGCCAAGTCGATCATCAGACTGAAAAACAAACACAAACGTTCACTCATCACACAGACTGACACATGGCGACCAGGTAAAGGGAGGAGACACAGAACGCTGCCCCTGTTCAACATCACTGTGAGCTCAGTGTGAAAGCTTCACCTTCCTCTAATGAAGAACTGCTATCAGGGAGCTTCACTGTGAAACCCTGTTTCAAACAACAGCAGTTAGTAGTTATAGTGAGGCAATTTGTAGCGTCATCAAAAGCTGCTATATACATAAAGCTTATTATTATTATTATTATTATTATTATTATTATTATTAAACAATTACTTGATTATAAAAAATTACTAATAGAGACTAATTTCACAACACAAAATCCATGTCAAGTATTGGCACTAATATCCATAAAAAATTGGTCTCATTCATGCTAAACAATTAAAAACATATAATTATAATTAAAACTATAATTATATAATATAATTATAAGAGACAGAAAAATACCTCTTATGTGTTTTAACTACAGAAACGGAGCAGGTGGAGGAGCAGGTGGAAGAGCAGGGTGGAGGAGCAGGTGGAGGAGCAGGTGGAGTTAAAACAGGAGGCTTAGGTAACAAGAAGCTGACCTCACCTCCCCAGGAAGTCATCTTTATCAGTGTCTTCATCAAAAAGCTCGATCTCCACATTCTGGCCGGAGTGATCGTAGATCAAGGCCTGAAAACACAAAGAAATGATGTCACATTAATGACAGATGTGGAGGATAGATGTGGAGGATAGATGTGTGGAGGACAGATGTGTGGAGGATAGATGTGGAGGACAGATGTGGAGGATAGATGTGTGGAGGACAGATGTGTGGAGGATAGATGTGGAGGACAGATGTGGAGGACAGATGTGTGGAGGATAGATGTGGAGGACAGATGTGTGGAGGACAGATGTGTGGAGGATAGATGTGGAGGACAGATGTGGAGGACAGATGTGTGGAGGATAGATGTGTGGAGGATAGATGTGTGGAGGATAGATGTGTGGAGGATAGATGTGGAGGACAGATGTGTGGAGGATAGATGTGTGGAGGATAGATGTGTGGAGGATAGATGTGGAGGACAGATGTGGAGGACAGATGTGGAGGACAGATGTGGAGGACAGATGTGGAGGACAGATGTGTGGAGGACAGATGTGTGGAGGATAGATGTGTGGAGGATAGATGTGGAGGACAGATGTGTGGAGGATAGATGTGTGGAGGATAGATGTGTGGAGGATAGATGTGGAGGACAGATGTGGAGGACAGATGTGGAGGACAGATGTGGAGGACAGATGTGGAGGACAGATGTGTGGAGGATAGATGTGGAGGATAGATGTGTGGAGGATAGATGTGTGGAGGATAGATGTGTGGAGGATAGATGTGTGGAGGATAGATGTGTGGAGGATAGATGTGTGGAGGATAGATGTGTGGAGGACAGATGTGGAGGACAGATGTGGAGGACAGATGTGTGGAGGATAGATGTGGAGGATAGATGTGGAGGACAGATGTGGAGGATAGATGTGGAGGACAGATGTGGAGGACAGATGTGGAGGACAGATGTGGAGGACAGATGTGTGGAGGACAGATGTGTGGAGGATAGATGTGGAGGATAGATGTGGAGGACAGATGTGTGGAGGATAGATGTGTGGAGGATAGATGTGGAGGATAGATGTGGAGGACAGATGTGGAGGATAGATGTGTGGAGAATAGATGTGGAGGATAGATGTGGAGGACAGATGTGGAGGATAGATGTGGAGGACAGATGTGGAGGACAGATGTGTGGAGAATAGATGTGGAGGATAGATGTGGAGGACAGATGTGTGGAGAATAGATGTGGAGGACGCTCCTGCTGGAGTCTCTGGATCAGGTGGATTTGTAACACCTTGGACTCTGATCTGGTTCATCTTTTTGTCACTGTAATATCGGGACCACATGTAAATGAACAATGTTAAACTTATGTCCATTCTGCCTGCATCTATAACCCCCTGCTAATTTTAATTTTAATCTGTCGGCCACATGTCTGACTGTGTTTCTGCATTGCTCTGTTACGTTTTCATGGAAACAAAGATTCCAGAAGTGACACCGGGTCAGAGAGCTGGCCTCTCTAACCCCAGCTCCAGCGTTTCCCACCTAAACTGTTAGGAAAACATATTTAATGCTCTGTTCAGCTGTTACTAACTGGCAGGAGAGTTGGTCCGATGTTGGCGGAGCATTCTGCCCGTTTTTATCTCTGGACCAATGGAAACACCACAGGCTTTTTCCTCTGTTCTGTCGGCTCATGTAGCACCGATGGCAGAAATATGTGCATCTTTGTACAGCATAGAAAACCCAGTTTTATGACAGGAACTTCTTTCCAGTGGTGAAATAGTACAACTACATGTTGCTTTGATTTTCATATGTATAGAAAAGCATAACATTTCTGACTATAAATAAACAAGTATTCTCAATTTTCTGATTCCTTAAAATCAAAGTTAAACCTTTGGATAAATAGATAAATATATTTACCTAATTCAAACTTAATGAAATCATTGCAAATATCATACAGTAATTTGAAAAGGTTTATAATCACTACTTTGATTATTATAATTTATTGGATGCCTGCAGGGAGCATCTAGTCTAGTAAACAAGCACTAAATATGAAGCAGGGAGGAAGGTTCTTTACTGTGATCAGATTTCTGTCGCTTTATCTTTTTTAGAATGAGGAACAATTAGAGCATAATTATAAAATATAAATGAATAATAAAATAGATAATATAAAATATAAATGAATAATAAAGTAATTATAAAATATAAATGAATAATGAAATAATTATAAAATATAAATGAATAATAAAATAATTATAAAATATAAATGAATCATAAAATAAATATAAAATATAAATGAATAATAAAATGAATATAAAATATAAATGAATCATAAAATAAATATAAAATATAAATGAATGATGAAATAATTATAAAACATAAATGAAAAATTCAGATTGATGCTGGTCGTTCGGCTGCTCACCTCGTACACTTCGTTCCATTTTGGGTTGACGGTTTCATGGATGACTTTGCTCTGGAAGAGCTGGGTCCCGATCCGAATGACCCCGTACGGGTCTGACTTCCCTTTAATCAGCCCTCCCAGGAACTTGTCTTTACCCAGCAGATCCTGGGCCTCGATGAAGTGGATCCTCAGGATGCCCTGAAGAGACAGATGTCTAAGCTGAAGCTGGACAGGAGGACTTTTACAGGAACAACAAACAGATCATCTATGAATTCATTTGAAGTTTGAGTGTCCATGGAAGAGGAAGGATTCTTCACAGTAAACAAGTACCACCTAAAAAGGAAGTGAGTATGAATCCACAGGTCATTAAATGACTGAAGTGGTTACAGAAAGGTAACCTGGGTAAAATAAAAGTTCCATAAATGAACAAAGACAACATAAGTTAGTTGCCTTCTTCCACCTCAAGAACATCGCTTGGCTGCAGCATCACTCTCCTTCTCTGCTGCTGAAACTCTGATCCACGTCTTCATCACATCACGACTCGACCACTGCAATAGCATCCTGTATGGCACCACATCCAAAAACCTTAATAAACTCCAACACATTCAGAACTCTGCTGCTCGCCTCCTCACCCACACCTGCTCCCGTGACCACATCACCGCTGTCCTCCAGAACCTCCACTGGCTCCCCGTCCCACAACACATCCCCGTCACCCTAATGCTCCCTCCTGCTGACCCCACTCCTCTGATGCCAACCTCCTCTCTGTATCACTCAGGACCAAGCACCGGACCTGGGGGGACAGAGCCTTCTCTGGAGCTGCCCCCTCCCTCTGGAACTCCCTACCCAGACAAATCCCAGACTGCACTTATGGCATCGAAACTGAAGACTTAATAGTCTTTGCAATAAACCCTCTTCTGTCGGATGATTATTTAAAAACATTTGAATTCGTATTACTCGATTACACGACACTGGAGAAACGTTTCTACACTAGAAACCTATCTGATGATGCTGTAAAAAAATTTAAAGAAGTGATTCCATCAGTACTACATTCATTACCATGTCTGACTATAACAGAGGACTCCTTCACTAATGTCAGTCCCTCCCATATTGATCACCTTGTTGATAATGCTGCAGGTTCACTAAGAGCAACTCTGGACTCCATTGCCCCTCTAAAAAAGAGTCTCATGGTTGACACCATCTGACATCATCATCATTACCATTATTATTATTATTATTATTATTATTATTATTATTATTACTCTTACTATTACTATCATTATTATTATAAACTATTATACTATTATATATAGTATTATAAATACTACAAACTATAATCCCTCTAATATTATAGCTGTTATTATTATTGTGGTTGAACATGTCTGTGTCCCTGTCCCCCACTCCCTCCCTTTCCCCCCTCCCTCTCCCTGTGTCTCTCTCTCTCTCTCTCTCTCTCCCAACCTTTCTCTCTCTCTATCTCTCTCACCCCAGCCGGTCAAAGCAGAGGCTCCGCCCACCTTGAGTCTCGGATCTGTGGCAGTTTTTCGTCGCCACTGTCGCCAAGTGCTTGCTCATGGAGGATTGTTGGGTCTCTCTAGAATGAAGAGTCGGTCTAGACCTGCTCTTTTTGTAAAGTGCCTTGATATAACCTTTGTTGTGATTTAGCGCTATACATATAATTCGAATTGAATTGAATTATTCATCTTCTGTGTACCGGACACATCACTGGAACCTGGTCTAAGTCAGCTGATCACATGGTCCAGCACTGAGAGACATTTACTGGCTCCTTTATAAAGTTATTTACAGAAAGAGTTAAAGATGATCTGTGGTGAGGATAACATCAGCTGGTGTGTATGGAGACAAGAGACTGTTGGAAATTTGGAGGCCGTTACCTGTCATTCAAATTCAAGAGGCTGTAAGTGACCTAAAACAGGGGTTCCTAAAGTGGGGGTCACCAGTGGTGGGGTCAGGAGATGATTAGGCTACATTTAGAATAAAACCATGCAAACAAAAATATGTGTTGTGTGTTTGGATAAACTTATTAGTGTATGTCAATTCAAAAATGAAGACAAACAGACACAAAAACAAAACAAAACAAAGAAGCCCTTAGACACATTGAAAATAACTCTTCAGCCATAAAACTAAAATGTAAAAAAAAAAGAAGGTTGAATTCAGCCTCTGAATTCAATGACATGTTTTTCTCATGGTCTTTCTTAAAAATTAGTCATTAATAATAATCACAAAATGATTGATATTGACTCAAATGAAACATTTTTATGGTAATAACATTTTCAGCTGTATTGGGCAGTGTGTGTGTGTCACCTTGGGCATGGGGAACCGTAGCTGGGCCAGCTGGGCCTCTCCCACCAGAGGGATGTTGATGCGGTTGGGCAGGACCAGGAAGCTACAGATGATATCCTGGATGATGCCATCACACAAACCACTGAGACGGATGGATGGAGGAGGAGATAAATGAGAACAAGAGTGTCAAAAGGCATTAAAATATGTATTAAAAAACAAAACAGAAGTCAGTTACTATAATAGCGAGAGAGGATGAAGACAGAAAAATGTTCTACCAGGTTTGGCTTTCATCATTTAGAAACTCTCCTTTTTCTCATTTAATCTGCTGAAGGAAAGTGTTCAATCTCTATTTTCCAATCAGAGTGCAGGCTGTGAAGTCAGACTGTAGGCTTCATATCGTTATAATAGATATAGTTATAATAGATTCATATAGTTAAAATAGATACAGTTATAATAGAGTCATATAGTTATAATAGATATAGTTATAATAGATTCATATAGTTATAATATAGTTATAATAGAGTCATATAGTTATAATATAGTTATAATAGAGTAATTTAGTTATAATAGATTCATATATTTATAATATATTCATAGTTATAATAGATATAGTTATAATAGATATAGTTATAATAGAGTCATATAGTTATAGTATAGTTATAACAGATTCATAGTTATAATAGATTCATATAGCTATAATAGATAGTTATAATAGAGTCATATAGTTATAATAGATATAGTTATAATAGTCATATAGTTATAATATAGTTATAATAGATTCATATAGTTATAATAGATATAGTTATAATAGAGTCATATAGTTATAATAGAGTCATATGTTCATGTTGTAGAAGGCCTGTGGGTTTCTGATACATCCCAACAGGAACATCTAGCCTGGATGGAGAGAGATGGAGAGACAGATGACAAGAGAGAGATGGGAGTAATGTAAATAACAATAAGCTGCATGTCAAAAAACAACACTCCTGACGTTTCACCTCATCTCCTCTAGAGGGCAGCAGCATCATGCATTAAAATACAGCTGCACTGCTTTACTGTAGAAATAAATTCCACCTAACAGAACTGATCCTGGGTCAGCTTCAGCCTGAATTTACAATGCAAAGTTGTGTGGTGAGTGACCTCAGTTCACTCTGATGATTTAGGAACATAGAGAAGAGAATGAGGGTGTGGTGAGGGCGGGCCCTGAAAGCAGACACACACACACACAGGTATCTTCCTAAAAACCCGTCCAACAAGGAGAGCAACATTTCACAGGGCGAAGTCTTTTGAAAACCAGTTTCTCTGCTGACAGTCGCCCAGTCTGTGGTGGAGTTCCAACAGTTAGCGGTGTGCTAACTGTACTCTGCAAGAGGAGCTGTTTCTCTGCTGCATTTATAATCTGGGCTCATCAAAAACGTTAAAACACAATCAGAGAATGTCAGATCTTAAACGTTTCAGTCGCTGACGCCTCGGGATAAATACACTTATACTGTGGTTCATTAATTAGAAGTGAAAAAACTAAACAATTGTTGCAACAATTACTTGTGTCATCTGAGTATATGTCCTCACTGAAAACGTGCACGTTAACGTGACTCTGATGTGTGGGGTGGTTGTAAAATGTTGTAATGATTTTAACTTATGCCAACTTCTCACACACACACACACACACACACACACAGTCACACACACAGTAACACACTCACACACACAGTCACACACACAGTAACACACTCACACACACAGTCACACACACAGTCACACACACAGTAACACACTCACACACACACTCACACACACAGTCACAGTCACACACTCAGCATACAGAAAGAAAGAAACCATGAAAGAGAGAGCAGAAAATGACACAGCTGAGTGTGTTACTGTGTGTGTGTGTGTGTGTGTGTGTGTGTGTGTGTGTGTGTGTGTGTGTGTGTGTGTGTGTGTGTGTGTGTGTGTGTGTGTGTGTGTGTGTGTGTGTGTGTGTATTTATTTATTTATTTCATCTCAGTAGAATATCAGTGTATGAAATAAATGAATAAAATTGTGCGGTGTGTGATGACTGTTGACAGATTATCTTTAGATGTGAGTGCATGTCCTCCAATGCTTCTCTGTCATGTCTGCTCTGTTGTCATGTCGGAGTTGAAAACTATCTACTGCACAGACAGATATGTTCTACAGGCTGAGGCATGAATAAATCATGATAACTACATAATGTCCCTCATCCTGCACAGTAGACGTGACCAGGTGGCTTTGGGCAGAGATAAATTGATTTTCTGGGGAGAAAATTTTACATCTAATAAACGTTTTAGCTTTTTTATGACTGGTTAACGGTTTTATTTGTCTTGCATCACAACATCATTTCCTGCCATTGATTTCTAAACCACCGAGCTAAACGGTGCATAGGGTCAAAAAAACACAGCAATGCAGCAGCAAAGTGTAGAGAGAAGACAGAAAACTGATCAGGAACCAATAACAGCATGTCTGATTGAATGTGTGTGTAGATCAGTGTTCCAAACAGAATGTACCGTGTGACATCATATCTCTGTAACACACATAACATGCAGTTACTTACTTCACACCTGGGATGTCCAGCATGTTTGTCAGTCCTGTCCAATTAACGTCCAGCAGCTGAATAAGAGAAGAAATAAGATTCACATTTTAACAGGATAATGAGTAAAATTGTGTTTATGACAAACAAACAAACAGCATTTTCTTCCTGCAGCAGTGAAGCTTTTCAGGAGAGACTCAGCTGTATCCAGGCTATTGGTCACATTTCTGGTGGACTGTCACAACAGCTTTTTTTTGTGATGTCATAAGAAAAAATAAAAGCCAATAATGACTAGATGGATACCTCAGCAGAGTTTAGCTTTGCTGTTCAGTACTTTTTATTGGGTGGTTAGTTAAAATGTTAGGGAACGTTAGTGGATCAGTCCAACATTTATCACTTCTTTCCTGACACATTATCATACTTCCACCAAGTTTCATCTGTCCAGGAGATATTGCATCATCCTGCTGACAAACAAACAAACAAACATTCAACAGACTCGTGTGAAAACATAAGCTCCTTATCAGGTGATTCATCTCACCAATGTAATACAAACGTCTGAGTTGGTCCAACCCTAAATATCATCTGGGGGAAAATTCTATGTCAGATTTTCTTTTCTTCAGCTCAGCAGACACATTAACTCTTTTCTCATGAGTCAGGAGTCAATTGATTAAATCCATCTGATAATCAATACAGCAGGGCCCATTGGGTTCATCTCCAAACAGACAGGAAGCATGTGTTGAGGCACTGCAGCTCACTGTTACATTAGAGTAACAACAAACACATTAGTGTAGCTGTGCAGTTTAGCTTCCAGTCGTCAGTGTAGCTGTGCAGTTTAGCTTCCAGTCGTCAGTGTAGCTATGCAGGTTAGCATCCACTCATTAGTGTAGCTATGCAGGTTAGCATCCACTCAATAGTGTAGCTATGCAGGTTAGCATCCACTCATTAGTATAGCTATGCAGGTTTGCATCCACTCATTAGTATAGCTATGCAGGTTTGCATCCACTCATTAGTGTAGCTATGCAGGTTAGCTTCCAGTCATAAGTGTAGCTATGCAGTTTAGCATCCAGTCATTAGTGTAGCTATGCAGGTTAGTATTCAGTCATTAATGTAGCTGTGCAGTTTGGCTTCCAGTCATCAGTGTAGCTATGCAGGTTAGTATCCAGTCATTGGTATAGCTATGCAGGTTAGCTTCCAGTCATAAGTGTAGCTATGCAGGTTAGCTTCCAGTCATCAGTGTAGCTATGCAGGTTAGTGTCCAGTCATTAGTGTAGCTATGCAGGTTAGTGTCCAGTCATTAGTGTAGCTATGCAGGTTAGTGTCCAGTCATTAGTGTAGCTATGCAGGTTAGTGTCCAGTCATTAGTGTAGCTATGCAGGTTAGTGTCCAGTCATTAGTGTAGCTATGCAGGTTAGTGTCCAGTCATTAGTGTAGCTATGCAGGTTAGTATCCAGTCATTGGTATAGCTATGCAGGTTAGCATCCACTCATTGGTGTAGCTATGCAGGTTAGTATCCAGTCACCAGTGTAGCTATGCAGGTTAGCATCCAGCCATCAGTGTAGCTGTGCAGTTTAGGTTCCAGTCACCAGTGTAGCTATGCAGGTTAGTATCCAGTCATTAGTGTAGCTGTGCAGTTTAGCTTCCAGTCGTCAGTGTAGCTATGCAGGTTAGCTTCCAGTCATAAGTGTAGCTATGCAGGTTAGTATCCAGTCATTAGTGTAGCTATGCAGGTTAGCACCCAGTCATTAGTGTAGCTATGCAGGTTAGCTTCCAGTCATAAGTGTAGCTATGCAGGTTAGTATCCAGTCATTAGTGTAGCTATGCAGGTTAGTATCCAGTCATTAGTGTAGCTATGCAGGTTAGCATCCACTCATTAGTGTAGCTATGCAGGTTAGCATCCACTCATTAGTGTAGCTATGCAGGTTAGCTTCCAGTCATAAGTGTAGCTATGCAGGTTAGCATCCACTCATTAGTGTAGCTATGCAGGTTAGCACCCACTCATTAGTGTAGCTATGCAGGTTAGCTTCCAGTCATTAGTGTAGCTATGCAGGTTAGCATCCACTCATTAGTGTAGCTATGCAGGTTAGCATCCAGCCATTCGTGTAGCTATGCAGGTTAGTATCCAGTCATTAGTGTAGCTATGCAGGTTAGCACCCAGTCATTAGTGTAGCTATGCAGTTTAGCTTCCAGTCATTAGTGTAGCCATGCAGGTTGGCTTCCAGTCATTAGTTTAGCTATGCAGGATGGCATCAAGTCTTTAGTGTAGCTATGCAGTTTAGCATCCAGCTATTAGTGTAGCTATGCAGGTTAACATCCAGTCATTAGTGTAGCTATGCAGGGTAGCACCCAGTCATTAGAGTAGCTATGCTGGTTAGCTTCCAGCCATTAGTGTAGCTATGCAGGTTATCATCCAGTCATTAGTGTAGCTATGCAGGTTAGCATCCAGTCATTAGTGTAGCTATGCAGGTTAGCATCCAGTCATTCATGTAGCTATGCAGGTTAGCATCCAGTCATTCATGTAGCTATGCAAGTTGGGTTCCAGCCATTAGTGTAGCTATGCAGGTTAGCATCCAGTCATTAGTGTACCTATGCAGTTTAGCTTCCAGCCATTAGTGTAGCTATGCAGGTTAGCATCCAGTCTTAGTGTAGCTATGCAGTTTGGCTTCCAGCATTTAGTGAAGAAATGCAGGTTAGCTTCCAGCCATTCAGTTTAGAGTCAACCATTCAACAAATCTTTAAATATTACACATCTTTCAAACATTATTGTGATCATTCACCTTTTAAAGCCAGCATCCAGCATTCACACCTCCTCTCTAGTTAGCACATAGTGGAGGTAGAATGTACACCTAAAAAGTCTGAGCTATGTGTGTAAGCTTTTTAACGATGGAAATAAATTATACAATATATCATATAAAGGTTACACTGTTTGTCAGTGTTGTGAATTGTGCTCTGAGTCTAGTTTGAAATAATTATCAGTTCTCCATTTGCACATGAATACATAAAGATTTCATTGCAACAATAGCTGGGTTTACATGGACCTCTTTATTCCAATTAAAATCAGTTTAAAAGCTCAGTCAGAATGAAAATGCTCCATATAAACACCTCATCAAAATAAAAATGCCCAAACCAAATGAAATGTCATTGGGTTGCAGAGGGGTAGTATAAACCTTTAGTACAAACTTTTAGTTAAACCTTTAGTTAAACCTTAGTGTTAAACCTTTAGTACAAACCTTTAGTTAAACCTTTAGTTAAACCTTTAGTACAAACCTTTAGTTAAACCTTTAGTATTAAACCTTTAGTTAAACCTTTAGTATAAACCTTTAGTTAAACCTTTAGTATAAACCTTTAGTTAAACCTTTAGTATAAACCTTTAGTATAAACCTTTAGTTAAACCTTTAGTATAAACCTTTAGTATAAACCTTTAGTTAAACCTTTAGTATGAACCTTTAGTTAAACCTTTAGTATAAACCTTTAGTTAAACCTTTAGTTAAACCTTTAGTATAAACCTTCAGTTAAACCTTTAGTTAAACCTTTAGTTAAACCTTTAGTATAAACCTTTAGTTAAACCTTTAGTTAAACCTTTAGTTAAACCTTTAGTTAAATCTTTAGTATAAACCTTTAGTTAAACCTTTAGT
This sequence comes from Chaunax sp. Z400, assembly GCA_037577475.1. Taxonomy (NCBI): domain Eukaryota; kingdom Metazoa; phylum Chordata; class Actinopteri; order Lophiiformes; family Chaunacidae; genus Chaunax; species Chaunax sp. Z400. Next base: position 170,473 of record CM075198.1, read on the forward strand.
ATGAACCTTTAGTTAAACCTTTAGTTAAACCTTTAGTTAAATCTTTAGTATAAACCTTTAGTTAAACCTTTAGTATGAACCTTTAGTTAAACCTTTAGTTAAACCTTTAGTTAAACCTTTAGTATAAACCTTTAGTTAAACCTTTAGTTAAACCTTTAGTATGAACCTTTAGTTAAACCTTTAGTTAAACCTTTAGTTAAATCTTTAGTATAAACCTTTAGTTAAACCTTTAGTATGAACCTTTAGTTAAACCTTTAGTATAAACCTTTAGTTAAACCTTTAGTATAAACCTTTAGTTAAATCTTTAGTATAAACCTTTAGTTAAACCTTTAGTATAAACCTTTAGTTAAACCTTTAGTTAAACCTTTAGTATAAACCTTTAGTATAAATCTTTAGTATAAATCTTTAGTATAAACCTTTAGTTAAACCTTTAGTTAAACCTTTAGTATAAACCTTTAGTTAAACCTTTAGTATAAATCTTTAGTATAAATCTTTAGTATAAACCTTTAGTATAAACCTTTAGTTAAACCTTTAGTTAAACCTTTAGTTAAACCTTTAGTATAAACCTTTAGTATAAACCTTTAGTTAAACCTTTAGTTAAACCTTTAGTTAAACCTTTAGTATAAACCTTTAGTTAAACCTTTAGTTAAACCTTTAGTTAAACCTTTAGTATAAACCTTTAGTTAAACCTTTAGTTAAACCTTTAGTATAAACCTTTAGTTAAACCTTTAGTTAAACCTTTAGTTAAACCTTTAGTTAAACCTTTAGTTAAACCTTTAGTATAAACCTTTAGTTAAACCTTTAGTTAAACCTTTAGTTAAACCTTTAGTATAAACCTTTAGTATAAACCAATCAGAACAACCGTTCCATTTAAACGGTGGAACAGAATATCTACTGTTAGAGTTCTGTCTGCTGCTCAGAGTCGGGACGTATTTACAAGATGGAGGCCTTAAAGCAGAAGTAGACAACAGCAGAGAGTTTCTTTTCTTCTCTCTTTCATTGCTTCCAGTCTGAGTAAGTCTACGTTATTATCATGCTGCAGCTTTAATAAAAGAACCACAATAACAGCAACAATTACATCGATCACATGATCCACATCCATCTTCTGGTGAAACATACATCACTTCTATCACTTCTGCACATGTTACACAGCTGTTCTGATTAAATGTGGTGGAGCATGTAAACACCAGATCATATTAGATCACAACTCATGTAAACAGTTGAGACGAAACCTTCAATCCGAATGAAGAAAAGTGTCCATGTAAACCCAGCTAATAAGAATATAAAGTGATGGATAAATAAAGTAAACAAATCCAACAGACAGATTATCTCAATGACATTCAATTATTAAATTATGATGGGAGTCTATAAAAGACAGATGCTTTAATTCACCACTATAGTGATTTCAACATTTAACGTTATAAATACGTTTGACCTGTCAACCTGTGACTGAGCCTGTCAGTTGTCTTTGTACAGACGGAGGACAAACCAGTGTTGAGATGAATGGTAATCTGAATTTATCTAAATGACTAGATATCATGAGGTGCAGTGTATTCTGAGACCGAGTCCTGATGAAAAGGACAAAACTCCTCAAACTAAACAGCTGATTAATGACTGTAGGAAGAACAAAGAGATATACTGGTTGATCCTGTGTGTCTGTGTGTGAGAGTGAGAGAAAATACATTCATACAGATAAGATCAAAAACTATCTTGTAAAGCGTTGCTACTGTGGACTGGGGGAGTTTTTTCACCAGTTGTGAATGTCACATGTCTACACACACTCACACATCAAGATAAATCAAGTGAGCTCTATTGTCATTACAATAGATAAACATGGTGTATTTATATTTATGTATGTAAAATGCCTGAAAATATCACAACATGCAAAATCAGGAATTTTAGGCCTCAACAATCCCAAAAAAGGAATCCTGGAGGGACTGGTTCGACAGGAAAAGCCTTTAACTCAAACTACTGGTAACTGTGGTGTGGGATGGGCAGAGGACCAGCATCAACTCATATCACAACAACAAACAGCAGCTTATCAGTGAACTCCACCCTGATTTGGGGACATGTCCCTGATGGCCTGATGGTGCAGGAAGTAGAAAAAAAACTCTGCTCTTTTCTTACTATGTTTATTTGACCACGAGATCTCCACAGCTGATGACAGAGGAAAATAGAAAGACACTGACCTGAGTCAAATTAAAATAATAAAAACCAAAAGCTTTCACTCATTATCATCATTTCTTGGTCGTGGGGGTCAGGAGGTTACAGTCGGCGGTATGTCCGTACATATTACCCATGACAAGTATTTGTACCTTTTTTTAGTTTGAATTTTCTACTATTTTTCTTTTGATGGTTTCAATGGAAAGATGATTTTTAGGTGACTCTGTTGGTTGGTCATCTTCTCCATATTATATATCCCAGCTAATATTCACTGCTGTACGGTCACCAAAGGAAAGGAGGACATATCATGTACTGAATTTCCACCTGTTGTAGAGGTTTTTGCTGGTGTCTTCTGTTCCTGTTGTAATATTAGTGGTGCCTCAAACGTCAGACTGAAAATCCATCTGTGGTGACGCTTTGGCTTTGTGCTCAGTATCAGGTGAGAGGCTGTAGATGCAGATCAGGTGAGCGGTTAGAACGGTAGAGATGTGATGATGTCACCTGTTCTGTGTCCGACTGATTGGTCTCTCTGTTGGCTGTAGAACGTCTTGTGTTTTGACTTCCTGGTTTAAGTCCAACATGAACCAATTAAAGACTGTTACCCAGCACCATCATCTGTGTCACTGAGAGAAGCCACTGCAGTAGCAGAGAGAACTGTTCCACCATTTTTTAGAAGAAGGAAACTCTTTTACATTCTAGTTTGATGCTTTTCATGCTGATTGGGTTTTATGTGGGTGGAGTATCCATGCCTGAATCTGGATGTTAAATGTTCTGAGACAGGAAGGAAGGCAGCAGTCAGAGAGAAGGAATGCACTGATAGATGAGGGCAGGACAGAGGCAGGGTTCTGCTGTCACTAGATTTGATTCAGTACCTAACACTACAGTTCTGGGTACTTTATTCTGTCTGTAATAATATGCAGACTTATATGTTGTAAAAAAAATAAGTCACCATATATGTTTTAGCAGTGCTTGAAACTGCAATATTTCCCTGTAAATAGTGTGAAATTGACACTACAGACAAACTAAAAACATATCACTCTGTTTTAGAGCTTGTTGGTCAGATACTTTAGATGTAAACAACAGCTGGTAGGGTGTCATGTCTAATGCTAGTAAAAATGCTAAACTAACATCATCTAGGCCGGGAGTAAAGCCCAGTTATGTCAACTTAACCGACTACCTGATCAATTAAATCAAGGTGTGTATGTATTTGCTGATGCCTCACATACAGTTTGGTTGTTCATCTATGGTTCAGCTCTCCATAAAAACATGCAGCGCTGGCTGCAGGTGAGCTACGGTTTGGCTGCTGCATGGGAACAAACATGGTCCACTCTTCTGCTTTTAGATGTTGACATGTTTGACCTGGAGTTTACTCAGGTTTCAGGTGTGACCAGCTTTACATTTCACATTACCCTTAAAGTACAAGCTAGGCCTGCAACCAATTTTCATTATTGATCCATCTTCATGTCAAGATTAAGGAATTGATCATTTAGTAAAATTGTGAAAAATGCTCATCAGAACTTCCCGGAGCTCAAAATGATGTCATCATATCACTTCTTTTGTCCAATCAACAGGTCAAGATTAAAAAAAACTTTTTTTATTATGATGAATGAAAAGAAGCAGATTATTACATTCACCAAGCTGGACACAGCAAATGTTTGACATCTGTTCTTGTAAAATGACTGAAATGAATAATTGATTATCCAAACAATTGGTGATTAATAGCGTTCCAATCAATTAATCTGACTAATCAGTCCAGCTCCAGTGCTAGCAGAGCTATAGTCAGATAAATCTGTACATTATGTGTCAGTGCCGTCAGTTGTTACAGGACTAAACCTGTAAGAATCAACAAGCTACAACTTTTTCAACTCTTTTGTTCAGGTTAGTTTTTTATTGATTGGAAAGGCGTGGTATGGCCCGCCTTCAATCAGCACCGCAGAGTTTAGCCAAGTATTTGAAATATGTAGGACTTATTTATGTGTTTTCGTTGAAGAAACAGAAAAATGCTTTTGGAGGAGACAGTCTGTGGTACACGTCATGAGGCGGTCAGAGGGTGAGGTCAGAGGTCGGGGTACTCACAGGTTTCCTGAGGAAAAAGACGGACAGCGCTCCGATCAGAGGCATGTCGCCTAGCAGAGGCTCCATCACTACTCTCATCGTCCCATGAAGCTTGACAAGAGACAAAAACAAGATGAATCAGTCAGTGACGTGTCTATTGTATTTATCAGTATCACATATAAACCTTGTCGTTAACTGTCCTTTTCATTCAATGTAATGCCTCAGATTATCATGGTGCCTTTTTTCCTGCTGCCAGGGGAACAAACAATATGTCACACTGCACGTTGACGGCGACCAATCACTGCTTGTGATCTTCTGTGACCACAGGAAGGAAAGGCCAGGGATGGGAATGTCTACCTGTCTTCATGAATTCCCAGAGGTGTCATAGATACTGTTGAACGATCAGTGAAATTCTGCTTTTCTGAAGGTATATCTATGCATAGAGGGTTGTTGTAGGATACATTATAGACTGATGAAGCCCTGAATGCAACGTGTTGTTCTTGTCAGTATTCATAACAGCTGTGTTGAGTGTTCAGTCTTAACAGACACCTCAAGAAACTGATTGGCTAATGAAAGTCCTGTCAGGAAGAAAAAGACCAATCAGGATTGACTGGAACTGACACTCCTGGTGTCTGAGCCTGTGATTCATTAGATGAACACAACATTAACCCAAACAGACTTAGCAGTAGCTAGGAGAGGAGGAGACTCCATGTTAGGCCAGGAACCCATCACAACACATCAGTTGCTAACTGGTGCTCTGGTAGATCCTTGGTTCTGGTTTGTTGTTTTAATGTTATACTTTTCTTCTACCGTCATTAACTTCAAATTTCTCCCATAAAACTTTAAAAGCCAAATTTTTATAATAATAATAACATTGTGATCCAGTTCGTTTCAAAGACTTGTTAAAATCTTCTTACAGACATTTTAAAGCCTAAAAATCAGAGTTTAGGATTTTAGACTATTTAAAGAGCTATGAAAAAAAAATTGTATTCAAAAGAAACAAACACTATGATGCTTTCAAATCCCCCTCATGTACGCTCATCTGTGTGAAGTCTGGATAATATGCTAAACGATAGCTTGTGTCGGATTGCAACATCACTTGTCTTAATGTGAAGGCTCCATATCTCTCTGTAATTTCACTCTAATTTTATCATGCAGTTTGGAGCACAATGGCCTGTATGTATGACTGAAGTGAAAGAAAATAAGGTGATTATAGCTCAAAGCTGAGCCTAAAGGAAGTTTCCCCTCAGAGCTTTATTCTTGAAGGATGCTACTTCCTGTGGCTGCAGTGACTCAGACATGCAGACGACTGTCAGCAGCATGAACATCTTCAGTGTCTTCTTTCTTCAGCAGCCTATGAAAAGCTGACAGCCTGGAGCTGCAGCCATGCAGCCATCTTTGTACATGCAGCCTTTTCTCTCTGGAAAACTCTGATCACTTTCTCTGATCTCTGATCACAAACATGGATCGACCTTCTCCTTTATCAGTCCTGTGTCAACATGTTACGTAGCAGTGTCTCTGGAGAGGTCATGGGTTCGTACAGCAGTCATGGCTGAGCTCCCTCCCCACATCATCAGAGACAGCTGCCTCTTCACATTTTAATATGTATGTATGTATTTATCACGGCCATGTTTATTGATATGGTATTTTTGTTTTACTTTATAATACTTAATAATAATAACGGGTTAATCAATCACCAAGGAGAATTTCCACAAACAGCATCTAAAATTCAGATATGAGCTGTTCCTCTTTAAATCACTGTTAGTTGATTATCTTTGATTTTACGATTGTTTGTCAGACAAATCAAGTCACGTTAAATAAATTGCTTAATCCTGACAGATTAGTGATATCCCTGGACTCTTTTGTTGTTTCGGTAGGTTTCTAATATGATAAATTCACTCACTTTGATTTCCTTTTTTGTTTTTGGGTTGCCTATTTTTTTTCCTGAAAGTTATTTCATAAAACTGAAAAAAGGTCTGCAGCATTAAGAGATGGGAGGGTGGAATTTATGAGGAAATCAAACTAAAGCTGTAACTTCTTTCCATTTGTAAATGGTTTTTATTTTCTTGTCAATTGTTCATTGTTTAAAACAACTGAAAATAGTCCCAAAAAAATGAAAAACTAGATGTGAACTCAGTAGAGCTCAGACCTCCACCAAGGCCCAACAGTCCATTCTAATTAAAGCAATTATTAAACAAACCCAATAAGTTTCATTAAAATCCATGAAGTAGTTTGTGTGTAATTGATAAAAATATTCATGGATCTGTCCCTTTATCAGACCCACTCTCTCTTCCCACCTTTCAGCCCAGTTTAGGGTCCTTTCAGTAGTTCTTTTAGTTGTTAATCGCTGCAACCCAACCCGTCTAACTAACAGAACACATTAGGTAAGACGTCCATCACAAGTCTGAAGAGCTCTGTTGGGTTCAAAACCCAAAGAAGTGACAAACAGAAAAAGAGCAACTTGTCTCATTTAAGAACCCAAGCAGAGAAAAAGTTCTCATTTCATTCAGTGAACAGTTTCAATGATTAATCAGTGGTTAGAACTGTTAGTTTCACATAATCCATAAATGGACTAACAGTTTGATCACTAAATCAATCAGCAGCCAGTGACAGAGGTGCTTCTGGTAGTAAATCTAGTGACCCGGCCCATCTCCAAAAGTCATACCTGTATACTTTTGATTCCAGCTCTGCAGTAGTATTTCTTTATGTCCATGTCAATCTCTGTATTCCCGACAAAACTGACAGGAGGAAAATGCAGGGAGAGGATTAATGATACATGTCAAAGTCAATTTTCAGTCATTAAAAACAAC